>OZ024830.1:64054784-64432284 GCA_964016985.1 Anodontia alba | reverse complement strand
TGTCTCTCTCTCTCTCTCTCTCTCTCTCTTTAATTACATACTTGGTTTGTTATCATTCCTAGTTGCTCAACCGAACGAAAGTGCGTGCTTTGTAAATCAGGAAAAGACCCGTATAAGCTTCTAGCTTACCGTCAGATTCTGGAACATTGCTGTTGTAGATATTTTTTTTTTATTTTTGTAAAGGAACAAATAAATTATTGTTTAAACTAATGGACCTAGGGATGTAACGGATGGTGGAAAGTATTAAGGTCAACAATATTTCAACATTTCGTCTGAGATGTTTGTTTATGCTCGAAATTAAAAGACTTGCATTTCATATATTGCTAAAGGCCTAATCACGACTGATAATCTCGTAAGGGGTAGCCAGTGGTTTTGCACTCAAAATCTTTACGCAAACTTCCGACCATGACATACGTGACATCCCATTTGTCAACAAACGGGTAAGTTCTCCGGATTATTGAGTTTAGTCAATTTCATAAATATATTTTGAAAAATCGGACAATGCAATTCCCAACAGCCTTCATTTCTGCGCCGTAAAAGATAAGTGAGGGCTTGAAAAGAAAAAAAAAAAGAAACACACACACACATACATACACACACACACACACACACACACACACACACACACACACACACACACACACACACACACACACACACACACACACAGACAAGGCTAATTTTTAATTTGATTTCATCCGGAGAAGGGTAGTCCGATATTCCTGTTTTGACCTTTTTTTCCAGAGCAAGGCTGGCTAATCAGAGCTGAAAAGATAATCGATTATCAGGCCTGCCATTGTGATCGATCGTCGATTAGTAATCACTGAAGATCTGGTCATAATTTTACCTGTCTACCTGAGCAGGACTCTTACCATATGTTATACTTTACCGACATATTTGGCCGGACAGTGTAGACCCAGCAAACAGTGTAGACCAGAGGAGACGCCGCACCGCGGCGTCTCATCAGGGTCTACACTGTTTGCCACTCATCCACCAATTTTTAGACACAACATTGAGTAGTAAATTGTACTTGTTCAAATTTTAGATAAGTATGGCAAGGAGTTGAGGCGTCTTGATATTAAGTCATGGCTGGAAGTTCACATAAACATTTAGAGCGCATAACCATCGGTCGAGGTCACCAAAATCTAATTCATATTATGTCCTTATTATAAAGCAATAAAATTTGGTAAGAATCCAACCACTGGTACAAGATATTGTGCAGACAAGAAAGTGTCACGCCGACGCCGACGCCGACGCCGACGCCTACGCCAACGCCGACGCCAATGGGGTCTGCTGAATATGCTCCCCCCCCCCCCCCCTTCCTCCCCATAGATGCAGGGACATATCACGTTATCAAACAATGCTTAATCAGTCTCCAGTCCAGATTGACAATATTAGGCCAAGTAAGTAAATAAGCGCTTTCAATGTAAAATAGCGTTTGAATTTCCAACTAGCAATGTTGTAAGATGCCTATTTTATAGAACTGAAAGGTCATGGATTAGAACAACATATTTGAGCCAGCGCATGACAAAACCAACAAAATGGCATGTGCGCCCAGCGAAGTATCAGATCAGCCTGGCATCCGCCCAGTCTGATAAGAGTCTTCGCTGTGCGCTCAATGGGTAGCTAAGGACCAAAGCTTTCTTCATGCGGACAGCGAAGACTGACCAGACTGGGCGGATGCTCAGGCTGATCTGAGTCTTCGCTGGGCGCACATGCCATTTTGTAGGCTTTGTCATGCGCTGGCTCATAAAGTCTGGTCGTTTTGGGCTTTCCTGGATAATCTCAGTTGTTACGTTATTGACTTACAGAAGCTGAAAAACCCGGATTTTTCTTTAAAGGGAATGGATACACATTAAGAGGAGGCAACTGCCTGTGAATTTGCTTCCTTCCCTTCTGGAAATGGATCAACTTGAAAGGTAACAATTTTGCTTCACTCAAAGGCACACTCTTTCCTTTTACAGTAGTCCCCTATTTAGAATGGGTTTGATATGCAGGAAATCAAATAGGGAGTAACAAAAGTTGTGAAAAATGGTGGAAAACTAGCAGATATATGACGTTCCCTTAAACTTTCTCCTGTATTCATTGGGTATATTTTCATGTAATACTACGGCTATATCGATGTAAATAATAATAATAATAATAATAATAATAATAATAATAATAATAATAAAAATGATAATAATAATAATAATAATTAAATAAATAAACCATTAATACTACTACTACTGTGTTAACATCAATGCATATAACCCGCTAAAATGAGCCGGAAGATGAGAAAAGGTACCTTCTGATATACGCCGAGCGAACACTCAAATCAGCCTGCGCAGTCTGATCAGACTCCGATTTCCGTATGAAGAAATTTTGCGTTCTTGGCCATACGAAAATAAGCCTATTCAAATACACTGAAAAATTTACCACCAAAAAAGTGAAAGTTTTCAGATAAAAATTCTGATAGTTTCATATTTCTGCTCAAAATATAGATTGTGGGTACTCGTTAGAGGCAATACCGAGTACCCACAATCTATATTTTGAGTAGAAATAAGAAAAATAATGTATATCCCTGTAAACCCAGTTTTACTGCATAAATGTGCGGTTTAAGGGGGTCAACATTACATAGGAGTGTTTTCGTGATGCTTGGCTATCCAAAATGCACACAGTGAAGATTCGGATCACACTGCGAATGTACAGGCTGATCTGAATCTTCACCCAGCGCACATGTCCAAAGGTATATTTTCAGACGTTGAGACTCAAATACTATTGTTACCTGATTTTTTTTTATAGTCTTAGTTATGACGAACAGCAAACTTTAATATGCAGGCAGGTTTAATAGCTTATCCAAGTCTTAATTAATTTAAAAGTTCACAAGAGAGTACCTTAAATATACTGTCTGCGCAATAAAATTTAACAAATAGGAAAAAATCTGGGAAAGTAATATTTAAGCTCAAGACTTCATTTCTTCCGCGTCAAGTTACTGAGTGAAAGCAAACGTGAAAATGCCATGTGATCAAAGCTGCTTTAGAGGGCTGTTCAGGAATTTCCTCGACACAAATAAGAGCAACATATGTAACTTATGTGCAGAGTTTCTACCACATGCTCTATACAAACATAGGTAGATTGCTTTTCGTAGCTAATGTCAGAACGAAATTTTTATTGTTCATATGCGTGATATAAAATGCTTTGATGTACATGCTGGCATGTTGACGAGACGTTAAAATCATCTCTCGACTTCGCTTATCTCGAATAACCGCTTATCTCGAAGTGAAAATATGATCCGTGTTTTAACATGGACATCTAACAACAGGTAACAAAATATTGTGGAAAAGAGGAGAAATTGCTCTTAAGCTCCTCTTTTCCACAATATTTTGAATTAATTTCTAACTTCAGGAGTCAAATTACATATTAATATGTGAAGTGTGGTTGTTCGATTTATTTTTTCCTCAATTCTGCAAATCTGATATGTCGATGGTTTGATATCACGAAGTATTTCAATGAGTCCCTTGGACTATGAGATAACGAGAGTCAGCTGTACCAGCAGTTCAAATGTCACCTTGGTTCTTCTAATGGTTTTCGTTGTTTTTACTTTCAGTTGGTATTCATCACAATGTTGAAAGTTAACTGAGGTGGGGCACAGTATTTATTGCAAGTTCGCCCAGCGAAGACTCCGCGCAGTCTGACCAGAGTGTTCGCAGGGCACACTGTATGTAGCCAAATATTCAGATGAACAGCTGGGCGCACATGCAACCTTGCTGTAAATGCAAGACCCGGCTCAGTTTATACAGGAAAACCTCAATGTCATCTATGGTTCGTTTACCCTGGCTAATTCGAACTCGTTTTGAGTCCCTAGGAAATTCTCTTGATAGCCCAATAAAACAGATATCTGTGGATATTTTAGGGAAATTTTCTTATTTTATCATAAAATGTATGTTCTATGTTCTCATTAGAATCACCGCGATGAATATACCATTATTATACAGATGATTGAAAAGATATTCGTATATTATTCTCATTTGTCTCATAACCTTGTTCTATAATTAACCCTCAGTGGATCGAACTAACCATGTCTAGAACAAATTTACATGGTCTCAAAGATGTTCGAGTTACTGAGGTTTGACTGTAAATTGTTCTGTGTTGATATACTGTTGAGATAGTAAACCTCTATGCAGACCAAACAATTACGTGTAGCTGGAACTGTATGAGGTCTTAGAGCGAGGGTTGAGAGCTGATATAGGAGATTTAGTTTATCTGTTGATCATTCCGACAAGGTTGTGTTTTTTGTTGTTGTTCCTCATCGTTTGTTCATTCACTTTTTGACGAAATGTGCCCAGCGGGCACATGACGTTAATACAATGTCACCTCAACGTCGACGCAACGTCATGACGTTGCATCAACGTTGAGCCGACATTGATGACGTTGCATCGACGTTGAGGCGACGTTGTATTAACGTCATGTGCCCGCTGGGTGGTTTTGCGGTGTTTTTATATTATTTCATGTTTTGTGACTGTGACTGTGACCTATTGCTGTCCAATGACCTATAAGTCTTATAGGTCATTGTGCTAGCCATCACCTTACTGCATTCGGATAAAGTGTGTATCATTATTCCAGATCAAAAAATGAAATTTTCTCCTAGTGCACTGTTCTGTGATGCCACTGTTCTGTTGAACTTCACTTAAAAATAAAACTTATTTAGTCTACATAAAATTGATTTCAGGTTGATTATTTTATTCACAGTTATTAGTGTGCCATAGGCATTATGTATTTAGATTTTGAATTTTATGTTTATAATGGTATAGCTAATTTCACTCCGATTTTTGACGGAAAGTCCCGAATAGCTACTGTTGCATTCCGAACAGAAATTTCACTGATCAGTCAAAGTTGAAATAAAAACAAAATGGTCGCGCCATGTAATTGAGAAAACATTCGCGGAAGCGAAGTGTTTTTCATCGATAAATTCATAATGCCTAGCCCATGCCGTGTTAGCGGTTGCAAAAGCCTTCAGATTAAAGGGAACTACATTATTGTCATTTCGACATCACTCGGGAAGACGTTTTTTTGCTTGGCGTTTTATTTGAAATGAAAATATTTTGTTCTGATTGACATATCTTATGAGCAACAATTTGTCTTTTCTGTTTCTGTGATTTGTTCTCAAAGACGTACCCTAAAATTAAATTTACGGCATAAAATTTGTCCTACCTTATATGCAATTTCTGTAGTAAACTTTTTTTTGTTTGTTTGAACTATTGTCTAAGAAAATAGTTCTTATTTTTTGCTGAATTGCTGAATTAGAATTATTAATGTTGCACAACAATATTGTGAAAATTTCAGAAAAAAAATTTGAACAAGCAGAGCTTGTTGAAAGTCTGTCTCAAAGTTACCTGCCATACAGATTTCTGCATAATTTGCATTCATTTTTATTATTGGAAAAAATAAAAATATTTGATTTTTTGAAAACCAATGACTAGAATAAACTTTTTATGCATAGTTAATTACGACAAACGATTTTGCATTAAATCATGACAAAAGTTTGCTAATTCACTTCTTCTGTGTAAAGCGCCAAGCAAAAAACAACTTTCTGAAAGATGTCGAAAGTAGAGTAGTTTTCTTTTAATGTTTCTTGATGTACTCTGTCGGCAGTGAAGCGCCCGCCATTTTTCTTATTCAGAGAGTTATTTCGGTACAACTAACGCGGTAGGTACAACTAACGCGGCGTGAAAATTGGCGGCAGAAATAAGGAGTAATAACCAATTTTCACTTATTTTGACGCAAACATCCCGAGTTGTGTTTTCTGATCCTTGTCGGAAGAACGAGCACTATGTTTTTGTTGTATTATCATTTTTTTTTTTTTTTATTTCTGGCACGATCAGATAAAGGAATGCGAAGCTATGAAATCCTGTAGACATCACGAAAACATACCTACGAGGGTGAGTCAATAAGTAACCAGCCTAACTTATTTCCGGTTGAGATCCACCTCTTCTTTTTCGATGTAAATGCCCTCAAGTGTGATGCACTTAGACCAATGGTGTTCAAGTGCCATCAGCCCAGAACTGAAAAAGTCAGGGCTCTTTCCATTGACCCACTCCTCAACTGCCGTCACGACTTCTTCATCAGACCGGAAATGAACTCTTCGGATATCCTTTTTCAAGTTTGGGAATAGGAAGAAGTCGCTAGGAGCTAGGTCAAGCGAATAGGCAGGATGTGGTATTAATTCATACCCGTTTCGCTCTACAGCATCCATTGCAACTTTGCAAGTGTGGACTCTCGCGTTGTCCTGTTGCAGCAAAACACCTTTAGAGAGTTTACCTCGGCGTTTTTTCACGGATGGCTGTTCTCAGCTGGTCTAACAAGTTTGCATAGTACACTCCAGTTATTGTACTTCTCTTGGGTAAAAAGTCCAACATAATAACGCCTTTTGCGTCCCAAAATATTGTGGCCGTGGCCATCACCTTGCCAGCAGATGGTTGCGTCTTGAACTTCTTTGGCCTCGAGGACCCAGGCCCTACCCACTGACGACTCTGAGCTTTATTCTCTGGCTCATAATAATGAACCCAAGTCTCATCTACAGTCACCAGACGCATAAGAAAATCATCTTTTGACCTAAAACGCTTCAACAAGGCGCTGCATACTGATGCTCTGGTTGTCATTTGCTCATTGCTAAGGGATTTGGGGACCCAACGGGCTGTTAGCTTGCGCATACCTAAACGATCATGTAAGATTGTTGAAACGCTACCATGTGAAATGCCTAATGCCTGCGCTATTTCTTCCACCTAAATTCGCCTATCAGAGTATACCAGATCCCGAACTTTCTCACACATTTCTTCGTCGGTGGCATCCAGTGGGCGTCCAGACCTGGCTTCATCTTCTAAAGACGTTCTACCGCGTTTGAATTCCCCTACCCAGAATTTAACCTGAGCATAAGATGGTGCAGAAGACCCATAAACATCGGCTAACTCGCCGTGTATTTCCTTGCCTGTTTTACCTTTTAAATACAAGTACCGAATTACAGCACGGTACTCAACTTAAGATGAAAAGTATGCCTTTGCATCACTAGCCATGCTTGACATTCAATATCTTATTAAAGAATGACTCGATACGTGTGCAACTTTGTACCCATGTATAAAACATATATTGAAACAAAGCATGAAAATCATGACCGTCTCGGTCCATCGGAAATGGGATAGGATGGTTACTTATTGACTCACCCTCGTATATAATTTTGACCCCCTTAAACCCCACTTTTATCATAGTAAAACTGCAGTTTACAGGGGTATACATTATTTTCCTTATTTCTGCTCAAAACATAGATTGTTGTACTCGTTAGAATCGCCTTGCCAAGGCGGTTCTAACGAGTACCCACAATCTATGTTTTGAGCAGAAGTATGAAAAATATCAGAGTTTTTAGCTGAAGATTTTCAGTTTTTGGAGGGAAAATTTTCTATATATTTGAATAGGCGTGTTTTCGTAATAAGTACAGATAAAGCAAACATTCTTGCTTCAGGGGTCTTTGAGTTACAAATAAAGGCAAAATCACGTGCTTTCTATAATTGTATATGTCCATTAGGCTCGAAACATATGTTCTATTTTTTATGGTTCATAAAAGCTCATAGAAGTAGAATTATACGCATATTTTCTTAAATACTGTCTTTACAATAGATACAACTTACCACGGATCAAGTGTTATATCTAGGTACACTGAACACGGAGCATACGGTACAACAAACTCGGATTTCTAAAATCAGATTTTGGAATTTAATTCCTTTCCAAGCTTCATTTTTCTAATATTTATCATTGACGGTACTTATGAGTCCTTTACTTTGAAAATGACCAAATATCAGCACATAATAGGCTTGACTATTACGAAAATCAAAGGTGTTTTGGTGTAGCAGTGACTCATGATGGTCTGCCCTGATCTGACAGTGCGGATGCGCAGGCTTAGTAATCGTAACCTCGCACATAAAAGAATATAGGAACCGCGTTCCTTTGCCTTTTACAAGATTATTATTATTATTATTATCATTATTATTATTATTATTTCAGAAAAGGTCAAAACGAGTGAGTTGGACTTAAGCGAAGCAGACTGTGCCAAATCAATAAACCTCGTTTGGCAAAAGTAACAACTGAACTCTATCGGCCTTAAAAGACAAACAACGGTGCAATTTAAACGTCACAGTGCACCTTGGTTAGGTTGTAGATAAAAGCTGCGACCGAACCCTACCGATATGAAGCTACGGAAAGTACCGATTGTTAGTTGTTCGTTACGATGAATCTCGATTTCCGATACCGGGCTCATTTGCCGGTACCACCTGAAACGTATTCAATCATTTTATTTTATGATTGGAGTTCATCCAATAAGTAAAAGCATAAGTGGCAAGTAAATAAATAAATCAGACCTGGGAGACGAAACAAAACAAAAACAAAATAAAAAAAGAAGAAAAAGAAAAAAGAAAAAGAAAAAACAAAACAAAAAAAAAAAAAACACAATCATAGATGCTAACATCCTTTGCTAATTGTCTCGTGGTGTACAATGAATAATATCAAAGTTGTATTATTTTTTCTGTTTATCTTTTTTATTTTTATTTTTTTCCATTTTCTATTCTAATAATGTATTCATTTATTCAATAAATGCTAAAAACATACAATGTAGGGCAGATTATGGAAGTTTCATATCGGGTAACGGAAATCGGGAAAAAGGGTAAGAGAAAAGTCCAGGGAGTGCCACAATCACAAACCGCAGCCCTTCCCAGACCCCAAGAGGAAGAGGAAACCGACAAATCTGAACAAGCACAAACCGAACAAACGTACGAAAAGCACTAAGATTAGCTCTCTCTTCCCCAAGCGAGGTAATCGCAATACTAAAAGGACTGAAAAACACAAGAACAAAATGACACACGGAAAGACATACAACAA
Source organism: Anodontia alba (assembly GCA_964016985.1). Taxonomy (NCBI): domain Eukaryota; kingdom Metazoa; phylum Mollusca; class Bivalvia; order Lucinida; family Lucinidae; genus Anodontia; species Anodontia alba. The sequence continues at coordinate 64,423,380 of OZ024830.1, read as the reverse complement.
ATCGCCTCGTAGAATAAACCACAAAGCAACAAAGAGTAAGACTAACACCGGGACCACCGCCTTAGAACGGTCGGTAGAGCAAACCACCGGGGGGTTTAAAGCACTTTAACAGCTAACTAACTTCACCCTGGGTCCCGATGCTACTCTTAATACAGAAATACATAAAAATTTTGGGTTAAAATAATCCTGTCTGATAACAAATAAAAACAATCCGTGTTCGTTGTTCCCAAAGTGTGCTGACAAACCGCGTTATGTAGTACCATTATCCATGGTAAGTTGTACCGTGATAGAAATTCAAGATTATACCCGGATTCAGTCTGCATGGAAACCACGTAAAGCTCAACGTACTGCATTTACAGAAGCTATAGATATTCGGCAGTATCTAAATGACATAAAAATATGCGAAAAATGTCGTCAGCTGTCAGAAAATATTGACCAAAACAGATTGGATTTGATCAAAACACACTCAACCTAATCTAAAAATACACACATGATCATTTTTGTTTGCGACTGCATCTGTAAAAGGCGATACCATTTTTCTGAAGAAGTGCATTATCACTATCCAAGAAATTTAATTTAGGAATAAAGCACAAAATAAAGCATTTTCTTAACATGGACATTCATGTGACGTCATTGTTTCATGCCGCGTTAGTTGTACTATAACGCGTTGGATTGGCTGATTTAGTCATGTGACATAGAGCCACGTGACTTGGATTACGAGTAAATTACGGAAAAGTATGGAAGCTGTATGGAATCGGCTATAGACCCTGTGCTGCTCGCTTCATGAATCATTGTAACTGTAGACTGTACATGTTGTAACAGACAGCAGATGTCCTGATGAGAGGATCTGAACCCGAAATTCCGCATATGCTCGGAGATATATTTTAGCGGTTTAACTTAAGGAGAATGGGTATATCTAGTAATTTTTGTCATTTCCTTGAAATTGGTTTTGGATATTTTAAACGGCAATAATTTACTTTGTTTTTGTCCAATTTTGATCATATTTGCATCAAAATGCATGATTTATATATATTAAACCGAGACTCCCATTTTCTAATCCGCAGTGTGTTCTTTATTTCCAAAGGCAATCTTTTACGTTTCTTGTCAAGATTTTTCATCTCAGATGCAATCTTTACCAAAGTTGCTTTTCCCTTGAAAGATTATAAGAATCTATCATGGTTGTGAGAGGTAGATAGAAATATCCGTTCCGAGGGTGACTGTCTGGCATCACGAGGCTTGCCGAGTGATGTCAGACTATGATCCCGAGGGACGGATTTTTCTATGTGTCCCTCAGACCCATGATAGATTCTTTTTCTTGCATACCTCTCATTTCTAAAAGTGGGTTTTTGATAATGCAGTCACTTCGATTGCAGACGTCCGCCATACTGTGATGACAATACCGTGACGTTAAATGACGTCATTACGTTCAGTAACGTCAGCCTTAACGATGGCGTATCGTAATATCCTATACAACCAGTGTATATCAAACACGTGAAAATTCTCGATTTTTATCTTTCCCACGTGACGGATAAGGGTGTGTGAGATAAGATTTGCTAGCACCGGTGTAAATTGCGGAAACCCTTATCTGGTATGCAAGAAAGTGATATTCTCAATTTTCTCGACTTTCCAGTTGGACATTTTTGTACCAGTGGAGCATATATGTAAATATTTGATCAGCCCTTACATATATGCCTCCACTGCAATTTAAATTTGCTGTCCAATTACCTCTTTAATTGAGCTAGCATATTAAAAAGGGTACTTGTCACATCGGAGACCACCAAAGACTCAGGCTGTTCGCAGACATGTAGAAGAGACCTTGGGGAAGCTTTAGGCAACCCCCCCCCCCCCCCCCCCCAAAAAAAAAAAAAAAAAACCATGTCTGTAGCTCAAATATGGGACTGCACATGCGCATTTGAAGAACCACAACCCGGAAAACCATAAGATCCCTTTTTTCGTGTGCCGGCTTAATTTTGTACGTCTACGTCAGAGACAGAAATGACAGTTCATAAGCCATTAAAATTCTCTGGGCCATAAATTATACCAACATCCTATTGTTACTCCGTCGATATGAGGAAAACAGTGAAGAAATGTTTCATATTTCATTTGCCTTATTAATCCTTAAAGCGCCAAGCGAAATTGTCGCAGACGACAGTCTAACTACATTTTAATTATTTTTCAGAGAAAATAGGGCTAGACAATTCATGTGAATCGGCACCTTGCAACTGATTCACATAAAATGCCAAGCATTATTTTCTCTTACAAATAATAAACAAATTTTAAAAGTGTCGCCTGCGGCCGTTATGAATGGCGCTTTAAAGGGGGTTTAATATGATCTAATTTAATATAATAAGGCGACACTACTTACGGTGAATTTTTGAATACTAAAAAAGGGAAATAAATTTTAACTACTGTAAATGTCCTTTCCAATAGCTCTAACATATGACAAACCCCATATAAGCCTACACACCCGCTCGTCCTGTTTACTGCCTTCTTTGTTCATGGATCATATATTTGTAGAGCTCCTATCCGGACTGCATTAAGAACATGTGATAGTTTTGCACAATAAAATAAATTATAAGAAATGCCATTTTTTGTTCTATTATTTTAAGAACCGATGTTTCCTTGTATAGACCAAATTCCCCGCTCTTCACAAATAGTCATAATACTGATACAGCATGTACCGTATTTATTAATCGAATCACCTTCAACTTGGATCAGTGCATTCACCAGATAGATTTAGGATAGTAAGATTCAAACTTTACTTTGCTCATGCTGTATAGTAAATGTACATTATATATATTTATAAATATGTCCCTTTCCAGCATTTATGAATTGAACAGAAATAATATTGAGTAAGGACTTAGTAAGATTTGTATTTTTAATGTTCATTGTATTTTGAAACGAAACTGCACGACGGTCCAGTTTAACTTATTTCATAAACCTGTACTCATTTCCATGATTTTAATATATGTTTTCACCAAAAGTCATTTCTTACATCTATTATTGCTTTATGTAAGAATCATATTCATTATTGCAATGCATTCGCCAAACAGATATACGAGACTAGTAAGGTTCAGATTTTACTATGTACATGCTGTTTGATAGTATATATATATATACATGTACCAGTGATATATATTTATGTACATGTACCAGTGATCATCATCAACATTATCATCAACATCATTAAAGTCATCATCATGTCAGTAGTTATGCTTGTGTTTGTATGTTGTCCAGATAAGAATCTCAGCCGGTGACAAACATCATTCTACTGTACCACTCACTACCTGAGAAAACCATTCTATAAGTCTTCACTAGGAATCGTCGTATAATTTTATTTTAATTACAAAAGGGAAGAAATGGTCATATACCCAGAAGGTGATTTTGTTTCCGCCACACATATAACAAAGTGCCTATTATAAGAATCTGTCACGGGTATGAGGGGTAGATAGAAAAATCCGTTCCGAGGGTCACTCTCTTGCATCAAGAGGCTTGCGAGTGATTCCAGACTGAGATCCCGAGAGACGGATTTTTCTAATCTAAAAGTAGCCCCAAGGGAACATATTCTTTCCAATTAGCTTCGACCCAATCTTAGAATGAAGCCAAACAATTTTGAAATAGTTGCCTCCCTTGATCGTGTATCATTTCCCCTTCAAAAGGTATAAAGCCTATACAGTATAACGTTTGCTAATGCAAAGGCAATGAAGGAGTTGTACAACATTTGCACTGAAATTATATATAAATTTTGATTAACACTTAGGATGCCATGGGCAAATTCAGCAGACGGCAAATTGATGATATTTTTCTTATTTTATCCAGAACATAGACTTTGGTATTTCATGCAAACTGTCTCCTGTCTCCTAAGGAGACAGTTTGCATGAAATGGCCAAAGTCTGTTTTCTGGGAAAAACTATTTCAAAATGTCGTCTACTAAAATATTGATCCAGCATGATAAGCGTTAAATACCATGCCTTCTGAAACAATTTTTAAACACAGTTTGTAAATTCATAATCCTGATATAGACATGGCATTTAACATTTAGGATACCATGGACTAATTCAGCAGACGACAAACTGATGATTTTTTCCCAGAAAATAGATTGATTGCTTAATGCAAATTTGCATGAAATGTCAAAGTCTATTTTCTGGGAAAAATAAGAAAAAAAAAAAAATCAAAATGTCGTCTGCTGAAAAATTTACCCAACATGATGAGAGTTAAATACCATGTCCTGAAACAATTTTGAAACAAAGTTTGGAAATTCATAGTCCTAACAGCCTTTATGCAAAAGCAAAAACGCAGGTTCCTTGGTATTTCGAGACGCCCCGTGCTCCTTCACGTGACGTAGAAAGATATAAATACATCTGTGCGATACATCACGAAAACATGCCCATATAATTATGACCCCCTTAACCCCCACTTTTATATAGTAAAACTGGGGTTTAAAGGTGTATATATTATTTTTCTTATTTCTGCTCAAAAACATAGATTGTGGGTACTCGTAAGAACCGCCTCGCCGAGGCGGTTCTAACGAGTACCCACAATCTATGTTTTGAGCAGAAATATGAAAAATATCAGAGTTTTTTATCTGAAAATTTTCAGTCTTTGGAGGTGAAATTTTCTAGGCGTGTTTTGAATAGGCGTGTTTTCGAAATGCACTTAGCTGGGTTCCTGTCGGGGCGATAACGGTTCGATATGATTTTACCCTTGTCCTGCTGAACCAGGATATACCCTGTCTTTACAAACAGCGCAGATCAAGATCAGTTGGCTTCTGAAGAAGCCAACTGATCTGGATCTGCGTTGTTTGTCATTATGTATGTGAATTTATATCAACAACCCAGATCAAGTAATCTGATTGGCTGAAAATTAGAAGTGGGCGTGGCAGCTTTATTCAGCAGGACAAGGGTTAAGTAGTACGCTAGCAGGACAGTTTATGCTGATAATGATGGGGAAACACGGATAGACGATTTTTATTTCCTTTAAGCCAAACATTCAATGAAAACAATCGGAATAAATGCATAACTGTTTAAACAGTAACTGTTTAAACAGTGACGTTTATGAAAAAGCTCGAGCTAGATGTAGGTGTATTGATATTCTTGCATCTGTCGGTCGTTCGACGAGCCAGAAAGAACTTATTGATATTGTTGCAGCTATTAGTCGGTTGACGAGCTAGATCTAACTTTATTGGTATTCTTGCAACTTTCGGTCGGTTGACAAGCCAAATGTTACTTCATTGATATTGTTAGAGCTATCGGTCGGTCAACGAACTAGATGTAACTTTATTGATATTGTTACAGCTATCGATTGGTCGACGAGATAGATGTAACTTTATTGGTATTTTCAAACTCCCGGTCGGTCGACGAGCCAGCTGTAACTTTATTGAAATTGTTTGCAGGTATCAGTCGATCAGCGCGCTAGAAGTAACTTTATTGATATTGTCCCAGCTATCGGTCAGTCGACGAGCCAGATAGAACTTAATTGGAATTATTGCTTTTTTTTTTTTTTTTTTGTCACGTGACTTGAGCTTATGGCCGTGTTTTATCGACAGGGTCAAAAGCGGAAGTGAAAAGCGTTTTTGAATGGAATTCTTTTGGAATTTTTATGGATTATGATAATACAAAGGTACAGTAATTAGACTTTTTATGTTACGCTTTAAAATAATAGACAGATTTTCATAAAATCCAACATTTTCAAAAGTTCCATGTCTCGGTGTGACGTCATAAACGATATCCTTTTGTTGTAAAGGTGAATGAGTTATTTACCTGAGTTATTTACCTGAGTTATTTACTTGTAAAATCAATCTATTTACGAAACTGCCTTATGTTTGGAAAGTCGTCACGCTAGAGTAGCGTATTCTACGCATGATGGTTATAATACTTGGAGGGCGCTGTTAGTACGATAATGTATTACAAGAGATTAAGTCGGCTATATATGACTCGACTGGGCCAGATTTAGCCTTTGATGACTTGTTGTTTAACGGAGAATTGCAATTATCTATATTGATATTGCTGCTGTTGTTGCCGTTACATTTTGACATTGTTGTTAACCCAAGGTCACAAGCAGAAGATACTCCAAGTATCATTAAAATTATCTTTTGACTGGGTTTCTTCGTCCCTTGAGATATGTCATGGGAAAGAAAAATGAAAAGAGGAAAAATAGGGGTAGTAATGATGGTAATAGTAATACCCAAAGAAAAGTGTTGAAATCAAAAAGTGGAACCGAAAAAGATAGCCTAGTAAGTGTGTCAGTGAGTGACGTTTTAAGCCAGACAAATTCTGTATTATTTGACACCAGCGAAGATAGTTTTGATAGTGACAAGGTGTTTGAATCACTAAGTGCATCAAACAATTTGAAAAAAAAATAGCAGCAGATAGTTCTACTACTTGTGATAAGGGTCAGATAGCAGGTAAGGCAGATATGGCGACAGCAGAGACCACATCGAAAGTTGAACCAACCAATGCAGATATTATGGCATGCTTACGGAAAATAGATAGTAGGCTTAGTAGTGTTGATAACAAAATCAGTTGTATGGAAAAGAGGCTTAGTGCGCTCGAGGAAGTAAAGTCGAAAACTAGAAGGGTTTGATAAAGAGCTTAAGAGAATGTGGACAGTATTAGAAGACAGAAATAAGCTGAATGATGAAAGAATGAGGAAATTAGAGGATAAAACCGAGAGCCAAGGTTTTGCATGTGGTATGCTGAACGATAAAGTGATATCACTTGAGAAGGAGAAGGATGCTTTGAAGGACGAGGTCATTTATTTACAGTCTCAGTCGATGAGAAACAATTTATTTTTTTCCAATATTCCGGAGACACAGGGAGAGACTAATAAACAGGTAGAATCAAAGTTTAAAATGTATATTTTTGTGAAAATGAAAGTCGCAAAGGAGGTAGTAGATAGAATGTCGTTTGACAGAGTTCACAGAATGGATCCGCATATTGAAGGAAAAACTCGTAACATTGTTGCCAAGTTTCATGAATATAAGGAGAAAGAGTTTGTGCGTAAGCAGGGGAAAGCATTACAGGGAACTCAGTTTCATGTGTACGAACAGTTTCCCAAAGAGGTAGGAGATAAGAGGCGTAAGTTGGTTCCGCGCATGCATGCAGCAAGACGGGAGGGTAAACGGGCCTGGATATCGTATGACACTTTAAATATCGATGGTAAGCCAGTGCGGGACTAGGATTTTGATGAGGGTGAGCTTCGCATTCTGTCATGGAATGTGAATGGACTGTCTATTGCTAAGAAAAGTAATGTTGATTTCGTAAAAATTCTTTCCGAGAATGGCATTATTTTTCTGTATGAGACATGGACTAGCAGAATGTGATGTTAATCTCTCTGGCTATATTTCATATAACTTTTATAGAACGTTTCAAAACCGTAATGCTAAGAGATGCAGTGGAGGAGTGGCTCTTTATTATAAGGAGTCGTTGCAGGATGGTATCCAAATTTCCAGAAACCAACTGACACTATGATTTGGGTAAAGCTTGACCGTAATTTTTTCAGCATGAACGATGATGTCTATATTTGTGGGGCATATATGTGATGTGAGGATTCCCCCGCTTATAATGGTGTAGATGTTGATTTGTTTGAGTTGTTTGAAAACGATGTGGAATTTTTGGTAATATGGGTGCAGTGTTCATAATAGGCGATATGAACAGTCGGGTTGGTGTAAAAATGATTTTATATTACATGATCAATTGAATGAATTTTTAGATGACGATATACATGTATATATTCCGGACACTCCTTTGCTTAGAGTATCTCGTGATACTAGATGCAATTCCCATGGTATAAAACTGCTGGACGTATGTAAGTCCATATGTCTACGTATTGTTAACGGCACACTTGGCCGTGATCACAATATTGGGGAATACACTTTTGTATCAAATCAAGGCGCATCAGTAATCGATTATTTATTAACGAGGGAATGTAATTTCCCACACATTACAGATTTTTATATTGAGCCCCTAAACGAATGGAGTGACCATTCGCCAATTTCTTTTTCGTTGTCTTGTAATAATCGTTGCTCTCATGCGCCAGTTGAACAGGAAGAAATAAAGATTATATGGGATAGTAAGTACAAAAATAATTTTAGAGCTGGTCTTATAGGAAAGCCACCTGCTTTTAATTTGTTAACAAGTGACATAAACATATCAAGTAAAGAATCTATTAATAAAGTCCTAACTGATTTTGCTAATATTGTTCGAAGTGTGACTGATCCACTTTTTTCTACACATGTCAGCCAGAAAGAGAAAATATATTTTAACGACTCTTCGTACGCAAGTTCTGCTGAGTGGTTTGATTTGGAATGTTCGCAAGCGAAACAAAGATATTTAGAAGCCTTACGCGTTTTTCAAAATTTAGACACTAATTTAAATAGAGAGCATCTATGTGCCAGTGAGTGTAAATTAGCATACAAGAAAATAATTTGTAAGAAGAAAAAAAGCTTTGAATCAAAGAAGTTGACAGAGATAGAGAATTTAAGACATGGTAAACCGAAGCAGTTTTGGACCTATTTCAAACGTAAACATGATCAAAAATATGATATTTCAGCAGACGAATTCTTTAATTATTTTTTTCGACTTTAGAAAATGATATTTTTACCTGTGAAAACGAAGAGGCTGAGGAATTTGTAGCCAGCATGATTTTAATACTAATGAGTCATCCAATGAAGAACTTGATAAAGAAATTACTATATCAGAAATTTTGTCCTCGGTGAAAAGGTTAAAATCGGGTAAAGCCCATGGGTCTGACTGTTTATTAAATGAATTTTTCCTCGAGAGTGTAGACATTTTAGCTCCGCATCTATGTGACTTATTCAATGCTATATTTAATTCCGGTTATTTTCCTGAACAGTGGACTGAGGGAATAATTATACCCTTATATAAAAAGGGAGATAAGAAATGTGTGAATAATTATCGTGGCATAACCTTGTCAAGTTGTTTATCAAAGATATTCACTTCAGTATTAAATAGGCGATTAGAAAATTTTTGTAAAGCCAATGATACGATTTCTGATGCCCAGTTTGGTTTTCGTAAAGGGAGATCAACAGTAGATGCTATGTTTGCTTTATTATCCGCCGTACAAAACTATCTCAGTAACAATAAACGTTATATGTTGCTTTTGTTGATCTGAAGAAATGTTTCGATAGTATTTACCGAAATGCATTGTGGCTCAAACTTTTTAGAGCTGGTATACAGGGTAAACTGTTAAGAATTATTAAATGTATGTATGAAAAGGTTAAGTCTTGTGTTAAAAGTTGTAATACTTTTTCCGAATTTTTAGAGTATTCTGTCGGTTTAATTTCGCCTATTTTGGTATCTTTGTTTTTGGAGGACTTAGAACTCTATTTGCAAAATAGAGCAGAATCAAGTTTGTTAATAGATGATATTATATTAATTATTTTGCTTTTTGCAGACGATATGGTTATTCTTGGTAAATCACCCGAAGAGTTACAATAACATCTTGATTTATTACATACTTATTGTAGCAACTGGGGATTAGAAGTTAACGCAGAGAAAACAAAAATTATGGTCTTTAGGAAAAGGAGGCGTTTACTTCGGGGAGAACACTGGACATTTAATAACCAAGAGATTGAGGTGGTAGACAAGTTTTACTATTTGGGTACTATTTTTAAATATACTGGTAACTTTTCATCGAACACTGAATATATTGTCGGTAAAGCTTTAAAAGCTTTAAACGTAATTAGTAAATTGTAAGAAATTACCACCAAAGCCCAAACTTTTATGTCAACTATTTGATGCTTTCGTGGGCTCTATTTTACTGTACGCTTCGGAAATATGGGGATTTTTAAAATCTAAAGAAATTGAATTTAAAGTTTTGCAAGCGTTTACTAAATGTAAGATTAAACACATGTACAGCAGGGGTATATGGTGAACTTGGACGATACCCACTTTATATTTCTCGGTATGTTAGGGTTATTAAATATTGGTGTAAAGTTGTAAATTCAGATAAAAAAGTTATACGAGCAAGGGCTTAGAGGCTGTGAGAACGGAAATGTCAACTGGGTAACAAGTGTGAAAAAATTATTAAATGAATATAGGTATATTTTTGTTTTTACAGATGCTTCTAATGTAGATTTGACTAATTTTCAATGCATTTTTAAATAGCGTGTCACTGACTGCTTTTTCCAGGAATGGTATGGTAAAGTTAATAATAGTGTTGTATCAGAGGAGTATAAATACTTCAAAAATGGCTTTATTGATATTGTTAGAGCTATCGGTCGGTTGATGATCTAGACGTACCTTTATCAATATAGTTAGAGCTATCTGTCGGTCGACGAGCCTGGTGTTTTGATATTGTTAGAGCTGTCCGTTGGTTAACGAGCCAGATGTAACTTTATTGATGTAGTTGCAGCTATCGGTCGATCGACGAGCAAGATGTAACTTTATTGACATTGTTGTAGCTACCAGTCGGTCGGCGAGCTAGATGTTACTTTATTAATATTGTTTCAGATATCGGTCGATCAGTGGGCTAAAAGTCCCAGCTATCGGTCGGTCTACAAGCCAGATGTAACTTTATTGATATTGTTCGAGCTATCAGTCGGTCGACCAGCTAGATGTAACTTTATCGCTATTGTTGCAGCGTTCGGTCTGTCGACGGGCCTGTTGAGTTTTATTGATATTATTAGAGCTATCAGTCGACGACGAGCTAGATGTAACTTTAATGATATTGTTCCAGCTCTCGGTCGGTTGACGAGCTAGATGTAATTTCATTGATTTTGTTGCATCTATCGGTCGGCCGACGAGCTAGATGCAACATAATTGGTATTGTTGTACAGTTATTTGTCTAGTTATGGGTAAGGTTATACTTGATAAGGTTGAAAACAAGCGCTTTATTTAAAATCCTTGCAGGGAGCATTTAAGTAGATGTTGAAAAGTATGTTCCACCCAATAGTTGATAAAAATATTTTAATTAACTATCTACTTAAAGGATATCTAGGCGAATGTTATTTACACATTTACAGAATTTATGTTAAGGTAGGGTTGCTAGGAGAAATCGGATCGTATCGATCAAAAAGATAATATTTCCCATATTTATTTTCTGATATATGAAGAAGATGAAATGAACGACAGAACCATACCAAATTTTCCTTTTTACATTTGACTGCTGTCGTGTCTTTGATGACGATTTTTTCTCGTATTTGAAACTAGCTAAATCCCTGAACTAGCCAAATAACTGTAGTTATCGGTAGGTCGACAAACTAGATATTGTTGCAGCTATCGGTCGGTCGACGAGTTAGATGTAACTTTATCGATATTGGTGCAACTGTCGGTCGACGAGCTAGATGTAAATTTATTTATATTGTTCCAGCTATCTGTCGGTCGACCAGTTGACGTAACTTTATTCATATTGTTCCAGCTGTCGGTCGGTCGACCAGCTAAATGTAACCTTATTGCTATTTTTGCAGCGATGTGTCGGTTGACAAGCAAGATATTACTTTATTGGTATTGTTGCAGCTATCGGTCGGCCGATGAGCCGTTGGTCTCATATTGCACCAGGTTTAACTTAAATATATTTGGCTTGAACACTATTCAAACCAAATGTACAAAGACAAAACTGTTCCGCGGACTTTATTTGTAGTTTGACATACATTTAGACATTAACAAAATTTCAGGATCTGACTGTAAGCTGAAAGTTATTTTTTCCATTTTTTGAATCAGTCAACATTAGCAAAATATGTGATTGGTCCGGAATGGAAAAAAAATGCATATAATATTCGAGTATGCGTGTCAGACCTAATGAGAAACAAAGAGTATATTTGATATATTTAATATAAAAACGCCACAGTATCATATAAAATATTTAATATCCAACAGAAAACTGGTTAAGAAATTTTAAATGCGAGTAATGGGAAAACATTAAGGAAAATATACTTTTGAAATATACATGTTTCACATATATAAAAGTCTGTGTTCGTTTTATTATTTACCGTGATGAAAAACACATGTAGTAGATGTGAAATGAGAATATAATAATATACAACGTATACGACTAGAATGATAATGCAAAGTAAATGCATGTGCCAGAACGTGTATTTTTTACATGGGCGCCAATTGAAGACTCAGGTCACTGTGCTTCGGCCCAATCTGATTTGAGTATTCAATGGGCACTCTGTGCATTGCCAAGGATCCATTACATTGTCAAATCAATGTAAATTTTGCACCCCATGTTGTCTATAACATATTGTGAACAGTGGAAGATTTAGAGGCGGTTCGGGGAGTTCAGCTGACCCCCACCCCCTTAGTCTAAATTATTTCATTTTCATGGGGTCAAATGGTCAAATCGAACCCCTCTCAGCAAGTTTGAACACCCTGTCCAAAAATCCTGGATACGCCCCAGGTGAAACAGGGTAATAAAAGGGTCTGGATTTTCAGATTTTTCAGCTTTTAACATGTCTCATAAATTATTATCTGTTTAAAAAGTCATAGCTTACATACTTCTTCTTACGATATGAAAGTCGTAACAAAGGAATGATGCATAGCTGAAAAAAAATTCCCGCCTGTCGTGGGATTCGAACCCGGTCTGTCCGGATAAAAATCCAATGCTCTAACCACTGAGCCAAAGAATGTGGCTACTGAGAAAGCATTGGATTTTTATCCGGACAGACCTGGTTCGAATACCACGATAGGCGGGATTTTTTTTTTTTTTTTTTTTTTTTAGCTATGGTTTATTCCTTTGTTGCGACTTTCATATTGTAAGACACTAGATAAGACGGGTAAATAATTAATTAAACAAGGGGATACATATTTATCTGATTTCTCCACAAAAGACAGAGGCGCTTCTGATGAGTGCCCACAACTTACGTTTTCGTGAAAAAATATCAATGATATTTATTTAAATAATGGCTCATCTTGAGCTATGGTTAAGAAATACATTTTACATAGATGTGTTGACATAATGACTGCTAATAAAAAATTAAAAAAAAATAAAAATAAATAAATAAAAATAAAGATATAAACAAATATAATAGATAAATAAATAATATAGCTGTCTTGGTTTTCTTGAGCCTGGTGATGAACAGTAATATAATTTTGCGACACTTCTCCCACCTCCTAGCACAGGTTTGAGCTATGTTCTATTTTTATTTTTTCTTAAATTAACTCAACTACACTACGGTGACGTATGGGAATACGTTTTATGATCATCACATGGCACTTTACAGCAGTTGTAGTGAAGGAGAATACATCCTTTGAAAGCCAAAAGCACGTTAACCCTTGCCATGCTGAATAAATTATATTCCACGCCCACTTCTAATTTATATCTGATCAGATTACTTGATCCGGGTTGTTCATACAAATTCACGTGCTTACTGAAAAACAGTGCAGATCAATATCAGTCAGAAACCAACTGATCTAGATCTGCGCTGTTTGCAAAGGCCGGGCATATCCAGGTTCAGCAGGACCAGGGTCAAAACTTTTCTGATACTAAGATGTCAGTCACAGAGCTGTTCACGAACAACGATGTACTTTGCAACACTACAAAGACACATTAGCACCGTTCTGTGATTATTTTTATTCTGGCATTATTCGTCTTCTCTGTATTGTGCGTCTTATCCTTACTCCAGCAACGCATGCTACTCTAACTGGTTCCCAGATTCTTTCATAAACATATGTTCCCAATACACAACGAGTACGACGAAACACCATCACGTGTTGTGTAACCGGATAACAGCTTTGATGTCGCACATTGGCTGGCGACGAACATGCGCATTCAGCCTCGATAAGAACTTCTGGTTTTCTATTTGGATCTATGTTACGAATATAAATCCATTTGCAAGTTGAAAGGCGAGACACTGAAACACGTTGAGTTGAACTAGTACGGTAAATACGTCTCGTGGATCTTTCCTGTCCAGTGTTATTGAGTTGGCATAAAGCTTCACCCAGCAGATGCTCATACGTGATATTGACAAATCTCTGTGGTACACTAGCTAATGTTTCAGTAAAATGCGAAGATGTTGGTAAAAGATTGTACGTCTGCTGGTAGACTGAATCAATATACAGACTCACATCCATACTTCCATAACTGTTTGGATCAACGCATGTACTCACGACGCCAGTATAATAAGCTAGCTGAATCTGAATAAAAAACAAACAAAAACATGTTATTATGCATGATATTGGTATTGGGAAATGCTATGATGCATGATATCGATGTGGAAAATGATATGATGCATGATATCATATGCACACCAAAATGATCCAGATCAACATGGTGGATCTATGGTCCAGCCAGTATCTTTGTTGTCAGCTCCGACGACCCTTGTTTACTTCAGACTCTGTCAAAGAACACAGTCAGGCTCCGCCCTCGCCCGCCCCCTCGCCCAACCTGGGGTAACGTTTGCTAATCCTGAGATCCGAAAGATATACAGCTTATGTTGTTGCTGGAACAAAACTTTTACAATGATGCATATGAGCCACGTCAAGTAAAAAAAGTGCCTTCGAGCATGCGCAAAATGTGCGGATTAACATAATCCTGCACATGCACCAAGCCTCATCCGGGTATTGTCTCTCCATTAAAACATTCTATAGCCAAAGATTTTGTTTGCCGACAGCGAATGGCCTGATCCGACTGCGCAGACTGATCCGGGCCTTTGCTGCCCACATATTCCCGAAGACACGTTTTCGCATGGCGCGGCCCATATAAAACCACAAACAGCAGAACTGCATGAATTGCGTTTAGGTTAAAGCCGCAAGTATGCACGGAAGACCAGACGGTACTTGTCTAATTCCTAGACTAGAAAAAAACCTGTGTTTATTTATTACCTTTGTTAAAACTGAAAACAATGCTCAGACTGAAAATAGAATGCAGAGTGTCCATTGTGCATACATTAAAATTAATCAGTGAGTGTATATGAAGCCATGTCTTGAATGCAAAGGAGGATGTCCTTCTTTTCTTCTTGAGACTAATAATACCATCACGAAAACATGCCTATATAATTTTGACCCTCTTAAACCGCACTTCTATATAGTAAAACTTGGGTTTACAGAGGTATACATTATTTTTCTTATTTTTGCACGGAAACATAGAATGTAGGTAGCCCCAATCTATGCTTTAAGCAGAAAAATGAAAAATATCAGATTTTTTTTATCTGAAAAGTTTCAGTTTTTGGAGGTGAACTTTTCTATATATTTGAATAGTCGTATTTTCGTAATGATTTTTCGTCCCTGAAACTGTTTTTTTTTAATGCAACATGTACGATGTTTTAAGCCATTTATCTGGAATTTTGCAGAAGTAGTTAACTCTGAAAACAGTTTAATTGCGTATATTAACATTGATGAAAACACACGTTTCAAAAAATCACAATACTGTTTTAAATGATGTGGTTAAATTTGTAGCAAACACCTCTTCGACATTTGTATTCAAAGTTCATGAAATGCATCACGAAAACATGCCTATATAAAGTTGACCCCCTTAAACCCCACTTTTATATAGTAAAACTGGGGTTTACAGGGGTATACATTATTTTTCTTATTTCTGCTCACAAACATAGATTGTGGGTACCCGTTAGAACCGCCTCTCCGAGGCGGTTCTAACGAGTACCTACAATCTATGTTTTGAGCAGAAATGTGAAAAATATCAGAATTTTTATCTGAAAATTTTCATTTTTTTTGGGTGGTAAAATTTTCAGTATATTTGAATAGGCGTGTTTTCGTAATGGGTTTTATTCGTCATGAAGACATTTTAATAGTGTAAGCATTTCGTAAAAGTGCAAAGTGAAAGGTTTGCTAAATACCACTCCAAGTATTCTTTTGCCAAACTGCTCTTGAAGCAGAACACTTGTTAGGGACATAATAAATATATAATGTTTACATAAGCGTTACATGTCAGATAAATTCTCCATAATATGTGGTTATAATATAATTCCCTAATGTATACGGTTTTGGGTAGACACACCAAAGGATTTAAAACAAACAAAGAGGTTTATAATTCATGGATAATACTTGGAATATTGTCATAGACCCAAAGTGGTGAATCTTGCAAAGCAAAAGCCATCGTACCTTGACCGGAAACTTATACAGCTGAATTTTCGTATGTAGAATGACTGGAAATTGCCTTATACGAAAACACTGTTAAGCAATTCAAAATAGTTCCATTTCGGCAAACCGCATACATTTTTCATTTGTGACTAGCAACTGTATCCTGTGTAAAAGTGTACAATGATAGGTAGCTACAACTGAGTGATCTTGCTTTCCTAATGCTATATTCCAAGATTCAGCCTCAAATCTTACTTTGTTCTGGAGAAGATGAATTTTAAGTATTTTAACACTTATGGGCATTGCGGCTATATTGATAATGACCATCTGAACAAACTCTCAATACCTCTTCAACAGAAGGCTCCATATAAAACTTAGTGAAACTTGGCAAAGCGGTTTTATAAAGAAGTCGTTTAATGTTTGCATGATTGTAAAGGCAGATAACCTACATGGGATAAAAGATTGATTGTAACTGAAGATGGACGCCAGACGACGGACGGCAGACATAATTATATGACAGTTGCTCATCCTGAAAAATCACTATAAAAATCACTATACAGAATATGTGCTCGTTTGATTCAATTATTATTTCTAACGTAATATAATCACAAGACGAGTTTTACTTAATTTTGTTTTCATTAATTCCTATTTTATCAGCTTTGTTTTTGGTTTTGTCTGTTTCCTTTTCCTCTTGGTGTCTGGGAAGGACTGTGGTTCGTGATTGAGGCACTCCCTGGACTTTTCCCTTACCTTTTTTGTCTCAGGACCACATCTATTAGTCGCATACAAGAAGATAAAAAGGCGGAATGAAGCGTATAATGCCAGACGTTGTATATATGACAATAAAACTCTTTATTATGGAACGCTTTAGCTGTCTGGTGTTATCTTGTTGAACCAATATGTTTTCTTGTTCAATTGCGTGATGTTCCCTAAGTTTTGCGCCTGTGACATTGTGTGGATAAAACAACACGTGGATTTAACATAATAACATATCGTCTAGACAGTTTACTGTTAGGCGAGATGACCCAAATTTTTAACAAAATGACATACTCTTTTGACATAATAGAACACCGTGTATACAAGTCAACGACATATGTTGACAAAATAACGTCCGTATAAGATAATAATTAACACACTATATAGACATGCTTTTTAGACAAGATAGCTCCACGTTGTAACAAAACAAAATGGTTCTTTAACATAATAAGAGAGTGTATCAACACTATATATTGACAAAACAACACGCGTCTTGAAGATAATAACATAATACATCGACAAGTTCACACAATTCTTAGACAAGACACAACAAGAAATATAACAATAGAAAACAGCTTTGGCGTTCCATACCTTATACACATTTCTAGTGTATTCACGCACTTTGATTGGTTAAGGAAAAGTTAAACACTTCAATAAAGTTCAGAGCAGTAACCCGTTGGATCTGTTTTGCTTTTCTCATCTCAATAGACATTTTTTGGCAATGTTTGCAACATTTTGATGACAAAGTTGCATATAAGAAATTCAGTATTTTTTTTTATTTTTTTTTTTTTTTGTAAATTTTATGGAAATGAAAATTCCGGCGAATCACTCATAACCTAAACATGAAGCCCTTCGGGCTTTATTCAATTTGTGAGTGCTTTTCCGGAGTTTACACGTCGATAAAATCCACATAAAAATTCGTTTCTATAATAAATGTAAGCGGGTAAAATATTATTTTATCGCAAATAGAACATAAAATGTTACCATAAATATGAATGCAAACACAACACAATTTTGAGTCATGTTGGCGAAAATTCTTCACGGTGTCTCTTCAATCATAAGACTAGACCATTCTTGTATTCTCCAGGCACTGTTTCACGTTCAGTAAGGATGAACTGTTTATATAGGCAGTTTTTTGGGGGAATTTTGAGCAGATATTCAGGCAATATATGTAAGAAATCGCTTAAAATACATCGTAGCAGTGGCATAATAATAAGAAAGAATTCCCATGAGTTTGTTGTGCAATACGTATTGGTCATATTATACTAAATTTTGTTCCGTAATTTCGGACGGGTTATTGTTATACAGCTGATCAATGGCAAAGGTTCTCCTTCAAAACACTGTCAACGTAGCTTTCATATTCAACGCCATACGCCGTATGAATTTTATATGATGCTTAACTTAGGAAAACAACACTTATCGTGTATGCGGGCAACGAATGTCCTGATCAGAAAATAGCGCAGTCTGATCAAGGACCTTCCTTGCCAACTAACAGAATCACTGGATACTGTAGAATTATTGACAGATGACCAGAAAAGGCCCCAGTCAGAATGCGCAGACTGCTTTGGAGTCTCGCTGTTTATATATCGTATAAAGGAGTTTTCTTGCAATACACATCAAATTGCAAACTGTGTGTTGGGTTTCTAGTCCTGCAATTTGATAGTTTTATGAAGACGAGCCTTTGTTTATAAATTGTATTCATTATTGCCAAAGGTCACGCAATTAGAATTTCCGGGTAGCTCATACTCGTTAAAGAAATAAAGGATTTGATATTATATTTTATTAACCTTTACCACTGTCTGGGCTAATTCAGCACACGACAAATTGATAACATTTTTCGTATTTTCCCGGATAACAGGATTTGACATGTCATGCACATTGTCTCCATTCAATGGAGACAATGTGCATGAAATGTCAAAACCTGTTTTCTGGGAAAACTAAAAAAGTCAAAATGTCGTCAGCTGAAATTTTTACCCCGCGCGCTAAGCGTTAAATTGTATAATCAATTGCAATTAAATCAGACTATACACCGGATTCGTATTATTCCGTTTTCTAACGATGAATTACCTATTTTTCCAACCACAGAAACCCCAGTTATCGTTCGACAGTTCTTTAGATCAAACGTCGTTGACGTCATTATTACTATTTAGAGCAACGCGACAATGGCCATGTAATAACCTCTGAGTAACGTTGCTGTCGCCGTTTACAACAACTATAACAATGGTGACGATTAATGGTAAAAATGGCAGATATTAGAACATTGAACTGCAATTTTAAAACTCTGAGTTCCAGATGATTTAGACTGGTGCCAAAAATGTAACGCTATTGCCTACTGTGTGTTTTTGACGTTTCTCGCGCGAAAATTGTGCGACGTTTTTATTTAATGTCATCAAGTTGTGTGCATCAGATCAGAAGGAACGATCGAAATATACAGTATATCTCCTCTAATTGGTGAAAAAAGTGTCCGTGAATTTGACAACCCTCGCTAACGATCCAAATTGGTTTACATAATCATAGTTTTGGGGTCGATTGTTTATAATCTATCCGTAGTTTACATTTACAAAAGTTTTCTTAACGTTGTTGTACATTCGATTATCATTGATCAATGCAATCAAACTGCGCGTCATTTTTTTAAAGAAATAATTAAATACCCTAAAACAAGATGATTTGCATTTCCCAGCAAAGTGCTATTTCTTTACTGTGAATTATCGCGAAAAACGCATGGTGTTGGAGAGCAGATTGCGAAGTGTCTTCCGGTTCTGGTGAAAACACAAACATGTAAATAAACAGCTCTGTTACAATTATGTGACTATACAGGAGTTCTCAATGTGGATTACAAATGTGGATTCGGATTACAAAATGACTAGTAAGAATATAAACATAAATGTATGATTAAGTTATAGATCCATATTTAACAAAATTAGTTTTCAAATAGGAGATATTGACATGAACTAGGATCCTTGTTTGAAGCATTTGCATTCCTATAAACATGCACAGAGAAAGATCACTGATAAAACTTGGCAAGCCTTTCCTTTTAAAAGGAAACTTTATTTCTCATTCCCTGGGTGAGAATGGCGAATGAATGGGAAAATGGCTGCAAGCCTGTCATTTTGTTTGCAGATGTACCGTTTTATTTATGTATTTTTCAGAGTAATATAATATTTCTGTTATCTGCTATGGACGCGGACTGAGTGTGCACAGTAGAACACAGTCATTTATCGAGGCGGTTCTAAGATTAACTGTTTGTTTCTGAGCTGACCTCTGTAAAAATCAATTATATAAAGAGGTCACTACACGTACCGCTTAATGTGTTTAAGGAAATGTTAATTTAGTTAAGAACAGGTCTCAAATATGCCGGCCTCCTTGGCTCAGTTGGATGCGCGCACGACTGGAGACCAGGAGGTCGCGGGTTCGACCCCGCCGAGGTCGGCAACATTCTTTCGTGGAGATTGATCATGAAATATTTTCTACGGTCATTCTCTCCCTTCCGCTGATTCAAGAAGGGCAGTTGTCAGTTTCTGGCAAAAGAATGTGCACAATACTGGTTAACCGCTTAGAGGACTAAGCCTGCCCAGTAAACGCGTGGTTAGGTAAACTGACCGCACTCGACATGACCCCATTGGGTTAACTGGGCCGTAGAACCTCAACACAAAAAAAGGTCTCAAATATAGCCATCCTATCATTTACTTGCAAGATATCTGTTGAATGGTTTGTAAAACGGAGGTATTTCTGACCAGCTTCAAGTATCCTTGATTTTCGTTTCGACAAGGATACCTGAACCTGGGTAGATAATTTTGATATACATGTATTGTATATCTTATACATTTACCTCCATGCAGACATTCTCTCATTTCGATTTTTAAGTCTTTCGTATTTCGTTTTCGGCTTAAGGCTGAAAATATGAAAGGGAGGCCAAATTATGAAATTAATATATTTCAGAGTTTGTCATAAATTCTAGAGTGGCTTCTCAAACAGGATCAAATGAACCGTACTAGCGATTTCGTTGGCTCCTTTATGAAGTTCTCTCGTTTCTGTATATGCGACGGACTGCCATTACAGGCTGGTCCGGAGGCCTAGACCCACGGCGCAGCGTGGAGAAGCTAGGACCTGACCCTTTATTAATGCGTGTAGTGTCACAAAATTGGGACATTGGCAAACAGTGTAGACCCAGGTGAGACGCAGCAGATGCATATACATTTCGTACAGAAACGAGAGGACTACACCTATCGTTTCCATCTGCATACAATCACCCTGCATGTGTATTGGACTTCTCAAGATTGTCGTGTCTGTGCTGTGCTGCACGTGGCCTATTCAGCTGGAAACTTCTTAACCCATATATGCCTAGTGTCACAAAACTGGGACATTGGCAAACAATGTAGATCCAGATCAGACACAGCAGAACGATGCATTCGATTGGGGTCTGGATTGTCCGCCTAAAGCATGAATTTTTATTTCTTTGTAAAAATGTAAACAAATCTTACACAACCTAAATCTGAAATAGATTTGTTCAAAGCTATTAGGTGAAAGATGAGCCACGTCACGGGAAAGCCTGTTTTTGTCATTTGTGAATGGCAAGAGTGCAGATAGGCTTGCACATCCGAGAAGTCTGATCACGCTTTAGTTTTTTAGCTAATTCTCTTAGGTTTCGTTGCTTTTCTGCATTATGTCTTTTCTGGTGGCGGATCCCGATAACAGGTTTTCTCTTGACGGGACATCTATAAAGGTGGTCGTATAAGTATTGTTGTGTTGACTGGCGTGTCAAATGGTCGCCTTTCCCAAGTACGGATATTTATTCGGTTGTTTCCGTTATCATTATACGAATATAAACAAAAGCGATCAATTTTCACCAAGTATTTTCGTAAAAACCTACACCATCTGTTTGACGGAGCAGTCCAAATTAAAAATACTGTGCTACCTACAGGTAATTGTTGTTTCATTGATAAGTCACATAATCATTGTAGGTCAACTCGTGGAAGCAGTGTTCATATTAAAAAAAATGACACATTATTTATTCTAGCTTGATGATTTTAGCTCACATGAACCAAAGGCTCAGGATAAGCTATTGTGATCACTCTCCGTCCATCGTCCGTCCGTCCGTCTGGTCACACCTCTGAAACCCCTGGGTCAAATTTCTTCAAACTTCATGTGAAGCCTTGTGTTAAAGGGGGATTGAATATTTGTAAAAATGGTCACGGTTCATAAATCAAGATGGCCGCCATGCCGCGATATAGTTCCCATAGATTTATAATGGGAAAAACTTTAAATATTTTGTTCTCTCAAACCATGAGGCCCATAGCTTATATATTTTGTATGTAGCACTGTTTAATGGTCCCCTACATAAATTCTGCCAATCATGCCCCTGGGGTTCAAATTGGCAACGCCCCAGGGCTCCCATAGATTTATAATGGGAAAAATTAAAAAATCTTCTTCTCTGAAACCATAAGGCCCAGAGCCCCATTGGCTCCCATAGTCTTATAATGGGAAAAACTTAAAAAACCTTCTTCTCTGAAACCGTAAGGCCCAGAGCTCATATATTTAATATGTAGCAATGTTTAGTGGTCCCCTACATAAATCCTGCCATTCAAGCCCCTGGGGTTCGAACTGGCCACGCCCCGGGTGTCATTAGACTTATAATGGAAAAAAAACCCTTAAAAATAATCTCTAAAACCATGAGGCCCACAGCTTACATATGTAGTATGTAGCAATGTTTAGTGGTCCCCTACATAAATCCTGCCAATCAAGACACTGAGGCCCAAACTGGCCACGCCCTGGGGGTCATTGGCTCCCATAGACTTATAATGGGAAAAATTAAAAAAAATCTTCTTCTCTGAAACCATGAGGCCCATAGCTTATATATTTAGTAAGTAGCAATGTTTAGTGGTCCCCTACATAAATCCTGCCAATCAAGCCCCTGGGGTCCAAACTGGCCACGGCCCAGGGATAATATGATTATATAGAGCTATATAGCTAAAGAACCTTCAAAAATCTTCTCTGAAACCATGAGGCCGAGAGCTAACAGATTAAATATGAAATGTTAAGTGGTCTCCTACATTAATCCTGCCAACCGTGCCCCTTGGGTCCAAACTGGCCACATCCCGGGGGTCATTCGCTCCCATAGACTTATAATGGGAAAAACTTTTTAACAATCTTCTTCTCTGAAACCATGAGGCCCAAAGCTTATATATTTAGTATGTAGCAATGTTTAGTGGTCCCCTACATAAATCCTGCCAGTCAAGCCCCTGGGGCCCAAACTGGCCACGCGCGGGGTTCAGTAGCTCCCATAGACTTATAATGAGACAAGCTTAAAAAATCTTCGTCTCTGAAACCATGAGGCCCACAGCTTATATATTTTGTATATAGCAATGTTTAGTAGTGCCCTACATAAATCCTGCCAATCAAGCCCCTGGGGTCCAAACTGGCCACGCCCCGGGGGGGTCATTAGCTCCCATAGACTTATAATGGAAAAAACTTAAAAAATCCTCTCCTCTGAAACCATGAGGCCCACAGCTTACATATTTAGTAGGTAGCAATGTTTAGTGGTCTCCTTCATAAATTCTGCCAATCAAGCCCCTGGGGCTCAAACTGGCCACACCCCGGGGTCATTAGCTCCCATACACTTATGGGAAAAACTTAGAAAAAAGACTTCTTTCCTGAAACCATGAGGCCCACAGCTTACATATTTAATATATAGCAATGTTTAGTGGTCCCCTACATAAATCCTGCCAATCAAGCCCCTGGGGTCCAGAGAGGCCATGCCCCGAGGGTTATTAGCTCTCATAGACGTATAATTGGAAAAAAAATCTTCTTCTCTGAAACTATGAGACCCACAGCTTATATATTGAGTATGTAGCAATGTTTAGTGGCCCCCTACATAACTCCTGCCAGTCAAGCCCCTGGGTTCCAAACTGGCCACGCCCCGGGGTCATTAGCTCCCATAGTCTTATAAAGGGAAAAAATAAAATCTTCTTCTCTGAAACCATGAGGCCCACAGATTATATATTTAGTATGTAGCAATGTTTAGTTGTCCCCTACATAAATCCTGCCAATCAAGCCCCTGGTGCCCAAACTGGCCAGGCCCCGGGAGTCATTAGCTCCCATAGACTTATAATGGGTAAAACTTAAAAAATCTTCTTCTCTGAAACCATGAGGCCCACACCTTACATATTAAGTATGTAGCAATGTTTAGAGGTCCCCTACACAAATCCTGCCAATCAAGCCCCTAGGGCCCAAACTGGCCACGCCCCAGGGGTCATTAGCTCCCATAGACTTATAATGGGAAAAACTTAAATAATTCTTCTTCTCTGAAACCATGAGGCCCACAGCTTATATATTTAGTATGTAGCAACGTGTAATGATTCCTTACATAAATAATTAAGCCCCTGGGGGCAGTTAAATCAGGTGAGCGTTGTGGCCCATTGGCCTCTTGTTTTGTTTTTGTTTTCAAAAGTGGACTTCAAACAAACTTAAGATTGCTTTTGGTATGTAAATAATAGTTATATTTTCTGTTTATCTTATATGACTATATATATATATATATATATATATATATATATATATATATATATATATATATATATATATATATATGAGAAAAGGGGAAAAGTCCACGGCACAAGACGTGCAAAATATCAACGAAAACCTAGAATGACTTACTCGTACATGCCGTTGATAACTTTGAACACATTGAAAAGCCGCACAGGCGAAAGTACTTTGTTAAATTATGTAATTAAAGTTATCAACGGCATGTAAGTCATTCTAGTTTTTCGTTGATATATATATATATATATATATATATATATTAAAAATGGTTCTGATTCTGAAGGACTGCATATATTTTACCGATGCTTTTAGCTATATATAGTCAATTATATAATCCATATCATCAACATTGAAATATCGCTAATCGTTGATACTTGACTGGTATATATATATATATATATATATATATATATATATATATATATATATATATATATATATATATATATATATATATATATATATATATATATGTGTGTGTGTGTGTGTGTGTGTGTGTGTGTGTGTGTGTGTGTGTGTGTGTGTGTGTGGTTTTTCTTCCTTTTCGTTTTCTTCCTTTTTTTTCTCTTTTACTTTTTTCTTTCTTCTTAAAGTTTTAGTATTAAGCCTGCTGCTACGATATTGCTTTGGTGCATTTCATTTATTGTCATTACGAAAACACGCCTACTCAATATATAAAAAATAAAATAAAAAATTAATCTAAAAAACTGAATAATTTCAGATAAAAATTGATATGTCTTTATGTTTCTGCTCGGAGCATGGATCGTGGGTGCTCGTTGGAGCCGCCTCGGTGAGGCGGTTCTAACGGGTGCCCACGGTCTATGTTTTCAGGCGGATATGAGAAAAATAATGTATGCCCCCGTAGACCCCAGTTTTACTATATAAAGGTGGTGTTTAAGGGGGTCAAAATTATACAGGTATGTTTTTCGTGATGTTAAGTTATTGTATTGTTCTTTAAAAAGGCTGATGAAATGCAGTCCTTTGCAGACAGAAAGGACACGAAAAAGTTCTTTGATGCACTCAAGACAGTATATGGTCCCCAGAGCTCAGGAACCACCCCACTCCTTAGTGCAGATGGAACTAGTCTTCTGACTGACAAAGAAGCTGTCTTGAAAAGATGGGCTGAACATTTTGATGGTGTCCTTAATCGGCCATCATCTATCAATGATGAAGCTATATACAGGTGGAATGTAATCCGCTGCTTGATGAGCTCCCAACCGTCTCTGAAACAGTGAAAGTAATAAAACTCCTGTCATCTGGCAAGGCTCCAGGATCAGATGCAATACCTGCAGAGATCTATAAAGCAGGAGGTCTTCCAGTTGTAGAGAAACTGGCAGCGTTATTTCACATTATGTGGAGAAAAAAAGCCATCCCTCAAGAATTCAAGGATGCAACAATTATCCACCTATTCAAAAGGAAAAGGAGTCCTCAAGTCTGTGACAATCATCGAGGCATCTCTTTATTGTCAATTGCTGGGAAGATCCTGGCTAGGGTCCTACTTAACCGATTGAATGAACACCTCGAACGGTCAGGGCTTCTACCAGAAAGCCAGTGTGGATTCAGGAAAAACAGAGGAACAATAGACATGATCTTCACAGCACGACAGCTTCAAGAAAAATGCCAGGTACAGAATGTGGACCTCTACATGACCTTTGTTGACCTTACCAAAGCATTTGACACAGTCACTCGTGAGGGACTTTGGAAAATTATGGCAAAGTTTGGCTGTCCTGCCAAATTCATAGCAATGGTGCGGCAGTTCCATGATTGTATGCTTGCAAGGGTCCAAAATGATGGCGAGTTTTCTGAACCATTTCCTGTGTCAAATGGAGTTAAGCAAGGCTGTGTACTAGCTTCAACACTGTTCAGGATGATGTTTTCTGCCATGCTTACAGATGCTTTCCAGGATGGTGATAATGGTATACCTACTAGGTATCGCTTTGATGGGAAACTTTTCAACCTAAGAAGGTTGCAAGCCAAATCTAAGGTGCAGACAGAGCTGCTAGACGAGTTCCTCTTTGCCGATGACATGGCAAAGGGTGCTCCAACAGAAGAGAAAATGCAAAAAGGTGTGGATCAAGTATCTGATTCATGTGACAGCTGTGATCTCACAATTAGCATCAAAAAGACTGAGGTAGTATATCAGCCAACACCTGGAAAGCCTAACAAGGAGCCTACCATCACAGTGAAAGGTCAACGACTGCAAGTGGTAGACAAATTCACCTACCTTGGAAGCACATTGTCTAGAGTTGTGCACATTGATGATGAAGTCAATGCTAGAATTGCCAAAGCTAGTGCAGCACTTGGCCGGCTACGTAGAAGTATTTGGGACCGAAGTGGAATCAGACTTGACACAAAGCTGAAAGTATATAGATCGGTAGTGCTGCCAACACTATTATACGCATGCGAAACTTGGACAGTTTACCAACGGCATGCCAAAAGACTGACCCACTTCCATACAAGCTGTCTTAGAAAACTTCTAAAGATCAAGTGGCAAGACAGGATTCCAGACACAGAAGTCCTGAAAAGGGCAGGGATGCAGAGTGTACAAACTCTTTTGAAATTGGCACAGTTAAAATGGACAGACCATGTTACCAGAATGCCTGATGAACGTTTGCCAAAGAAAATCCTCTATGGAGAACTTCAAGTAGGAAAACGCTCCCATGGTGGTCAGAAGAAGCGATACAAGGACACCCTCAAAGCCTCCCTTAAAGACTTAAACATACCAACAGAGTCAACAAATTGCACAGGATCGTACAAAGTGGCCAGGCCTCATAAAAAGGGGAGCTGGTGAATACGAAGCAAAAAGAATCAGCGAAGCCGAGCAGAAACGTGCACAGCGGAAAGCCAGAGCTAAGGCATCACCAACAGAGCTTTCTTCCTCAGACTTCTCTTGTTCTATCTGCAGCAGGCAGTTTAGAGCTAAGATTGGTCTCATCAGCCATCTTAGAACACACAAATAATAACACATCACACAGTTGATTAGGATTGGTCATTGTCAGTAATGGCAGACGAACGAAAAAAAAATTGTTCTTTAAAGCTAGATTTGCGTGGGCATAGATTTCCATGCCAGTATTGCACGCAATGCAGCATTATTCAAATCTCAATGCAGTGGTGAGTGGATGTTGACTGTTAAAGTCCGTTTGAAAGCTGTTGAATATATACCTGGGCGTGCAATCTGTGTCATTTTTTTTTTTTTTTTTTTTGTTTTGTTTTGTTTTGTTTTTTGCCCGCAAAAACGTGGCTTATTATATATTTGTACAATTGTAATAATGATATGAATGCATGTAATGTGGTATCTTATTAGTTGTCTTAATAAAGAAATAAATTACAAAAAAAGAACAAAATAACACCAGACAAAACTTAAAACAAATCGCCTCGTAGAATAAACTACAAAGCAATAAAGAGTAAGACTAACACCGGGACCACCGCCTTAGAACGGTCAGTAATACCCACCGGAGGGTTTAAAGCACTTTTACATCTAGCCAACTTCACCCTGGGTTCCGATGCTACTCTTAATACAGAAATACATAAAAAAAATCGCTTCGCATAAAGGCTCCCAACTCAGTCAGTGCATCAAAGCGAAAACATTAAAAAGTCAATTAATCACTATGATAAACAAAGACGAGTACTCATGGCTAATTCTACTGTGTGCCAGAGTAAATGAAAACCAATAGTTGAACCACGGCGGGCCAAGCCAAAGACACATCGTCAAGCCGCAACCCACTAGTTAAAGTTTTACGAAGAGGCCATCATTTAGGCCCGAACCGCCGTCGTGCAATTAAAGAGTGAAGAATAGCCATCAACAAAGATTGTGTTGATAACTAGGCATGCAGTCTGCCGCATAATATCCAGGCTATAGCCAATTATTTTATAACGGTTAATTAGTTTTCTGAATTGCCCCGAAAAGTTAGATTTTCCCACAATTTCTCTAAATCCGTACACTAAGTCACTGCAAAATTCTGGTTAGACTGACGTTATATTTGTTTACCAAAGCACTTGTCTGCGATAAAATTTCGTAAACGCCTTACGAAATTTAAAAACGATAGCCCTGCCTAAGAAAGTTGGCAGTAAGGGCTATATTACGGCAGTTAAAGTCACCAAGATATGAAGAAGCTCTGTCGAATCTAATAAGCTGAGATATGTATACCCCATATGAGGTACGCCGGAGGACATCGCCATCCAGAAAAGGGAAATTAACTATATCAAAATCAAAATCGCCCCATTTATCATAAATTTTAGAATTAGACATACATAGATTCAAACAAAAATGTGCTTTGGTATCGGAAGAATTAGCTCTATTTAATTAGAGTTCAGTAGGGTATATGGTCCACCATTTGGTCAAAGTAAATATTGTCAATATTTAATAAATCATCAAGGTTTCCTGAAGTGGAATTAAAAGCCTCAATAATATCAGCCGGATTTTCCCATGAAGAGATACTTCATGAAATCTCTCGCATAACAAAACAAAAAAAAAAAAAACAAATCTGCAACAAGAGGAGCACAATTAGTTCCCATTGCCTATAAAGTTTAGTTCCAAATCTAATAAAAATGTTATCCACACGACAAACAAGGGCATCACTGACTTGTTAACAAGACCATGAATTGTAACATAAATATCTGTCATATATCATGTAATACTTACCACTATTTACTTACACAAGGATACATCTGCATTGCTCATTTAATTGAACAAGCATGGCAACTACCAGACAGAACAGATGCAAGTTTTTAATTAAAACATACACGTAAAGTTTTAGTTGTGAAATAATATATATTGTATCCTTCTTTATGTGTAATAATATGGAAATGTACTCTCTCTGTCTCTCAGTCTGTCTCACTGTCTGTCTGTCTGTCTGTCTCTCTCTCTCTCTCTCTCTCAATTACATATTGAATGGTTTATTATCATTCCTGTCATTCCTAGTCGATCAAACGAACGAAAATGTATCCTTTGTAGACCAGGAAATGACCTGTATAAGCTTTTAGGTTACCGTCAGATCCTGGAACATTTGATATTGTATATATTTGTTTACATGTAAAGGAACAAATAAAATATAGTTTAAACCAAAGATTATTGACCTTGGGCAAATCATTTCAAAATCATGCATTTTTTTCCCCCAAACTCACTTTACACCCTTAATTTTGGCCCCCAAATCGGCATTTTCTTAGTATTTGCACCCCCTCTATTCAGAATTCCTAAAGTTTCGCCCCAGCCCCTCCCCAATTTTAAAAGTACGTACGGGCCTGATATACCCAAGTTAATGACAGACTTTCAAGAATAGAAAAAAAAACAAATTGTAGTATGGATTTTAATTTGAACAAATTATTGACTGTCAGAGTCAGGTTATCCTCCAATGTTTTTGGAAGAGGTAAAATAAATTTCATTGACTATTTGACGATATTGGTGTTGAAAGTGCCTCTAAATATGTTGCCGGAAAACATCGAATTTTAAACACAATGAACATTTCTTGTAGCCGTGTTATTCCCATTGTGATGGTGTTGTGTCTTCCCCGTCCATCGATCTGATAGTTATCATTCATCTCAAAACTAAAGGCGGGATCTATTTCAAGTTGTATCGGCGAACGCGGACACCACCTTGGTTACTATCAAAAAGCGGAGTAATACGAATATTAATGAGGGTAATTAGGCAAACCAATGGGCAGCCTTGCAGATGTTATTACACGTGTGGTCATATGATTTTTATGACATGGGTCATTTCACTGAATAACTTGACGGTCATGTGATAATAGATATATGTTTGTCTTGGAAATATTCATTTCACAAATTATATGTGCAATTTACAAGTTAGATGGGAAACAGATTTATATAAGCATCGCCTCCCTACCCCTTCCCCACCCCCTCCACCCCCCCCCCCCCCCGCCTCTCGGATCCTTTTGTAAATTATTGTTTGTTTGTTTGTTTTTTGTTGGTGTTCTTTGTTTTTTTATTGTTTTTTATTTATTATTATTTTTGTGTAAAATATATATGTGACTTTATTAGAAATAAAATATTTTTAAACCAGCGAACCCAGAGTGATCTAATATTCGTATCTGCCCGATAACACCATGCGTAAGTTGCGATAATTCACAGCAGAGAAAAATTATTTCGATTCTAACATGATACAGAAAGGAAAATTTACATTGTTGCAATGTTGTCCAAGACCTCTTTTGCAGCGGACGTCGCGAGAAGTAAATGCTTACATAGCGCCATTTTGCACGCACTGCGTTGACGATGTGAATTTTTGCAGTTTGATCACGGTGACGTATCCATGGGAAACGTTAACCTCGTGTTAGAATTCTTTTTTTAATACTTAGCAGTACCAAACATATTAATCATATAAAACAAAATCGTATCAGACAAAGGTCCATTTCAAGTAAGCAAAAAAAAAAAAAAAAAAAAAAAAAAAATGACAATTAAATAGTGTTGGCAATCTCAGGGAAGCATTTGAAGCTGTGCGGGTGTTAGCTTTTAACACAAATAGCTTCCAAAAATATTTCTAAAAATATTTACACTGAGTTTTCGGACAAAAGGACCTGTGAAAATTGTGTAGACCCAGATCAGACGCAGCAGAATGCGGATTCAGATTAGGTCTACGCTGTTTGCCATTTAACTAGCTGCTATATACAAATCACCAGGTATTCAACATTTAGGAGTATAGCAAGAAGTTAAAGGGTTTGAATAATTTTATCAGGTAAATCTGCAGAGTATGTTGTACATCATACATGTCTGAATGATTGGCGTCAACCCAGATCACACTTCCATTTAATTGCTTTTTAAATGTTTATCATACCCGGACTAGGTCGAGAGATTAGACTTGTGCAGTAGGGTCGTCTCCATCTTACCTGTCCCACCCCACCCCACCCCCAATAGCGCGGTAGGTGAGATGGGACTATCATCATCATCATCATCATCATCAATGAACCCTTACGTGTTTTGGCTGTAACTGTCACCGAGGGAATGCGACGCATTAGGTGCTGTTTTGTGTCTGAATACGTGTTTAGGTGAGTGTCCTTTTGTGTGTGCCAGTGTTCCTGTACGTATTTCTGGATAGATTGTTTACAAACAAACAACTTGTTGTCCCCGAACTGAACTCTATCCCCAAACTGAACGTTTTTGGATGGACTGCATATCAATCGACCCAAAATTACTAAAGAACATGTGTTATATTGCTGTTGTCCATGTTACTATGGCTGACCAATAAAGTTAATCCACGCAAATAGCATTTGCAAGAAATCCAGGTAACGGTTATTCATAATCGCAGTTCTTGTCGCTGTGACGTCACATTACTGCGTAAAGAGGGTCATCCGTAAAGCCTGGATTGGGCTTAGTGCTGGAATACTGGCAAACAATACAGACCCAGCTCAGATGCCACAGAACGTGGCGTCTGATCAGGGTCTGCACTGTTTACTTAACTTACAGAAAGTTAAGGGCTAAATGAAACAGTCTTAAGTCCCCGTTCAGGACCATTTTCTTAGCCTACACTCAGAGACAATCGACCCGCCAGTGCTGTTGCTTAGATTAGACATATCTAGGGGTCTAAAGGTAATGGCGGTCCGATCAGTTTTGCGGAAGCACTTGGTCCATGCATTTCCACAGGGTGCGCAAAGAAGATTCAAATTAGACTACGCGGATCCACGGAGCCTTGACTGGGCGCTCACGTACGAAGGTTCATTTGTTCAGGTTGGCTTAAATAAATAAAGCCCTCCCGAGTTACCAAAAGAAGGAGAGATGAGGAACAAATGAGGAAAATACAAACTCTACATATGAAACTACAAACGCACAGAAAAAAAAGAACTGCAATAATAGAACCGCCTTCGAACGGTCAATAGGAAAACTAAAAAGACGCAAATTAGTTCGTACTAGAAGTTGTGCGACCACTTGTGCAATTGCACAAGTGGTCGCACAACTTCTAGTACGAATTATAAACTTACACTCATGAGGCTATCGTAGGCTAACATCGAAAACAGCACAAACAGCAAAGTGATATCGGAGTACAGAAACAGCTATGCGAAGACCAGCCTTCACATTTTGTTCGCTGGCCTTGACTGTTCGTCTATCTATGAACAGTGAATACTCTAACTACACTGTGCGGACGTACACCCTTGTCTTCTTGCTTCACATGGTAAAACTTGGTAGTTTTCAAATAGTGTCCCCAATATGATGCATTGTGTGTGTTTGTGAGAGTGAACAGTAAAGATACAACCAAAACTGTTCACAGGTGAATACTAATCCTGTTAGTAGACGTATTGCGTATACATTATAGTCTTGTGAAGTGAATCGCTTTCTATACCGTAAGAAATATATGAAAGGTGTAAACTTCAAAGATATTGGGAAACGAATACATGAAAATGTCACTCTTTTAATAAGTTCGGAAAAGGGATAAACACATTCTGCTTAGTAATGTTTGTTAGATGACACAGATGGGATCCCATTCAGCTTAAATCTGGAAACTACTTGGGTCGCTATTTATGGAAATTAGTAGTCTCAGCCTTGATCCGTGAGGACCTTATCCATAGTAAGTTATATACTCATGATACTACAATCAATACGATGAGGCTATGACATGATAGTCACCCTATAAGTAACTCATTCACGTGAAATAGTCCCTAAATAGATAACAATAAATGGCCGGGAAGGCCCCATCTATCATAAAATGCCTCAACGCTTAGCACTCTGGGTTAAATTTTTTGCAAGAGACATATTTGAATATTTTTTTCTTATTCTTACCAGGTGTTACAATCTCCAATTTGCCTCCAATTTGCATGAAATGTCAAATTTTGTTGTCTGGGCAAAATGTCATCAAATGTCGTCTGCTGAATTGGCCAACAGAGTGATGGTAAAGGTTAAATTACTACCAAACGCGACGTTTCATGGCATCACGAAAACATACATATATAATTTTGACCCTCATAAACCCACTTTTATATAGTAAAACTGGGGTTTACTGGGGTATATATTATTTCTTATTTCTGCTCAAAACATACATTGTGGGTACTCGTTAGAACCGCCTTGCCGAGGCGGTTCTAACGAGTACCCACAATCTATGTTCTGAGCAGAAATATGAAAAATATCAGAACTTTTTATCTGAAAACTTTCAGTTTTTGGTGGTGAACTTTTCAATATATTTGAATAGGCGTGTTTTCGTAATGAACAGAAACAATATGATGTAACATGCAAGAAAATGAGTTTTATATCAAATGTTGGCGATGAAGTCCACGATCAGCTTGCGTTATCGTGCTGTCTGGTCAAGGTCTTTGTTGCCCAGTTATAGAAACAGTAGATACTGTAGAATATCATCACGAACAGAGAAGGTCCTGTTCAGACTTTGTGAATTGGCAAGTTAATTTGGACCTTCGATATTTAAATGCGTAGGGTTTTTTCCTCAGTGCTTTAAAATGAGGGTCCCAGGGACTCCCTTACCTTGAGTTAAGGGATTTTTTTAAATAAGGTTGAAGTGTTTGTTGTTTAAAATGGTTAACCCTAAAAGAGCTGATCGCAAATACAGCAAGTGACACTTTGAAGTACTTTTGATTTTTGAGAGAAAATAATGCTTGACATTTCATGTGAATTGTCCGCCTAGCAGAAAATTCACCTAAAATGTCAAGTCTTATATTCTCTGGAAAATAAGTTCAGTTTTACAGTTTTACAATGTCGTCTTATTCTTTAAGGGTTAACGTTTGCCTAGATATTGATAATACTTGCCCTTTAGACAAAAAATAGATTTAAACACAAAGCCATATCAAAATAAAATTGATTTTGGATTATGCATCACTCAGGACCCTTGCTCCTGACGTTTTAGGATTTGGAGGAAGGGGGAGGGGTGAGGGTGGGAGTAAAAACTGCCAAAATGCGAGTCAGGAGAAAAGCCTTCATACGACATAATCTTGATCTTTTTGTAGCACTGCGCATAGTATTATATCAGATTGTCTTGCTTACCCGCTACATGTCAATAGTTAACCCTTCAAGCGCCAAAGAAATTTTGCAGAAGACGATATTTTTTTTTTTATTTCAGAGAAAAAAAGTGCAGCAAAGCACTCTGGTGTGTTATTTTATCCGTAGAGGCACATATTTAACCCTTTACGCGCCAACAACAACTACAGCAGACGAAATTTTGATTTTTTTTTTTTTTTTTTTTTTTTTTTTTTTTTTTTTCAAATAAAAACAGATTGACATGCCATATGACATGGCATTTCAAGACTTATTTTATCTGCAAAATAATATATACGTATGCATATAGAAATAGACTGTCGTCTGCTTCAAATTTTGCTTGGCGCTTTAAGGGTTAATTTATTATCTCCATAAAGATCCCTTGTCCCATATAAAGCAAAAATTGATCCGAATAGTGAAACGATGGATCAGATCACATAGGCGGATAACGATGGTCTAGATCAACCTGCAGATATGTTTACTACCTATAGATTCATGAGATACTATAAAATAAGTTGATGAACAGAGAATGCGCTGATCATACTGCACAAAATGTACATGCTGATCTGTGTGCTGGTTTGTGACATAAGGTACACAGTTTGCTCATTAACCTTTACCATTCTCTAGGCTAATTTAGCAGACGATAAATTGATGATATTTTTCTTATTTTTCCCAGAAAACAGTATTTGACACTTGGAGATAATTTGCTTGAAATATCAAAACCTGTTTTCTGGGGAAAATAAGAAAAAATATTTCAAAATGTCGTCTGCTGAAAATTTTACCGAGAGTGCCAAGTGTTAAGTTTCATCATGTTCATTTACCCGTATAACAACTTATTACTTAAGAAAATCCATGCAATCCATACCCTGGTTTTCTGCCATAAAATACAGGGAAAGGTATACGTGATTTAGGTATCTTTTCTTTCTGTATTTTTTTTTTTTTTTTTTGGTTGTTTTCATTGTTCTGAAAAAGGGAATGATTTGTTTCGTGTTTTTGGCTGTTTAAAATCATCTGAAACAGGGGATCCTTTGGGAAAATAGAAAACGTTCACATTTTGAAAACAGCACACTCGGGTATCAATTGAAACTGACAAGTGCGGGCATCTCTTTGTGTCTGGATAGGACTGGATACACTTCGTTGTCAAGGGAGGCAACTCTTGCGACTTCTTTTTGCTTTACTGCACACCAAGTCCCTTCTAAAACAGGATCTACTCTAAAAGGAAAGAATTTGCCCCAATTCTTGCCTTTAAGAGAATATCCCTTTTCTGAAGGGAGTAAAAACCATTGTACAAGAGTTGCCCCACCCCTTAAAAGTGTATCTATTCACCTAAAGTGTAACTACATTGTAATTTCAGAAGATATTAGCTTAACTCTTTAATCCCTGGGTTTCTGCAGTGGACTCTCCCGTCTTTGAATTTGGTCAAACCCATTGTTCCAAATAGGGACCACAGTCAAAAGTCAAAATAGAATTGCAGTGTGGATCCTGATGAGGTGTCTTATCAGATTACTTAGATTTGCATAGGTTTCTCTACCGGTCTACACAGTTGAAATGGTTAAACGCCTTATTTTTTTTTAAATCTGAATCTAGTAAGTAAAAGGTGGTAATTAAGCAACATATACGCTTACAGCCCTGGCAAACTTGATTATTCCTGATTCGGTTTCAAAGCAAAAATCGCCACAGGGTCCCAAGTTTTGGGATAAACTGAAGAGGGTTTAACGAACAAACACGCATACATGCCATATCTCACACTGTGAGATAAAATCTCACAGAATTTGGCCCATCTGAAAGGCAGTTCCCATAAAAAATTCAAATCTCACAGAATTTTCTGACCATTTTACTACAGATGTTATGAAGAAATAAACATAAATCGCACACTGTTGTGGTTTTCACAAGCTTCTTACATGAAAAAAAAAAGGATTTTAGACTATATTGGGGGGAGCTCCAAAGTGATTTTTAAGAAAATCTCACAGAATTTTGTCAAATCGCCCTTAAAGTTTTGCCTTATCTCACAAATTTTAGTCCAGAGCTTATGGCATGTATGAACACGTATCAAATTTTTTTTTTTAAAGTTTAGAAGTGAAATTGAAGCTTAATCAATTTTCCGCAGTACATTTTTAGTCCTTCATTTCAAAAAGACCACACAAATTCTGAATGGAAGCAGTTAGAAAAAAATTATGACACTGTGGTTGAGACAATATATCAAACTTCAGATATGCCAAATTTCTTTAAGTTTTGGTTAGAAATAAAAGCATTGAATCCATTTAAGTTTTCTCAGATCCTTGATTTCAAGTTTGCAGAAATAAGCCCAACTGTTTGAGATCAATTAATCTTCATTTTCTCATGACTACATACAAAGCTCTGGTAAATCTTTCAAGACCGTTCCCCACTCCCACCCCCTTGTTGCAAGAATATTGGAAAGCAAATCAGAAATGCTTTTTTATGAAATAATGAGCAAAATTAATCAACTTCCAATGAAAGCCAAGAGCTGAGAGCCATTATATTATTGACCGGCGTGCGAATCGCGCCGGTCTCTTAATATAGCTTTGGATTTTTACATATGGGAGACTATTCGATTAGCTCACTAAGGACGTTTTATATTTGCCGGGACGTCGGTTTGTGACGATCTCGGCAAATACAAAACAATCTTAAAACAAACTGTGTTATAAGCAGATTAATGTATATTTTATTTTCATTTCAATCAAGAAATTTCATAAAGCTTAATAAAAGCAAACATTAACTACTTCGTGCCAAATTTCAGACGAGATTTGTCGTCTGCTTTTCTTTTTTAACAGACTATCGCTTGAAAAGAAGTTTAAACGTAAAAAGTTGAAAGACAGAATGTCAAACAGCGTAGATCCAGATGAGACGGCTCATATGAGCTGTCTCATCTGGATCTATGCTGTTTGCAAAAGCCTATTATTATCGCATGTGGCAGTGAAAGTTAAAGAATCACATTATTGTTCGATTTTTTATCTGTTACATTGATAATTTGTTTAACTTTAGTTTTCCCTTGTCCTATATCTCTACATGTATGTAAACATGGACAAAATTTGCGCCGGTACTAAGACGTTTACGTCTAAATATTTTGTCTTGTTATACAATGATACACAGCTATTTACACCTTGGTCCAAACCCATGAAGCTATTGATTCCAGCAACGCCAAGGCCATGAAATGGTATGATCATTCTGAGGTAATTTTTGATGAAGCGCAACTGACAAAAGAAAACAGTATTTATTACCGTGGATAATGTTATAGCCATTGTTATTTAAATGGCAATGTTGGCAAGGAAAACAAAATCAGCAACAACTGTTAAAAGGGATTTTGAGCTATATTATTATCCCCTCGCGCAAAGAAGTAGCGAGGGATATAGGGTTTGTCCCGTACGTACGTATGTTCACTTTTTGCATCGCTTTATCGCCTACATTTATTGGTGGATTTTGAAATAACTTCACACAAATGTTAAGTATGATAATATATCGAGCAAGTTTGACTTTCAGGATCCTGTGCTCAAGGTCAAGGTCATTATGACTATTTTTAAGAAAAAACTTTACCGGTACTCTAGCATCTACATTTATTGAAGGATTTCGATGCAACTTCACACGAATGTTGGGTATGATAATATCTCAAGCAAGTTATACATTCAAGGTCCTGGGCTCAAGGTCAAGGTCACTGTGACTGTTTTAGGAAAGCTTTGTCTTTGCTTTAGCGTCTATATTTATTGATAGATTTCTATGTATCTTTGTACAAATGTTGTAATATCTCGAGCAAGTTCATTTCTTAGGGTCCTGGGTTCAAGGTCAAGGTCATTGTGGCTATTTTTAGAAAAAAACACTTTGACATTGCTCTAGTGCCTACATTTATCAATGGATTTTAATATACCTTCACAGAAATGTTCGGTATCTCAAGCAAATTTGACTTTCAGGTTGCAGGGCTCAAGGTCAAGGTCACTGTAGCTATTTTTAGAAAAATGTTAGTGCCTATAGTTATTAATGGATTTTATTATTACTTAACACAAATGTTTGGTATGACAATATCTCAAGCATGATAGAAAATATTTCAGCTAAAAATAGCCACAGTTACCTTGACCCTGAGCCCAGTAACCTGAAAAGTGCACTTAATCGAAATATTATCATACCCAACAGTCATGTGAAGTTATTTTAAAATCCATTGATAACAAAGTTTTATCTAAAAATAGCCACAATTACCTAGATCTTTAGCCCAGCAATCTGAAAGTTGAACTTGCTCGAGATATTGAGATATTACCCAACAACTGTGTGAAGATATATATATTAAAATCCATTGAGAAATGCGGGGGAGGGGGGGGGGAGGGGGCTAGAGCGATGATAAAGTTTATATATGTATAAGTTTTCAATAATGTGAAATCTAATCCCTCCGAACCTGAATATCTGAATGTTTACAATACTGTACCTTAATGTCAAGTCCATATTTGACCTTTACATTAAGTTTCTTCATTCACATAACTATTATATTGCAGGAAGTTACCCAGTTCAATGTTTGCCAACACCAAGTAGTCTTGTGCGAGGGGATTTGTATCGCCTGCGATGCCTTGTCAAAGACAGAAAAATTGAAGTTTTTGTATGTATTTCACATTCTAATGAGGAACACAATTCTGTAAAAAAAAATGTAAAATTGCTTAAAAATAATATTTTAACTCATACTGTATCCTTTAAGACTTCATACACTTGTTTGTTGTTTCACCATATTTTACTGTGGAGGCAACTGTAACCACTTTATGTTTGCTTTTTTGCGCACCAAATCCATTTTGAAAAGAGGTCTGTTATAGAGTTCCCCCTTGGAAGCAAATTCTTTCCTTTAGAGTAGGCCCTCTTCATAATATCCTGCAACGCAAGCGTGGATAATAATAATAATAATAATAATAATAATAATTCTAACTGATACGTTATTTCTTTCATAAAGCTCTGTCTTACATATTTTCTTTATTTCTGTTGCTGCTTTTTCATACTACAAATGACATGGTATACAACTTATGATATGTTTAGTTTGTTATCTTAATGCTATATGTTCACAGAGCTTGTTAACGTGGATTATTTGGTGATAATTCGAAGATTTTTTTTTCATTTGTCTCCATAAAAACATATGTTGTGGGAAATTGATTGATAGAGTAGGTAGAGTAGGCCAGTGTGAAAATGCACTAAAATGTGTCCTTTTAAAAAAGACTATTCCCTAACTATGTGTTTGTCCCTAAAATATGCCAAACTTGAAAAAGGGTTATAACTCTCGTTTTCCTTTTTTTTCTTTGTGTGTGTGTGTGTGTGTGTGTGTGTGTGTGTGTGTGTGTGTGTGTTTTCCATGTTTTAAAATATGACATAACTACACAAATTTATGTCGGCTGGAAAAGGAAAACGTACATGTATTCTAATTTTCCCTGAGAATGTTCGAAATTCAATACCTTAGTCAGTTATGAGACCTACTAAAATGTATGACGGACGAACGAACGGTAAAACGGATAAAAACAGCAAAACATAAAGCCCCTCAATTTTTTTTCAAAATTTTGGGCATAACTCAACTGATTACTAGACGTTGAAAACGGGCATAACACATAACATTGTATAGGTCTTTTTAAAAGATTATATCTCCAACCACCTATGATGGCATTTAACCAGGCTTCCATCCCTGCAGACCTATACAAATACACTTGTAAACAATGACAATCCACATCGGGCGGTTGCCTGAAATTCTTAAGGCCTCAAGAACAGATGGGGATTTACCACGAAATTAAGAAAAACAAGGAAAAAAGAAGGAAAAAAAAAACACACAAAAAAAAAAAAAACACGTATAAAC
The DNA here is from genome assembly GCA_964016985.1 of Anodontia alba. Classification (NCBI taxonomy): domain Eukaryota; kingdom Metazoa; phylum Mollusca; class Bivalvia; order Lucinida; family Lucinidae; genus Anodontia; species Anodontia alba. The sequence goes on along the minus strand of OZ024830.1, from coordinate 64,383,342 downwards.
TGTATCCGATAGCCCCTTTTCGGTCCCTTTGGTTGTTTAGTAGGACCGCGGCTTGGGTTACACTTTTTACCCACCTCTGTAGATTTGATGCGTTATATTTGTCAGCCGATATTGTACTCAATATGATTAATATCTTATTTCTTTAAAAAAAAATGAAGTTTTCTTTGGTCTTTGGTTTTGTTTATTTTTTCGCTATTTATAAGCTTCCGAGTGTATAAGGCTAATGTTTTGAATGCAGAATTTAGCGTTATACACGTTAGCGGGGAACTATTTGTTAGGTAGTTATTTGGTTGGTAGTATCAGGAAAACAGATTGTCGAAATGTTGTATGTAAAATCTGGTGACGGTTTGGCAACTGCCCACAAAAAAGCGGTATAACGCTCATAAAATGTAATAGATATTTTACAAAAAGCCAATCAGGTAATCTACTTCTAAGAGGAAATAAGAGCGCCTTATCGCAACTACTTTTTCTCATATCGTATACATAAGGCTTTCTTTGATCATTTTAAAAGGGGCATAACTCCAAAAATTCAGGTCTTCTTGAAAACAAAGAAAAAAAAAAAAGATACAGGTCTGCTAATAAGAAGGTTCATTGATGGTCTTATTGTATATAAAGTCTCTGTTGTCTGTATGTATGCATGGATGTCTGTATGTATGTCAATCTTTTCAAAGTTCTCCTCTAAAACCCTGAGTCGATTGAAGCTAGATTTCATTTGGAGCCTGCATATGATGGGGGAACGAAAGTTTGTTCGCGGGCTCTTGATCACATAACCTAGATGGCCACCACGCCCATATATGGTAAAAAAGTCTTGAAACTCTTCTTTGAAAACGGTGGGCCGATTCCCTTGTATATTCTCCCATCATTATACCTATACTTCCTAGGAAGCTCATCTCAGTGTGGAAACCTCCCAGATGTAAAACAACCGTCCGTCAGGAGTTTCTAACTGATGAACTGTTTATAATGCGTGTACCTTTCCAAAATAGCGGCTGATCAAAGATCACTAGGATTTATATCAATCATAGGCATGAAGGCAATAGTTGACTTTCCAGGATAGTCTCAATGATTGTGGTAAAGCTGCTACTAGTGGAGAATTTTATACATTTTGTTTTTATAAGTGTTCGGGCTAATGAGTGAAAAATCCTAATTTCCATCACTGTCATTTCAATGGGATTATTATAAAATATTTTTTCATTAACAAGGGAACATCCTGATAGATAGCTATAGTCTTTACCACATGTCATTGTCTTTTAGGCAACTTTGTGGTTTCTATCATAGCAAAAAGAAATAGCAAAAACACTTCAAATCTTAAACAGTAGAAACTCGGTGCTTCGAACGCCGATTTTTCTAAACAACCGGGATTCGAAGGCCGATATCAGTCACGACGTTTAATTCTATTACTTTTTGTAAACATATTACCGATTACTCAAATATCGGTGGTTCCAAGCATTTATAAACAAAAAACGCCTGTAACGTAATCTTCAAAGACTGTTTTTTTTTTTTTTTACCATTATATCATTATTTAATTTATTTTATATATATTTTTTTCTTCTTTTAGCTTCAAAATACCGCCGAAACGCTGAGAGATCCTGAAAATCGAACATAACAACATATAAGATACAAACGACTTGCACTTATGCATCCATATAAGCAGGATCTTTGCTGTTCCTTACCTACGTAAGGACAATTGATAGCGTCAGTAGAGACAGATCATTTCAAAAAAGTAATGAAAGAATGACACCACATATTCGGACACATTAATTTCTTCGGTTACATACTTATCCTGTAATGAATAAGTCAGATTGATGATTTAAAATGTTTTGGCTAAATGGCAGATAGTGGAGACCCTGATTAAACTAATCTATGGGAGCCGTTTGTTTGTGTTTGTATCATTTGCTGATATTTGGGGGAAATAGGTTAGCTTACATTATTAACATATTGACTTTTAAAGCGCTAATCGCAACTGCAGAAGACGACTTTTTCTAATATTATTTTAATATTATTTTCAGGGAAAATAAGGTTGGACATTTCAGATTATTCACACATATGAAATGTCAAGCCTTTGATTTATTTATTTATTTATTTATTATTTTAGAGGGTATGCACATTTGCTAAAGGGCCTATGGCTAGTCTACTATGTGGCCCTATCTTTTATCGGAGGAATAATTATAGAGAAGTTTGCTTAGCGCTATGGTCAGGTACACATCTTAAAAGATGTAAACGCGAGATAGAATTCATATTAAAAATCCTGGGCCCAGTTGTTCAAAGCTAACGATGTCGTTAGTTAACGATTCGTTAAAATTTACATCGAGTGATACGCAAATATGCTGAAATTTTTTGCTGAAAAAATGTGAGTAGCTTTTGCAGTGCAAAAGCTACTCACATTTTTTCAGCAAAAAATATCAGAATATTGTATATTGAATCCACTAAAACAGTTAACGAAATGACCCTTAACGAGCTCGTTAAGCTAACGACGCTTTGAACAACTGGGCCCTGGTTTAAATGCCGAGGCAGGCGGTCTATATGTTTCCGCTGGTTGTAAATTATTTAACTCATTTAAGCCTAGCGTCCCATAAACGGAACACTGGCAAACAATGTAGCCCCAGATCAGACGCCGTATAGAACACGGCGTCTGATCAGAGTGTATACTGTTTGCATTAAATGCAGGGATTTCTTGAATACATGGTAATAATAAAAACTAACCAGACATTTCTAAACTGGAAATGGACCGGTCAAAGTAGTCAAAGTAGAAGAATCCACTCGGTATAAATGGGTCATGGTATCGACGATAGTTTTCCGATGCTAGGGTTATATAAGCATCTCTTTAAACGGGTGAATTAAATTATGGTCTTGGTTTTGCATATCGAATGCTGCAGACACAAAAAATAAAACATATTACATGAAAAAAAGAAGGTTCTGAAGATTGTTTTGTAAGCCAATAATCATAATGTTCTAAATGTCTAAAACGTGAAAGAGCACCATTACTGATATTCATTTGCAGTCTGATAAATATGCAGTAAGACCCACTCAGTCCTTTTGGCCTGGGCTTGGCTTGCCAAGTCGAAGGCCAAAATAGTCATACTAAAATTTCAACCCCTATGAAAGCATTTACGTAAAAAAAAAAAAAAAAAAAAAAACCGAGTAAAAGTGCAAAGTAGCGCTTGCAGTGCATCCATCTACGCAGAAAAAAAACTAGAGGGCCATGATGGCCCTATATCGCTCACCATATACATAGCATTGCTAACAGAGATGCGGTTCTAAAGGTCATGGTGACCTTGACAATGACCTTTGCCCTCAGGGTCATCTTCTGGTCAGAACAAACATCCCTACGACGTTTGAGGGTCCTAGCACCAAGCATTGCCCAGTTATAAGCTTGTTTTGTACTAGAGGTCACTGTGAAATTGACGTTTGCCATTGAGGTCATCTACTGGTCTAGACCAACATCCCATCTAAGTTCAAGTGTTCTAGCCTCAACCACTGCCGAATTATAAGTTTTTCAGTACTAAAGGTCATGGTGACCTTGACCATGACCTTTGCCCTCGGTGTCATCTACTGGTAAGGACCAACATCCCTTCTAAGTTTGAGGGTCCTATCCCCAAGCATTGCCAAGTTATCTAGCTTTTTAGTGCTAAAGGTCCTTGTGGCCTTGACATTTGCCCTCAAGATCATCTACTGGTGAGGACCAACATCTGTACTAAGTTTCAGGGTCCTAACCATAAGATTTGCAGAATTATGAGCTTTTCTGGTACTAAAGGTCACGGTGACCTTGACCTTTGACTTAATGTCGTCTACTCCCTATAAGTTTGGTAGTCCTAGGCCTAATCATTGCCAGTGGTTGTTTGTTGTATGTAAAACAAGTGCCCCCCCCCCCCCCCCCCCACACACACACACACCGTGGGTGAGGCCTCTTTTCACCCCAGGGGCATAATTTGAACACTCATGTCAAAGGACCTCTGGGCAAAGTTACATACCAAATATTAAAGGCCTAGGCCTTGCACTTTCAGACAAGAAGATTGTTTTATTTTTTCCTATATAAGTGTATGTAAAACATGTCGGCATCGGCGTTTTTGGCCCCAGGGCTGTAATCTGAACAATCTTGGCAGAGGTCCACTAGGCGAAGCTATATACCAAATATCAAAGACCCGGGACTTCTGGTTTCAGATAAGAAGATTTTTAAAGGTTTATTCTATATAAGTCTAAGTAAAATATGTCAGCCTCAGGGCAGGGCCATTTTTGGCCCCAGGGCAATAACTTAAATAACTTGGTAGAGGTTCACTAGGTGAAGCTATGTATCAAATATCAAAGGCCTGGGCCTTTCAGACAAGAAGATTTTTAAAGTTTTCTCCATATGGGTCTATGTAAAACAAGTGACCCCCGGTGCGGAGCCATTTTTGACCCCTGGGCTATAATTTGAACATCTTTGGTAGAGGTCCACTAGATGAAGCTACATACCAAATATCAAAGACCTGGACTTTCTGGTTTCAGATGAGAAGGTATTTTAATTTTCAGTTAAAAATATATTGTTAGCTCATGTGACCTAGATATGCAATGGACCGGAACTGTTTGAGCAATTTTGGTAGAGGGCCTCCCAAGGAATATTTCTGTGAAATTATTCTAAAAACTATCCAGCAGTTTTGGATATGAAGTTGATTAAAGCAAAAGCTGACGACGGACGGACGCACGGACGACAGACAGAGGCCTATCACAATAGCTCACCTTGAGCACTTTGTGCTCAGGTGAGCTTAAAAATATACGACCCGTGAAAATAAAAATAGATGTATATTTGGGTTTCAACATAATTATTAGGTTTAAGTTTACAACAAACTTTGATAGATGTGCGATATTGTTAATTTTAGCCACCAAATCCAAGGAGAGAACCTCCTTCATTGAAAACAGTAAAAAAGACTATAGATTTTTTGTAAAAAGGGCCTGTTCAAATCAAGAGTCGTTTCTATTAATTTTTTCGTTGTTTTGATGATAAAAAGAATAAGCTCAGAGTATGTACCAAGGATGAAAGTACTTCTGTTTGTAAATTTTATGTACTAATGTATTGTCATCGTGGAGAACACTCAGGCACAATATTTTTATAACCTTATAAGAAAATTGTACGCGAGTGTTCTCAACAATGGCAATACAGTTATGCATCAAGTTTGCCAATATAAATGCTTCGTTTCTTGCTACATTCTCTCAGCCTATCCTGGTTTTTGTCAGAATAACGAAATGGAAATCGAAGCAACTTTCCAATTTGAAAGGGTGCTTTTCACTATAACGTATAGTCTTTTCATTCGCTTCTGTGACGTAGGTTCTCCCCCTTGATATCTGCAAATAAGTATGCTGTAACATTGAGAGAAAACACGATTGTTTACGGAGATAGCCGATCTAGATAGCCGATGGTAGAACGGAATAGTACGGGTATTTGCGTATCTGAAGAGCTGAATATGTCAACCAATTTTGATGTTCGAAACCGTAAATGTGCCTCAAATTTTTTGATAACTTTCGGGATTAGACTCATTTACACACATGCATAAATAAGGTTTGTCTCTTTACCATTACCACTCTCTGGGAATATCCAGCAGGCGACAAATTGATGATAATTTCCTTATTTATTCTAGAAAATAGGCATTGTCAAAGCTCAGAAAAAAAAATAAATAAAAAAGCTATTTCAAAATGTCGTCTACTGAATTTCTTATCCTGAGTGCCAAGCTTTAATTCAAAATTTTGTTTGAATGTTTGAGCTATATTTGCCTGTCATCTCGACAGATGAGTAGTTCATAACCATAGATCAAGATAAAAAAGAAAAAAACATTTTAGTGATATGCTTTGTCATTTTTGTTTGGCCTCAATGAGGCAGTTCTAATGAGAACTCGCAACATGTTTTGCTGTAACACACACACACTTACACACACACACACACACACACACACACACACACATTAAGTTTTAAATAGGCTAACCATATCCCTAGATAAGAGAGGGTTGGATGGGGTGGTATCAAAGATATGTTGTTGATACTCATTAGAAGTGCCTTGCCGAGGCGCTTCTAATGATTACCACAGCATATGTGGTAATAATAACTAACTGAAAGTTTTGAATAAATACTTATGAAAACCTGTTGACCATAGAAGACTATTCTTATGCCCAGGCCTCCAGCGCCTTTAGCGCTTTCATTTTTTCAGTTTAAAAAGACATATCTACACATGCCCAACGACGTGGATGAGGAGGCTCATTGCAGATGGGATGGGAAACAGCTCTTTTTATGAATCACGCCAAAGAAGTGGGTGCCATATGCTGATCTGTATCTCGGTAACATCTGACGTTCTCTAATTAACAAGGTGCGCGTAAATTACACGTTTTCTTGAAATCGCAATGCCTCGTATTGACCCAAAATGCCATAACGTGTCATAATGACATAACCAAAATTTACTGTCATTTTGCGTATGTCCTATAAAAGCTTATGACTGAGCAAGATTTTTTATATATTGCGAAAATCAAACATATTTCGAATAGTTCCAGTATTAAACGGTTGACGTGTAACAACGGACGTGTAGCTTACTTAATTTTATGGAGCTGTGTATTTTAGATCGCAAAGAGTGTATTAGGTGGAGTAGATATCTTTAACATGTTCAATGTTCATTTGTAAACGTTCATCGTCCGAAATAGGTATAACTGATTAATATAATACAATTATGTCTATGGTTTATGGAATACAACTATTTTCCAATGAGATGTTTTATTTCAAAGTATATTGTTATGATATGGATAGCTGAAAACAAATACATACTTCATTCACAAATTGTGTGTGTGTGTGTGTGTGTGTGTGTGTGTGTGTGTGTGTGTGTGTGTGTGTGTGTGTGTGTGTGTGTGTGTGTGTGTGTGTGTGTGTGTGTGTGTGTGTGTGTGTGTTTAACTCTGTGTTGAATGGCATTTGGAATGTTGATGAGCTCAGCAGGATGAGTAAAAAGTCAGCAGACGTCATTTTGAAACTTTTTTTTTTCTTATTTTTACCAAAAATATGCTTTGACTTTTAATGTCAATGGTCTCCATCCATAAAATAGGCTTTGATTTTGACCCATTTAAACCCCTCTTTTATACAGTAAAACTAGGACTTAGATGGGTACACATTAGTTTCCTTATTTCTGCTCAAAAACATAGACTGTGGGTACTCATTAGAACAGACTAGGCGAGGCGGTTCTAACGAGTACCCCGCCGTGGCGGTTCTAATCTATAATCTATATTTTGAGCAGAAATATGGAAAATATCAGATCTTTTAATCTGAAAACTTTCGGTTTTTGGTGGTGAAATTTCCAATTTATTTGAATAGGCATGTTTTTGTAATGTGAAGGGTAAAATCCTGTTTTCTAGAAAATATAAGAAAAATATCATCAGTTTGTCGTCGCCGTAAAAACAAAGTTTCCGACCGTAAAACCGCCGATTTACCTCCCCAAAAAATTTGCGACGGTATATTCTGCGATATACCACAGGAGCTTGACATTGGATAATTTCTACTTATAGGGTTTGTCCCTACGATTATGAAATAATCGAAGGACGGTCGATATTGTTTTCAGGTGAATACCATGGCAACCTTTTAGAGTTCAATGGTTTTCTTATGCTCTTTCGGTATGTATTCTTACCATAAATCTTCCGCCGCAACATGCAGTTTAAAAATATTTGCTAATACGGAGGGAAATCCGTTGTTGTGTCGAAAAGCTGTTTACACAGTTGCTGGATACGCCTCCATTTTTTCCCACGGCCTGATATTCATCGCGCAATCTCATTGGTCAAAAATATGGTCGTCACTGATTGGTTAAAAATAAAATAATAATAATAATAATAACACACACACACACACACACACACACACACACACACACACACACACACACACACACAGATTTGACAGTTGAGCACGCACATTTGTCATTTTCGGCCATTGTTGTTATCGCTAGAATTGGACACTCAAAACTTAAAAACATGTAAAATTCAATGAAACATGAATCAGCTGTCGGAAGTTTACATTTTACGGTTTCCTCCAGTAGAAGATAGAGTTCATGGAGACCAATCAAATGGCTAGAAAAATTCGGCCCGAGTTAGTACACAAAAACAATAATGGCGACGTATCCAGCAACTGTGTAATTTAAACAAAATACCGGTGTACATAGAGTTTATTTTGTTGTTTTGATCGATTACGGAGAAATAATTCACTAGTGTTCTAAGGCTTGCGCGTAAAAAAAACGAGTGAGCGAAGCGAACGAGTTTTTTACAAGCAAACCTAAGAACACGAGTGAATTATTTTTCCGTAACCGATCAAAACAACCAAATAAATTAATTATTACATTTTCATCCATGTTTTACCTTTGAAGTTTTACATTCAGCCGGTATGATTTTCCTACCAAAATAGTTCCAGTCAGTGAATGAATTTAAGGAAGCGTGGTTTATTTTGAAAATCAGTCGCCGTTTTATTTTCACTTTAATGCAAAAATCATTCTGTGCATACAGACAGACACAAAAATGTCACGAAAGCTGAACTGGATTATCAAGAAAAACATACTTTATATTTGTGTTGCAGGTCTTATCTCAGAAACACCATCTGGCCGTGAAAATTGCAGTCTGGTTTCCATGATTTTATCAAATTTTCCGCGAAACATCAACTATTGTTATTGTTGTTACCAACTACGTCAGCAACGTCGCTTAGCAATTATGACGTCAAAACGTTCGAAATGAAATCATTTTCTATAATTCACTGATAAATCTCAGTAAATCACTGCTGAAAATGTAATAAAGTGCATTCTAACACCCCTGCACGTGTTGTTCCTTATTTGTCTTTACATTTCTAGCCGTGCTTTATCTAAGGCATTTGAGCACAGGAATTTCGTCGCGCGCTATCAACGGGAAACCAATCATAATTACTATTGCGAAGGTTGCGTCCCTGGTAACTATGGATGCTAACTTACAATATTGGTCGAAACATTCATATACACATTAAATTATATTAGTATGAGACAAAAATGATCTACGAACATTGCAGTTCTTTGACTTTTTTTTTTACCTGAAGAGTTCCTCTACAGGTTATACCATTCAAACACATTCGTTTTACTCATTGTTTCCATCGTGTATTTGTTGACATTATCGAAAACAAAAGTGTCGGTTAACATTCTTATTTTGTTGTTTTATATCTCTCCTCCATAGGTCCATCGGGGCACTCCAATTTCATTCGATTTGCAATTCTTTCATGAACACAGGATACAAGTTTTTATGTTTTAGGCCTACATCGGTTTAATATTTTACATCGTCAGCTGATTCGCATAAGTATCCGCCATTTTGAATGTTCGTCATCGAACCTTGTAACTACGTAACCGTGTGACGTAATGCTTAACGGTTGACGTCAACTACCTAATGGGGAAGTCAGGTAATAAAAATAATCATAAAAATCAATAAAAATCTCATTTATGCAAAACATTCGCTCAGTGAGGGATGTTAGAAAAGAAATAAATTATTCTGAACCGTGCTCAAATGCCGCAGATAAAGCACAGTTGAGTTTGGGTTGTACCCATTTGAACACTCGCTCGCTGCGCTCGCTCGTGCTCAAATGGATACAACCCAAACTCAACTGTGCTTTATCTTGGGCATTTGAGCACGGTTCGGAATAATTTATTTCTTAAATAAACAGTTCTTTTCGTCTATCATCGGCGGCGGAAGATAAATGGTAAATTTATTGATTTCGACAGCGAAGCATTAAACCTAAACGTCGAATTCTTATTGAAAAATTTCATCAAAAATAAATCTAGTTACCGAAGAGTGTCCATCCTTCGATTTTTTCATAATCGTAGGGACAAGCCCTATAAGTAGAAATTATCCGACGTTAAGCTCCTGTGCGACATAATGTCGGAAATCCGACGTCATCACGTAACGTCGCTTCTCATTGGCTGGCATTTGGTTTTACGCAGCTCACAGCACTTGTCGCTTTGTGCAAATAGTACATTTTTTCAACAGAAAAAAAAAATGAATAAATACATTAGAGTGGGGATAACTGCATTCAAATTTGTCATTTCGGGAGGTAAATCGGCGGTTTCACGGTCGGAAATTTCGTTTAACGGCGACGCGTAAAACGGAATTTCCGACCGTAAAACCGTCGATTTATCTCCTCATATGACAAATTTGAATGCAGTGATCCCCTAAGTATTAATTCACGACGGCGGGGCCGGAGTGAATAGGCCAGTTTCACAATCGACAGTTATACCGCTCTCGCTAATCCACGCATAATCTCGTTAATCCAGAACGAGGCTTGCGGTGTATCACAGATAACAATGACGGATCGTTAGACCGTGACTAAGTACACAATAGAATATTTGTGGACATTTCCCGTGTAATAAGCAGTCCCATTCTTCTTCATGACTCTCCTCTACATTGCTTTTCAGTTAAATTCAGTTCCCCACCCCAAAGAATATCGTTGCTGTCTGTATTAAGTGATCTTGAGTGTTAAAGATTTTAAGTGAAACATATTTTAATCAAAACTGATTTACGCTCTCTTATATGCTATCACAAACTTGTATATGAAATATATCTGCACATTCTGATCATGACCCCCGCTGATGAGCTTCCCGCAAAACGTCGTTTCAATGTTTACATGAGCTGTGATCAATATACTCTACGAAAAATTATCCGGGACTTGTTTCTTTTTTTTTTTTTTTTTTTTTTTTTTTTTTTTCACTTGCTGACATTTCGATCTACTGCTTTGATTCGCGGAAACAGTCTTGGTAATTTAGTTCTGTTTTTAATATGCGTCTGTTTTATACGCATTTCCGACAAGAAAACGCTCCGCAATCAAACATGGTAATAGTTCGTTTTTCTCCCAAAACGGGTTTCAAGCCACGCTGTTAACTGACGTAACCATTACGAGCACGCGCTACCGTTATGAGCACGCGCTTTGTTTTTCATGCAAGAGCTATAGTAAAAATAACTTATATTAGAAACGCGAACAGTTCAGATTATCGTCGTTAGGGTGCTGATAGATTCGGTGGTTCTCAGAAACTATTTAAGTGGCAAGCAGGAATAACCGTTTTGATGCGCAGATCTCGCAAACGGATAAGGTACTATTTTGCGTGGGTGCTTATCGTCTTTCAGCAGAAAACAATGAGCGTGCGTCTCTGAAGTCAGTGACATCAATTCGACATCCGAAAATTTTGAATCGGAAAAAAAAAAAGATCAATTTAAAAAAAAACAAAACACTGCCAGCCTCAGAGGATAAAAGACATGACACTCGCGTGTCCATCTTGATGAATCAGTTGGTCGGCAGAGGCAATACACAATGAGGGAAGGGGTGCATAACGGTGTCAGTCGCATGCTTAAATTGCTCGACCAGTTAAGGATCGCTGGTGTTAACTGCCAACACCTGTTTAACTACCGCTTGCTTATCAAGTAGATAACGGTACTGTCGCAGATGTGAAAAACACGCGGCGGATTATTCTTTTGAGATGCTACCGACGTTGCGGACATAAGTCAAATAATCCAGTCATAATTTAGAAGTAGTCCCACGGGGAAACACATGCGTCCGGCGGACTCGGCTTTGGGGATTTTTAGGAATACGGACCCGGATTTATATGCGTCCAGGGACGCAGGATTCTGCGTCGCCGAGAACCCTGAATTGATCAGAACAGAACAGAACAAAACTTTATTTTGTAATAAATCTCAAGCCAACGGAGGTGGCATATGAGAAAACAAACAAACAATACATATAGACATGCAGATTACGTGCATAAAGGTTTAAGCAAGTGTCTTTCATTTCCTTATTGTCAATACACCGCCAGCCTCGATCTCGATACATTTCCGGAAATTTTCCTCTCGGCAATTATCGGAAGTTACGATTGTGAAAAGGGTCTATTAACATCCACAACTGCCCGACAACACCATGCGTGACGGTATATTTTACTATCATTGGTTATTGATGGGATTAGAAAACTCAATAACTATCTGAAGTGCATACGGCTAGAATTAGAACAAAAAAATCTTACAAAATTTTGTTTAACTCTTTTAGCCAGGCAGACCTAAATAGATACCTCTGCAAACAATGTAGATCCAGATGAGACCGCGACAGACCTAATCAGAAACCTGTGCAAACGATGAAGATCCAAATGAGACCAAGGCAGACCTAATCAGATACTTGTGCAAACATGAAGATCCATACTAGACCAAAGCAGACCTAATCCAATGCCTGTGCAAATAATGTAGATCCATATGAGACCAAGGCAGACTTAAGCAGAAACCTGTACAAACAATGTAGATGGAGATGAGTCCAAGGCAGACTTAATCAGATACCTCTTCAAACAATGTAGATCTATATAAGACAGTGGCAGACCTAATCAGTTACCTGTGCAAACATTGTAGATTCATATGAGACCGTGGTAGACCAAATCAGGTCGCTGTGCAAACAATTTAGATCCATACGAGACCTAGGCAGACCTAATTAGACACCTGTGCACCTAGAGCCACATTAGACCAAGACAGACCTAATCAGATACCCTTGCAAACAATGTAGCTCCATATGAGACCAAGGCAGACCAAATCAAATACTTGTGTAAACAATCTACATCCAGATGAGACCGTGTAGACCTAATCCGATACCTGTGCAAACAACGTAAAACCAGATGAGACATTGGTAGACCTAATCAAATACCTGTGCAAATAATATAGATCCAGATGAGACCGCGGTAGACCTAATCATATACCTGCGCAAACAATGTAGATCCAGATGAGACCGTGGCAGATCTAATCAGAAACCTGTGCAAACAATGAAGATCTATATGAGACTAAAGCAGACATATTCAGAAACCTGTACAAACAATGAAGAACTATATGAGGCTAAGGCAGACCTATTCAGAAACCTGTGCAAACAATGAAGATCCATATGAGACCAAGGCAGACCTAATCAGATACCTCTGCAAACAATGTAGTTCTATATGAGACCGTGGCAGACCTACTCTCCTTTCGTCATCTCTCGGAAAGACGTTTTTTGCTTAGCGTTTTAACTTAAATGAAAATATTTTGTTCTGATTGACTATATCTTATCAGAAACCATTTGTCTTTTCTGTTTCTGTGTTTTATTTTCAAATATGCACCCTAAAATTAAATTTTTCGCCAGAAATTGGTCTGACCTATGCAATTTCTATAGTAAAGTGATTTTTTGGAATTTTTGTCTTAGTAAATATTTTTTACTTTTCTTTGCTGAATTTGAATTATTAATGTTTCACAACAATATTGTGAAAATTTCAAAAAAATTGAACAAGTGAAACTTGTTAAAAATCTGCCTCCAAGTTACCTACCCTACAAATTTCTGCATAATTTTCATTCATTTTTACTATGGGAAAAAGTGAAAATATTGGATTTTTTAAAAACCACTGACTAGAATAAAACTTTTTGCACATAGGTAGTTACGACAAATGGTTTTGCATTAAATCATGACAAAAGTTTACAAATTTACTTCTTCTGTTTAAAGCTCCGAGCAAAAAACGACTTTCTGAAAGATGTCGAAAGCACAGTAATCAAAAACCTGTGCATATATTGTAGATCCAGATGAGACCGTTGCAGATCTACTCAGAAACCTGTGCAAACAATGAAGATCCAAGGCAGACCTAATAAGATACTTCTGCACACCTTGTAGATCTATATGAGACCAAGGCAGAACTTATCAGATACCTGTTCAAACAGTGTAGATACATATGAGACCAAGGCTGACCTAATAAGAAACCTGTGCAAACAATGTATCTCCAGATGAGATCGTGGCAGACCTAATCAGAAACCTGTGCAAACAATGAAGATCCATACTAGACCAAGGCAGACCTAATTAGATACCTCTGCAACAATGTAGATATATATGAGACCAAGGCTGACCTTATCAGATACCTGTGCAAACAATGAAGATCCAGATGAGACCATGGCAGACCCAATCAGAAACTTGTGCATATAATGAAGATCCATATGAGACCAAGGTAGACTTAATTAGATACCTGTGCAAACTATATAGATCCATATGAAACAAGGCTGAACTAATCAGATACCTGTGCAAACAATGTAGGTCAATATGAAACAAGATTGAACTAATCAGATACCTGTGCAAACTATATAGATCCATATGAAACAAGATTGAACTAATCAGATATCTATGCAAACAATGTAGATCCATATGAAACAAGATTGAACTAATCAGATATCTATGCGAACAATGCAGATCCATATGAAACAAGGCTGAACAAATCAGATACCTGTGCAAACAATGTAGGTCCATTTGAAACAAGATTGAACTAATCAGATATCTATGCAAACTATATAGATCCATATGAAACAAGGCTGAACTAATCAGATACCTGTGCAAACAATGTAGGTCCATATGAAACAAGATTGAACTAATCAGATACCTGTGCAAACTATGTAGATCCATATAAAACAAGGCTGAACTTATCAGATATCTGTGCAAACAATGTAGGTCCATATGAAACGAGATTGAACTAATAAGATACCTGTGCAAACAATGTAGATCCATATGAAACAAGATTGAACTAATCAGATATCTATGCAAACTATATAGATCCATATGAAACAAGGCTGAACTAATCAGATACCTGTGCAAACAATGTACGTCCATATGAAACAAGATTGAACTAATCAGATACCTGTGCAAACAATGTAGATCCATATGAAACAAGATTGAACTAATCAGATATCTATGCAAACAATGTAGATCCATATGAAACAAGATTGAACTAATCAGATATCTATGCGAACAATGCAGATCCATATGAAACAAGGCTGAACAAATCAGATACCTGTGCAAACAATGTAGGTCCATTTGAAACAAGATTGAACTAATCAGATATCTATGCAAACTATATAGATCCATATGAAACAAGGCTGAACTAATCAGATACCTGTGCAAACAATGTAGGTCCATATGAAACAAGATTGAACTAATCAGATACCTGTGCAAACTATGTAGATCCATATAAAACAAGGCTGAACTTATCAGATATCTGTGCAAACAATGTAGGTCCATATGAAACCAGATTGAACTAATAAGATACCTGTGCAAACAATGTAGATCCATATGAAACAAGATTGAACTAATCAGATATCTATGCAAACTATATAGATCCATATGAAACAAGGCTGAACTAATCAGATACCTGTGCAAACAATGTACGTCCATATGAAACAAGATTGAACTAATGAGATACCTGTGCAAACTATGTAGATCCATATGAAACAAGGCTGAACTAATCAGATATCTGTGCAAACAATGTAGGTCCATATGAAACCAGATTGAACTAATCAGGTATCTATGCAAACAATGTAGATCCATTTGAAACAAGATTGAACTAATCAGATATCTATGCAAACAATGTAGATTCATATGAAACAAGGCTGAACTAATCAGATACCTGTGCAAACAATGTAGATCCATATGAAACAAGGCTGAACTAATCAGATACCTGTGCAAACAATGTAGATCCATATGAAACAAGGCTAACTAATCAGATACCTGTGGAAACAATGTAGATCCATATGAAACAAGGCTTAACTAATCAGATATCTGTATATACAACGTAGATCCATATGAAACAAGATTGAACTAATCAGATATCTGTGCAAACAATGTAGATCCATATGAAACAAGGCTGAACTAATCAGATATCTGTGCAAACAATGTAGGTCCATATGAAACAAGATTAAACTAATTAGATACCTGTGCAAACAATATAGATCCATATGAAACAAGGCTGAACTAATCAGATACCTGTGCAAACAATGTAGATCCATATGAAACAAGACTGAACTAATCAGATACTTGTGCAAACAATGTAGGTCCATATGAAACAAGGCTGAACTAATCAGATACCTGTATAAACAATGTAGATCCATATGAAACAAGGCTGAACTAATCAGATACCTGTGCAAACAATGTAGATCCATATGAAACAAGGCTGAACTAATCAGATACCTGTGCAAACAATGTAGATCCATATGAAACAAGGCTTAACTAATCAGATACCTGTGCAAACAATGTAGATCCATATGAAACAAAATTGAACTAATAAGATACCCGTGCAAACAATGTAGATCCATATGAAACAAGGCTGAACTAATCAAATGCAAACAATGTAGATCCAGGTGAGACACGCTCGTAACGACTTGCCTCATCAGTTTCTACACTATTTGCTATTTTTAGCTGAAATCCTTATTTGCATCATTGGATATGTTCGAATTCAAGGATGGAAGAATCCACTTCAGAAACTCAGGGATGAAAGGGTTAAAATGATTTACTGTAAAATGTACATTCCTTGGCGCTACAAATTAGTAGGACGATTCATGTGGTATAAATATCTCATCTTGATCAAGACATGCAGTGAGATCATTAGAATTATCAAACGACGATTTGATAAGAATAGAATAAAATAAATGTAGAGCATAAAATAGAACCTTTATTATCGCAGTGCCGGTACAAGTTATAAAGAAATATAAACATGAAATTGCATGTTTTAACCCTTTAAATACTAAGCACAATTGAAGCAGACGATATTTTATTTCACTACTTTTCGTGCAAATAAGACGAGACATTACATGTAAATCGTCTAGTAGGCAGACGATTCACATGAAATGTCAAGCCTTATTTTCTCTGAAAAGTGCAAAATAAAAAATAAAAAATGAAACCATAAGCCTTACTTTCTCTGAAAAATACAAAATAAAAATTAAAACAAATGTCGTCTGCTATAGTTATGATTTAATAAAACAAAATATCAAAATACAAAATGGAATAAAATATATGTGATGACTAAAACAGTAATGGCAGTTATAAAAGCTGACTTGTGTGCGATAAATAGGTATCATGATCATGAAAATAAATTATAAAAAAATGAAACTGATAACAATCTGTGTCACTATTAGACTAGAACTTACAAACTTGAACTGTGACAAACCTAAACACTACACTCTGGTAATCGCAGACGAACCGCATAAAGCAAAAGCCTGTCATCGGACATGTGTGAAATCAAACACATGTATACTCTGCGCTACGCAGACGTGCTTAGGGGATTTGATATACAGGGCAGATTTTCAGCCATTTTAACATGGAAAATAAACTTTTGTAACTTCCTCTTTGCTTTCTTGCACACTGGGTCCCATTTGAAAAAGGGTCTACTCTGAAAGGAATTCTTCCTCTCTGAGTACCTATCTTATTTGAAATGGAAAAAAAAAAACAGTTTGACAGAAATGCTTACCCTAAAAGTGTATCTATACTCTTAAGACAGTTTGCCCAATTGGCAATTATCCGTTTCATATGAGGCGCCGTTTTGCAATTTTCTCAGTTTTGCGATAATGTTTGGTGTTTAAAAGTAAACTTTTCATATCAAAAGTTCGTTTTTTAAATAAAAATGTTGGTAACTGTGTTGAAAAGTAAAGAAGACACTGATATCAAGAAATCGACTTGCTGATATCAAAACTCGAATTACTGATATCAAGAACCATTGGTTCATATAAGAGGGGGTATCGTTTACTATGACTGTTTCGAACTTATTCTTGAATTCTTAGGAATATTTTCGCATAGTTCAAGATAAGAAATACTTACGGTTGACTCCGGGAGATTTTCTTATTTTGTAATAAAATGTATGTTGTGTGTACTCATTAGATTCGCTTTATCGAGGCGATGTTTATTACACACAACATACCACCATAAATTTTGATATATCAGAAAAAAACATCCCTAAATTACCCCCATTTGCCTCCTGACCTGGCGTTATGATTAACCCTCAGTGGTTCGAGCTAACTAAGTCTACTATAAAGTCCATTGCCCCAGAGCTGTTCGAGCCATTGAAATTCAACTGTAATTCAGTTTATTTATAGTAAGAACAATAGTAGAGATAATGTCCAGGAAGAGATACAGTCACAGAAGAAACTACAAAGAATGAC
This sequence comes from Anodontia alba, assembly GCA_964016985.1. Lineage (NCBI taxonomy): Eukaryota > Metazoa > Mollusca > Bivalvia > Lucinida > Lucinidae > Anodontia > Anodontia alba. The sequence continues at coordinate 64,365,393 of OZ024830.1, read as the reverse complement.
AACAGTAGAACCACCGCAGAAGAAGAATGCCGAAAACAAAATCTCAGATGAGTGAAAATTCTAGCGTGCTTTCATTTTTAGAAAAAAAAAACTAACAAGTACTGCATGCTTCTTAATACTGCAAAGTTGTCTTCTAATATAGGAACTGTATACGCATGGTCTGATACTTTCTGTTGGCGTAGAATGTGTATTATGATATCAGATGAGTTCTTAAAAATGAGCAGAGCACAGAGTTCCTAGAAGATTGTAGATGCGCCCAGCAAAGACAGATCAGCCTGCGCATCCGCACAGACGGATCTGAGTCTTCGCATATTACTCTTTGTGTATCCAAGAAACCAAAACGTCTTCAGAATGCGCAGTCTGATCTGAGTCTTCACTGGGCGCATATGCAATCTTGATGGAAACGCTTTGACAAGGCTCAAATTTATTTATTCCATCAAGTCAACATCTTAAAATGCACGGCCCAGTTGTTTAAAACTAACGATGCCGTTAGTTAACGTATCGTTAAAACTTTGATCATTAAATATGGCTTATACGCTAATATTTTTGCTGAAAAAATGTGAGTAATCTTTTGCATTTCACATTTTTTTAACAAAAATACCTGTGAATTAGACATTGTTCTTACTAGAAGAATTAACATTTTGACCACTAACGAGCTCGTTAAGCTAACGATGCTTTGAACAACTGGGCCCAGAATTCAACAACTAGATATAAAGCATGTCTTTGAATATCGAAAGTCCAAATTGATTTTTTGGGTTAAAAATCAGACTTCTTGGGGACTTACGTCGACCTCGATTCTTGATATCAGAAAGTCTGTATTAATTCTTGATATCATAAAGACCTGGGCCGAGTTGTTCAAAGCTAACGACGTCGTTAGTTAACGATTCATTAAAATTTACATCGAGTGATACGCAAATATGCTGAAATGTTTTGCTGAAAAAATGTGACTATAGCTTTTGCAGTGCAAAAGTTACTCACATTTTTTCAGCAAAAAAAATCAGAATATTGTATATTGAATCCGCAAAAACAGTTAACGAAATGACCCTTAACGACTTCGTTAAGCTAACGATGCTTTGAACAACTGGGCCCAGAATAAATAGGAAACCTGAACCTCATGCATGACGTCATTTCCACGTCCACTCTGCTGCAGCCACTCATGCATGACGTCATTTCCACGTCCACTCTGCTGCAGCCACTCATGCATGACGTCATTTCTACGTCCACCCTGCTGCAGCCACTCATGCATGACGTCATTGGGTTTAATGCTTTGCAGGCTGTGTGAAAGTCAGCAAATACTATTTTGAAATCTAGTTTCTTATTTTCTCTAGAAACTGGCTTTGACATTTCATGAAAATTTTCTGTAATCAATATACATGTAATTTCAAACCTTTTTTTTTTCTGGAGAAAAAAAAATGATTGATTCATCTTCTGCTAAGTTGGCTCAGGAGGTTAACGTTCAGCACTCTTGGTAAATTTTTCAGCAGACGACATATTCAAATATTTTTTCTTATTTTTTCCTAGAAAACTGGATTTGACATTTCATGAACTGTCAAATCCTGTTTTCTGGGAAAAGATAAAAATACCAAAATTTGTCGTCTGCTGAATTAGCCCAGAGAATGGTAAAGGTACGAGATCTTGATACTATTGCACTTGGTTTTTTCAAAGGACTTATATATAGGTAAACAGATACGCTGAAAGGTAAATAACTCTAGCATGAAAGTATTTGCATCATAAATTCTTACTCTCCATTTTTAAAAGATCTCATATACAAGGGCGAAACTTTGAGCCCGCAAAAGTTGTCTCCCTTTGCAAAATGGCAGCTAAATCTTTCGCGTGTATCTGTTTACCATAAATTATTCAGGTGTAAAGTATCGTATATCATTTTCATGCAAACGTCTTGCATTTTCATGGGCGCATGTACACCCTACTGTGATTGGTTCAACCGTCTGTCTGTATGTATAAAGCCCTTTATGACAACCGTTTTTCCTCATGACGTATATGAAATATTTTATCGGCACACACCTGCTTCTTTCACCGCCATTCAGACATCTCATATTTTCACTACAATTGCATTTTGCTTCCATTAAAGTTTTTGGTCGTCTATTTGGATCATAATTTACGACGTAATGATGTGGACATGTTAAGTTGTGGCCACGTCCGGTTTGCCATGCGCACTGATCGTAGCCTGGGCTTCCTTCTATTTTTGTTCTTTGAATATTTACAAACGATTCAACGTCATACGTAAGCGTTACTTCAGGTTCCATCATAAGGAAAGATTCGTGAAACGGACCGTCATTCAAGCAGTTGTTATCCAGTTGTGGTTCCCTACATCGATGAGTTGCTCTACCCAAAGACAGTTGAACAATTGATAAAATGCAATAGGCCAAAATCCACAGTTCCTCTAAAATCATTCTGAAAATTATAAATAAAACAATATCTGAGATATACTGGAACAGATAAACTGTCATATTGGTATCGAAAAAAACTGTACACACGCATCAAGTTCGCTTAAGAATTATCATAAAATGTTAAACAAAGTTATATAACGCAACAATATTTATAAAATATATTCTATTCTATTAACTACTTAGAGCGACATTATAGCCTAAAACAGACAAAAAAAACATCTATCTCACCTGACTAGCACTGTTACGGACTAGAACGGTTTAGCCCTAGAGAGACCTGATACTAGATATTTTTGAGTCAGAATGAAGAAAAACATTTTCTCTGCGGGCTTTAAATACAGAAAAATATTTCATAACAAATTGGGAAAATCACGAAAAACCGAAGGAAGTAAGTACAACCGTTTATTTTAACCTGTCTTCCCCTTCTCTGATCTGGACAAAAGATTCCAAGACGTCACGCGGATCAGCATATTTGGAATGCGCATGAATAGCTCCCATCCCGTTTAAAACTTAATGTGTTCATCTACCCGTATCATAACAATAGGATTTCAATCGAAAACCCCAATTGTATTGGACAAAATAGTTGACCTTAGGTATTTTACCGATCAGTGTAAATACGACAGTTGATATGTGGAGAGATACTGAAAAATAAATTTCTTTAACACTTTGTATGCTGGGTAAAATTGAAATGACTGCGAATGTAAGATTATTCTCTTTATCATATGACCATTAAAATGTATTTTATGGCCGTAGAATATGAACCGTTTTTCGACAGAAAACATGATGTTGTCGTGGACGGCATGATGACGTTACGCGCCAGTAACCAAGTGTTATAACGTGTCATGACGTGTGGTCTTATCATTTTTTATGACATGAAGTTATCCACTATCGTTATATGATAAAATAGGATTGGACATTTCATGTAAATTGCCTCCAATTCGATGTCAAATGTCTCCAAATCCTGTCAATTGTCTCCAAATCCTGTTGACTGGGAAAAAAAAAATATCACCAGTTTGTCATCAACTGAATTTGCCCATAGCATGGTAAGTGTTTATTTCGGGAAGCTGTACTTCTGACATGTACGAAGACTCTAATCAAAATCTTATATTCGCAGACTGATGTGAATCTTCGCTGGACGTACATGAAGGTGCTTTTTCTGACGTGGCGGCTCCTATGACCTTTATGGTCTATCTGCTCGTCTGTACTAACACGTCAAAATTTTACCTGTTGCTATATAGAAGTTTGAACCAGCGCGTGACAAACCTACAAAATTGCATGTGCGCCCAGCGAACACACAGCTCAGACTGGGCATCCGCCCAGTCTGGCCGGAGTCTTATCTGTCCGCACGAAAAAAAAGCTTTGGTCCTTAGCTCCATTGAGCGGACAGCAAAGACTCTGATCCTTCGCAGGGTGCACATGCCATTTTGTAGGTTTTGTCATGGGCTGGCTCGAATCATGATGTGTGGGACCAGAGAAGGCCCTTCGCAGTTTGTCTCGTATATTCTGGCCTGGGTCTGTACGGATCGTAATCTCGTATCATGACATGAGCTATAACATGAGAAAACGTACCTCTCACATACGCGCTCAGCAAAAACTCAAAACGTCCGCGCAATCTGATCAGTTTTCTCTGTCCACATGAAGAAACTTTGCATCCTTCGCTACCCAAAATGTGCGCAATGACGATTCCGATCAGACTGCACAAATGCACAGGCTGATCTGAATCTTAGCTGGACTCACATGTCCGAAGATAGGTTTCCCAGATGTTTCGACTGATATGATAGGTAATGAGAAAAAGGGATTGTTGTTATACCTCATGAGAATGGATATGTCTTGAAAAGACTGTGCATTAGCACAGCTTGATTAAGCTAATCTCGGTTCTTTGATACACTGTTTCAGCAAGTACAATCCCAAGTCGGGTTGATTTTTTTTCTTTGTCCGAACATGCTGTATTAGCCCTCTGGCAGGGATGTTAATAAAGTGTATTGACTTTAGATCGGAACAATGACTGGAGGGTCCCTGTGCACGGAGAGATATCCCCTGTGCGGAGTTAAGATCCTACTACTGTGACAAAATTACTCCTTACTCATTCATTTTGCAAAACCTAGGCTTCCCTTCGAGAAAGGAAGAAAGAAAGGAAAACTAAGCTGGACCTTCGCTGTACAAATATGGCATAAGGGCCAGTTTCCCCATAATGCATACAAGTTATGAATCTAATATGCATTAATATGCTAATGCTATTAAGTGCTCTTCAACAATACCTTATACCAACCAATAGGCTTAATTTATCCGTAATACCCTTAAGTATTCGTACATACAGGCCTGACCCAGAGCAGACGCCGCAGAACTCGGCATAATACATTTGTTCAATCGCGATGACAGCTGTTTTTTTTTTTTGTTGTTGTTGTTTTTTTTTTTTCTCTCTCTCTCTCTTTCTTTTAAATCAAGAAGTGTCCCGTATTTTAAATCACGAAGTGTCCTGTCTTTAAATCATGAAGTGCCCCATATTTAAATCACGAAGTGCCCCATGTTTAAATTGTGAAAAGCCCCGTGTTTAAATCACGAAATGCCCCGTCTTTTAAATCACAAAGTACCCCGTGTTTAAATCAGGAAGTGTCCAGTGTTTAAATCACGAAGTGCCCAGTGTTTAAATCACGAAGTACCCCATGTTTAAATCACGAAGTGCCCCGTCTTTTAAATCACTAAGTGTCCCGTCTTTTAAATCACGAAGTGCCAGCCCCATGTTTAAATCACTAAGTGTCCCGTCTTTTAAATCACGAAGTGTCCAGTCTTTTAAATTACGAAGTGTCCAGTCTTTTAAATCACGAAGTGTCCAGTCTTTTGAATCACGAAGTGTCCAGTCGTTTAAATCACGAAGTGTCCAGTCTTTTAAATCACGAAGTGTCCAGTCTTTTGAATCACGAAGTGTCCAGTCTTTTAAATCGCGAAATGCCCCGTCTTTTAAATCGCAAAGTGCACCGTCTTATAAATTACGAAGTATCCCGTCTTAAGAGAATTTGATACACTTGGTAAACATCCCGACATTTCAGCAAGGGAGAACACTTTTGTGACTTCTTGTTCGCTTTCCTGCACACCAAGATCTTTCTGAAAAAGGGGTCTATTTTAAAAGGTATCTAACACCATATCAGATATATTTACGGAAACGTCCACATTGTAGCAATGGACGGGGTCATTATATCTTCCACAAAACTTTTTATTTGTCGACACAAGCTTCGACTTGAGATACTTCTGTGACCATACTTTGATAGAATGAACAACAAATTCTGCAAATAAATATCTAGTGCGTATTACGGCACTGCAAAGGGACATTGAAAGTCAGACACAAGTACATGGCCGCTGTAAATTTGATAAGATGAAATCAGATTTGTGTATTTGAAAGCCCATGAGGATACAATCAAACAATAACCGGTGTAAAATTCTTATCACCAATGCTGCGGCCGGGGATCGAACCCGGGCCGCCTACGTGACAGGCCAACACATTATACCGTCGCTATAAAAGCCGGCTTGTACCGCAAGGTAGTACAAGTGTGTTTATATACCGAAACCCGGTGACACAAACCTGTATGATGACAAGGAGACAGTACAGTAATACACAATATTGCAACTGCAACGACAATCTTTCAGATATATTTCCAGCGGGCACATAACGTTGAATACATAGAGGATATTCAAATGTTTGGAGTGAATATGACTTATTTCATCGAGTGAAGTGAAAAAATGTATATTTCATGAGTGCCGAAGGCATGAATGAAATATACATTTTTGTCACTTCACGAGATGAAATAAAATTCATATTCACGACAAACATTTGAATTTTCTTTTTATTATATACATCACTTTCTATAGAAGAGATGCAAATCTTGCATTTGCAAGGGGAAGTCTGACACGCAGTTTTGTCCCTTGGACATCGACGCTATGACGTTCATGTTTTGTATGGTGACGTTAGGTATGACGTCAGAAACGTGCATTGGCCTGTAAACAATAAGATAAAAAGAAAATTTACTCTTTTTCAGTGAATACCATAAAAATTTTCATCTCGTGTAATGAAATCATTCAAATTTTCACGAGTGCGAAGTAGTTCCAGATCTTATATTTTTCACTGCTCAGAGGAGTGAAAATATAAGCTTTATATTTTCACTAGTGAAAATATAATTTTTTTTCGAAATATGCATTTTATTTCATTAATAATTCTCTATATTTCATTACTTTGTATATAATAAAGCGTCGAATTAACGTCGATGCAACGTCATGACGTTGATGCGGTATTGTTTAAACGGCATGCGCCCGCTTGGTCACAATTTTTTGTTGTAATATGTAATATTGAGTAGCGGAGAAAGTGTATAATATTTATTATATTTGTATTTAAGGGGACAGGACAGGTACAAAGTCAGTTCGTACTTAAGTCAATTCGCTCTTATTTTGGTCAACTCGGTCAACTCGTCCTAATCAGTATTTCCACTGTCGTATTACACGTGTGTGACACTGATAAAATTTGGAAGGTAATGAATATTGTGACGGTCAGAATTTAGCCAAATGCTATAATAAGCCTGTGGATTAGTAATAAGGCTCCTGGTTCCAAGATATATATCCTTTAATAACTCCGCACAACAAAACCTTGGTCACACTGTGCGCATCTGCATGCTAATCTCCGCACAGGCTGTATGCATTAAATGCTCCGAAGACGTCTTTTCACTTGATATTTGTCATTTCACTTATTGAAAGACAGTAATTCTGTATATATTCTTGTAGTTTTAATAAATGAGTTGTAACATACGCGCTGTCTAGTCAGGCTCTTGGATAGGGGATCTGTGCGCAAGGAAAGATCTGAGATTTTTCTGCCTTTTTGCGAATGCGTACGCTGATATATAAAGTGTGCCAGAAACACTTCATTTCGTTTAGGGTCTCAGACCTTGATCAGTCTATTCTTGCCCACACACACAGATCAGATACATTAGCTGCCTCCTTGCTCATCACGAAAACATTCCTATATAATTTTGACCCCCTCAAACTCCACTTCCATATAGTAAAACTGGGGTTTGCAGGGGTATACATTATTTTTCTTATTTGTGCTCAAAAACATAGATTGTGGATACTCGTTAGAACCGCCTCGCCGATGCGGTTCTAACGAGCACCAACAATCTATGCCGAGGCGGTTCTAACGAGTACCCACAATCTATGTTTTTGAGCAGCAATATGAAAAGTATCAGAATTTTTATATGAAAATTTTCATTTTTGGTGGTCAGATTTTCAGTATATTTGAATAGGCTTGTTTTCGTAATGTGTCTCTGCAGCCATAACGCTTAATGCACAAAAAGAGTCCTTATTTCATATGACGGCAACAAACGCCTAGATCGGCCTGCACATCCACACAAGTAGATCATGATTTTCGTTACGTATGTACAGAGTCAATGGATACTGTTGGTTTAAACAATATTTTATTTATTTAAGTTCACATATGTACATCGCATAATGTTATATAGTACATGGTTTGATAAAAAGCTTAAAGCTTATATGAATCGTCTCCTGAATTGGATACTGTTGAATATATCCTGATCAGAAGCGCATTCTTCACCGTTTGCATCTGGTATTAGGACTCTTTAAAATGAAACTTACACATTCACATCCACAAACCGCACTTTAATGCACACAAAACTTATTGAGAGGTTGGTATCCAGGCAATTGTGTTTAATATTATTAATATTTCAACTATAGAGAAGTTGTTCACATATTACCACATACAGAAAGGGACCTCATGTATCTACCCCGGGTATTCGAACAGACAGGTCTGAACAAATATTGTAGACTCAGAATAGACACCGCAGAATGATAAAGATCTACACTGCCTGTCGCTCTTCAGATTTTTACACAGGTAGTGAAATTGTCTTGTTCAAAAACTTTGAGGTAGAAGAGATCACTGGGCGAAAATGGGTTAAAGCACTCATAAAGCATTCATAATGCAAAGTACGGTAAAAGCACATTTGGAGCAAAATTTTGAACAGTCTTGTAGCTACTTATCATCCACCAGGTATAAAATGACATTTTAAGTAAATGTACATAGACCATTCGTTTTCATTTCATTTCTAAGAAAGACTAATAATGTTCCTTCTTCATTTCTGAGAAAGGCTAATATTTTTTATCTTCTTAATTCAAAGAAAGGCTAATGTTTTTTCTTTTTTTTTTTTTTTTTTTTTTAATCGGGATGTTTTCTCGAGTCTCTTTCAATTATGAATCTTTTTTTATGTATAAGAGTGCAAATGAGCCTTATTTCAAAAGAGAATTTGCTATCAAACAGATACCGTTCTTTTTTATCCGAGACGACTGTTTTTATACAATTTAGACAGATAAAAATCCTCTAATATGTATTTGTATCATGGATTACTGTTCAGTGTCGTGAAGAATTTCGCCCAAAGAAGCATCAATGGCATGTGACGTGTTCTTGTGAAGTGCATAGAACATACAATACAGGAAGCTCTCTGTCTGTCTGTCTGTCTGTCTCTCTCTCTCTCTCTCTCTCTCTCTCTCTCTCTCTCTCTCTCTCTGTGCAAAAGAACAGACTAAATAAGCAAAATAAAAATGATGGGGAATTGACCAAAGCGAGTTGCACGATTTGACCAAAGTGAGAACGAATTGGCCAAAGTTCGCGTTGATAAGTACGAATTGACTGGGAGCCACTGGATACAGATGGTACTTTCCGCCATTTTGTATAAAGCAGACAACTCTCATGACTTCCTGTGTTGCTCTTCTGCATATAAGTCCCTTCTGAAAAGGTGTCTGGGAGCATTTTTCCCTATTAAAACAGACCCTTTCCAATTGGAGACAAAAACAATTTTGACAGAGTTACCTCTCCTGAAAGTGTATGTAAATACAAGTATGTACTCGAATATATGAAGATTTGTTTCAAGAGAAAACTCAGAATTAAAAACTTTACGCTTGTCAGTCTTTCGAACAGTAATGAGGGCGTAACCCTCTGGGGTACGTCCGCTCGGCACACAAAATAATCTATGAAACGGTACTTGCCCAACAAGGAGCTGGTACCTGAGCGTCACATACTTCTTCGCGTACCACAACCCGTCTTTCAAGGAGCAGTGTGTCCGACACAGAGAAAGTCAGAACTGTGGGGTGTATGGGTGAGGGGCGAGGACCAGGTGTGTGTGCAACGACTGTCCGCTATCATTAAACCCTTTTTTATCGACAACTGTCATATCAGTATTTATATATTAGACCATTTTCTACACTTAAAATGGCCCATAGGAAATTATATACCAGGAGTTTTTTTTTTTTTTTTTCGGGTTTAGGCTCAGATATTCAAGCATAAAGAACCACAACCTTATTAATGAACCTCCCACGCTTAAGATGTTTTCTTTATGTACAATAATACCCTATTAAATAGATAAAATTACATCATTGTCCCCAATAGCGGGAAAAGTGCATATCTTTCAAACCTTTGTGGTTGTTTTCTAAAGCCGAAACGACAGCTTTCTTACGTCGAGTACGTACGTCACGGGAAATGTCCTTTTAAAAATAGATTCGTATTCGTTTTTAGTACTGAAGAAGGACGAACTGGTCCGCTTGACATATTTTCAGGGTACACTGGAGTCCCTGATCAGTCTACGCATCATTGCACGCTGGTCAGGCCCTGAGGTTATAAAACTTTTTTCATGCTCAACTCAGCTGAGCATGAAATTTTTCATTATAATAAATCTTAGTTTACTAACAATTGCAAATTCTTTCTTGCTAAACATAGCTGAGCATGAAATTTTCTCTGGTAATAAATATGAAAATGCCAACTATTGTTGAAAAAAAGTTTTATAACCTCAAGACTGGACTTTTGTTGTCAACTTAAGAATGATTGGGCCTTGAAATTCATAAATGTGTCTTAGACCATCTACGCATAGCAAAGGCCCAGATCAGCCTGCACACCTGCGCAGTCTGATCAAGACCTAAGCCGTCCGCTAACAGAATCATTTTATACTATAAAATAAATGGAGTGCTAATACCCGAATGACTGTGCGTCCTTAATGAATCTGAAACTGCATTTTGAGCATGTTCGAAGACATCTATTCGCTTGGTACGGACCAGTTCATGCCTTACATAAGCCAAACTGCCAGAAAATGTCCTGTACGAGATGTGCGCCCTGTGAAGGCTGAGGTTGCCTACGCACCTTCACAGACAAATGTCATAAGATACATTCTCTCACGTCTCTATACATTCTCTCTATATATTCTCTCACGTTCATATATTCTCTCACGTCTACAATAAATCTCTACCAAAGCCACCGTTGACAAGTGAAAAGATATGAGATATAACTGAGATATGGGCCACGCCATGCGAAAATGTGCCTTCGGGCATATGCGGGCAGCGAAGACTCAGATCACCCTGCACATCTGCGCATTCTGATCAGGGCTTCCATGTCTGCTAACAGAATCATTGGCTACTACAAAATGTATGAATGGAGAGCAAAAATCCTGATGATACTTTGCGCATGCGCATGATGATCTAAATCTGCGCATTTTGCGAATGTTCGAATGCACTTTTTCGCTTGACGCGGCCATTTTGGGAAATTGAGAAAGTAGATAATATAGGGAGGCGTCTGTTCTGGAGAATTGATCGTTACTTTTAGGGCTCTACAGTATATTAAAGATTGTTTAACGACATCTTCTATTCAACCAATGAAACAAAAATTAAAATGTGTTGTTGTTTTTTTGTTGTTGTTGTTTTTTTGTTTTTTGTTGTTGTTGTTTTTTTTTTTTTTTTTTTTTTTTTTCTTTTTCGTTTACTTTTTATCGGATCTTTAACCCTTGTCATGCCGAATAAACTAAGATGCCATGCCCACTTCGAATTTTCAGCCTATCGGATTACTTGATCCAGATTGTTAATACAAAATTCACATACTTAATGGCAGTCAGTGCAGATCCAGATCAGTTGATCTGGATCTACACTGTTATCATATGCAGATATATGTGGGCTCAGCAGGACTAGGCTAAAACTCATTCTGGTACTTTGGAAAATCGAGTTCCGCTTAAGCCGGTGCAAACTACATTGCTGCCATCTGAAGAGTCCCAATAAAACCGAGTCTTTTTTAATGTGTTTCCATATTTCTTGGGTGATCCTGACTGGTACCGAAAGTGCTCTATGACATCCTCAATCCCCTTCGGAAAATAAGTCTACTCTAAAAGGAAAGAATTCGCCTTCTTTAAATGGTTGTCATGGTAGCCATAAAAACATTAGCTGGGCACATTAGCTGGGCACAAAAAGAAAGATAAAGAAAAAACAAACTCATACTTTTTAGCGCATTAAAAATATACCCTATGGGACGGGAGTGCGCTAGCGCATCAAAAAATATACAGTATCCGACGGGAGTGTGCTAGCGCATCAAAATTATACCCTATCCGACGAGAGTGTGCTAGCACATCAAAAATATACCCTCTCCGACGAGAGTGCGCTAACGCATCAAAACAGTACCCTATCCGACGAGAGTGCGCTAGCGCATCAAAAGTATACCTTTCCGACGAGAGTGTGCTAGGGCATCAAAAATATACCCTATCCGACGGGAGTGCGCTAGCGCATCAAAAATATACCTTTCCGACGAGAGAGTGCTAGGGCATCAAAAATATACCCTATCCGACGAGAGAGTGCTAGCGCATCAAAAATATACCCTATCCGACGGGAGTGTGCTAGCGCATCAAAAATATACCTTTCCGACGAGAGTGTGCTAGGGCATCAAAAATATACCCTATCCGACGAGAGAGTGCTAGCACATCAAAAATATACCCTATCCGGTCACTCAGAGAGAGTGTGCTAGCGCATCAAAAATATTCCCCATCCGACGTAAATAGCTAAGGTATTAGCTATCATATCTTGACTATTTATTTGTTATTGATGCGATGCGCAAAGTTCGAAAACAAAACCTTATGCCATGTGTGAACAGCAAACTTCGATATGAGGGCCTTCTCTGTCTATCAATACATTATTTTATATCTAGTGTTTCTGATAGAGGGCAACAAAATTAGAGTTCTCAGATGCACAGGATGAGCTATACCGTCATTACCCGAAATTGCGTTATGGGCTAATTTCCCATCATACACATGATTAAGATTACACATATTTTATTGCAATCAAACAAAGGGATCGGACACAAGTAAAATAACAATAATAAAAGCCGCAACAATTTATTGATTTATTGGTCGTGTCATGGGAAATGAGCCTTTATGGCATTTGCGAACAACATCCGCGCAGTCTCGCCAGAACCTTTGCTGTTCGCTCACGTAAGCGGTAGGCCAGGGTCACACTTCGTTCGAAGAACTAGGCATGTTGTCTCTTTAAGGGGCCGGGCATGCGCACTGGAATATTTATTCGACGGAGTCGGAAGAGCCTTTTCTCACGACACGGCTCATTGTTGCAGAAACTTTATTGCTCCATAACGAAACGGTGTCTATTGTGGTGTCTTCTTGTTGGATTTTTTCTAGAGCTTGCAAGCTGATGGCGAGCGCATGTGCAGCCAGTTGGCACTTCCAAAATGGATGGTGTATATTCAAACAACAATGTTTCCCTATTACAGCCTACCATTAATACCGGTATATAAGACATTACAGGAACACAGCGCCCCCTATGACAGTGGGCGCATTCACAAACCGCCATCGCTATTTGACTCGGTATTCGTGATTCGTTATAGTCTATCTTAAAACTCCACGGACAAGCTGTGGAAGTAAATTTGCCGTCATGATTATTGTCTACCACACCACTGAATTCTGGAAAACGACATATTTGGCTGGGTTGTAATAATTTGTGACAGCTTTGCCTCACTTCAGGAATTATCCTGGTAACTTTAGAGTCTGTATTCTCTCTGTAGCAGGGCACGATATTAAAACTGAAATCTCTCAATAGTGGATTTGTGTATAACTCGTAGAAAGCATTCGCAATCTGTACTTCTTTGTTTGGCTGATAGGTGCATTCGACTGGGCCGCTGTTTGCGTGATACATTAGGTAAAGAACCATGCTCAACTGTATAATTCTGTTGGCTAACGAAATCTGAAAATTAAACAGGGCAATCATAGCAATGCCATAAAAACACCGTAAAAACGTAAGTATTTGGACAGACAGGTCTCAGCAAACAGTGTAGACACAGGTCCAGACGCCGCAGAACTCGGCGTCTGACCAAGGTCTACACTGTTTGCACTCATCAAGAAGTTTTAAGGCACGTCAAAAGGCCAAAGGTAATAATAGACTTGTTAAATAATATAGCAAGTATGGTAAGAAGTCCTGACGTCCAAATATTTGTAGTAAATAAGTTAATTCAGAATGAAAACACCATTCAGTCATGCCGGTGGTGGTCGCCGCGAGGGTCCAATGCTCTGGACACAAAACTATGATATTGTGTTGCTCCCCGACTAGTACGGGCGGAGGTTTTCTCTCATGTTTAGTTAATGCGTCATCCTCTTAATCGGTCTGCCCCTTTTTCTCCTTTAGGCCTGATATAACTGAAAAGGCCATAAAACTAAGTCATTCATTCACTCATTCATTTAGTTATTTATTTATTCATCCCCCAAACGCGCTTTCTGTCTATACCATTATTCACTTTTTTTTTTTAAATTCTGATTATTGGATAGAGAAGTGGTACGTTTTACGCTTGGACTATTCTTTTTAACTCTCATATAACAAGTATTCTAATATAATACGCCTCTTATAAGATTGGGAAAACCAACATTTATTTTCTTCCTTTTCAAGTTTTCGCCTTAAATGTTAGATATATTCTCTAAAACAAAAAAATACTGCAAACTGAATTGTCGTCTGAAGCTTTGTTCTATTCAAAAACACAGTTCGGATAGCTGCAGTTACTATTACAGTTTGAGCCAAGGCACAATATTTCTACCAGATTGCATGTGTGAAGACTCAGACCAGCCCGAGCATCCGCGCAGTCTGATTAGTTATCGTAGGACAATCTGTGGGTACCAAAAGATACAAAACGGAGAGCGAAGACTGATCAGACCGTGTGGATGAGCAGGCTGATCGGAGTCTTCACTTTCACTGGGCGCACGTGCAGTGTTTTAGGAAATGCTGTGTTCCAGTTCGTTTTATACCTTGCTTCATTTAGAAAGCTGTTTATTTAAACTACAGTAAATAACAATGTAAAATAATTTGAAAAACTTAATCTCTGATTGTTTGTGGGACGCATAACACGTCATTTGTTGTTTGTTAGGCAATGTCACTATGTCTTGTTATGACCAAGGGTTAATTCGTGGTCTCTATTGGTCAAACGTAGACAACGACGTGGCCTTCATCGTCAGTCATTGCCACCTTGGGCGGAAATCGGAACTCCCTATGAACATTTAGGCAGAAACTGTAACACACAGGCATTTCAGTTGTTAGTTGTCATGTCCTGTGCCCTTAGCTGTTACATGTTAACAATGGTAACATACGATGTTGACGCAAGTAGCACTCATAGATTGACACGTCGTTAAAATAGTATAGAAAATTCCAGAAACAGACACAATCACAGATAGCCTACCGATGACGCCAAGAGGAAGAACAAACAAACCATGACAAACAGTACACAAGCCAGAGACAAAAGAAAAGAAAAGCAGCCAGCTGCCTCTTCCCCAACAAGCTGATCATATTGCTACACAGGATCCACTGTACATAACAATAAGACAAAGGGCGTGACAAAGCATGTAGAAAGCTCAGCAACCAGGGCCCAGTTGTTCAAAGCACCGCTAGCTAAACGAGCTCATAGTGGTCAAACATTTAACTGAGCTAGTTACTAAATTATCTAATTCACTGGTATTTTGCTGAAAAATGTGAGTAGCTTTTGCAAATGCAAAAGCTACTCACATTTTTTCGGCAAAAATCTTAGCAAATATGCCATATTTAATGATCAAAGTTTTAACGATACGTTAACTAACGATATCGTTAGTTTTGAACAACTAGGCCCAGGACACAAAAAGAACCAACGCCAGAACCACTGCCTCAGAATGTCGGTAGTACAACCGAACGTGTTGTGGAAGGGAGTGTGGCTTTAAATCGCCTTTACTGCTACCAAATTTTCACCTTAGGTTCAATTAGTGTAAAGTTACAAAATGATTGTTCGGCTCGCATAGCGGTTTCCTAACTTAACCTGTGAAATATCACAGGAAAACAACACGAGTAAATCAAATCAAGTCTCTGTGATGAAACAAGGATAAGAACTCGTGGCAATCATCGCAGACACTGGCAGCCAGAGCTAAAGGAAACCACCACTAGTTGAACCCAGGAGGGCCCGAAATCTGAAATCCACATCATGTCCGGCATATTCGACGTAGCCTGTTCAAGCTGAAAACCACACCAGGCATTTAGGTCTAGATCACGTAACAATAATAATAGTCGTCAGAAAACATGTTCGGACATGTTCGCTCAGCGAAGATTCAGATCAACCCGTGCATTTACGCAGGTTGATCAGAATCTTCACCGAGCTCATTTTCGATAGCCAAGATGCAAAAGTTTCTTGAAGCGGACAACAAAGACTGATCTGCCTGTACGGACCGGCAGGCAGATCTGAGTCTTCGTTGGAAGCACTTAGAAAAGACCATTTTCACATATACAATCAACGAAGGTCCAGATGCATCTTATAGCACATGAAGTGAAAAGATAGGTTCTGGAATATGACAGACAATGATGATGTAATTGGAATTAATTATAATTAATTATATCGTAACGTAGCGAGATGCCTGTTGGTATTGATTTGAACGATTCTCCTGTTTAATTACGTTAAAGACAGTCATTTATTTTATGTTCATTTTAATTAAAAGGGATTCTCATCATATGCTGTTTTCTCCAGTTATCATACACCTAACTTTTTCCCTATTCCAGTTAACTGTTAATGAGAAATCAAACTCAGACTACTTTACCCTATGTTTTGAATGATATCTTCAAGCAGTTACCAGAAATTCTGTCGTGTTCATATTTTCCATGCTTTCAGAAAATTTTAGTGCATCATGTTATCGTCCACCCCAAAGAGATAGTTCAAAATAAGCACCAAAAGAAAACAAGCTTGCTTTTTACTTATTTTGTTATACAGAACCATCAATCATATGAACTGTGTGTGCTATTTTATTTTAGAACTTGACATTTTGTTATAAAATGCATGTTGTTAGGGGATACTTTTTATAAAATTAGGAATAATGCATGTTTAGAAAGTGTTTGGAAATAATATTTTGCAAACGAATCAGTAATAGATATTATTATTTTAGCTAGAATTTACTTGTAAACTTACTTTGAAGTGTTGACTATTTCCCTGTATTAGTATCGAAGGGTGGACGATAACACGCGAATGGGCGATAATATGAGAATGAAGAAGACCTTACCGATCTGGATGGAGATAAACATATAGCACAGGCCAATACACGTTGGAAAGATAGGTTGATCCAAAAAGGTTGCTTGCCAACAGACACCGACGAATGACAGTTAATGACTGGATGAATGAGTCGATATTCTTCCGACTGTCACAGAGACACCATTGATGGCTTTGTTGTAACAGGACGCCAACTAACTATTACTAACAGCAACACTCTATATGATGGATGAAACCAGAGATATAGCCTACCGCGGTCACTAAAAGAGACACCAAGTTTGAATCGATCGAGGCAGGTAGCTATTGACAGTCACTGATAGAGACACACAAGTTTAGAGGATAATACGAGTAGTGCAGTTGTATTCAGTAATGTCGTATTAATAATAATTTCAGTAAATTCTTACGTAACTATGTCTTCACATGTTTAGTTAACGAACCTGTATAAAAATATATAGTGGATAGTGAGCAAAGCTCACATACCCAAGACATACGGATCAGAGGTATGTTGAACTAATTTTGTAGATGCAAATTTCCTTTAGTATGGCATGAGAGGGATCGGCAAAAGAAATAATTCTCGGCATCTTGGTTTTCTCTTACACAACACACTTCATCATTTTTAGGGTGTATACAAAATTTGAAATTTGTGATGGATTTTTATGAGGAAGAAAGACAAATGGACAAATAAAGGGAAGCAGGTGATGCTTATTCTCTCTTAGACAATATTACAAGATAATAAATCAAATTCAATGTTTGTGCAAATTTCAAAATTCTAGACCTTATAGTTCCTGAGAAATCTTTGACATAAATTTCTCCATGTCTTACATTTGACTGTATGATGGAAAAAAGAAAACGAGGGGAAAAGAAGGCAAAATAAATCACTGTATCTGTCTTTTCTTTTACACATTAATCTTCAACCCTCTGTAGGTGTGTACAAAATTTGCAGACTCTACCTCTCATAGGACCTGGGAAATCTGTGACGATTTTTTGTATTGGAGAGAAAGAAAATGGACAAATAAAGATCATGATAAGCATGAGGATGTTGTTTCTCTCTTACACAATACAACTAGTCGTACCCAGTGTTTATCACAACTTTCTAAATTCTAAGTGCAGTAGTTCGTGAGACATCTTTGACACAAGTTCCCTATATATTACATTGGAGTGAGAGATGGAGACAAACAAAAAGAAAACAAAAACAAATTTGAAGACTCTGGCTCTGATAGGAGCTAAGAAATTTGTGACGAAAAAAAATAGTGGATACAAAGAGAAATATAGAAAATGATATGTGTAAGTATTTAAAACTATATTATAAATACTTCTGTATGTTTGTTTTAATTATATTAGGATTCATTACGAAAAGACGCCTATTCAAATATATAGAAAATTTCACCTCCAAAAACTTAAAATTTTTCAGATAAAAACTCTTATATTTTTCATATTTCTGTTCAAAACATAGATTGTGGGTACTCGTTAGAACCGCCTCGCCGAGGCGGTTCTAACGAGTACCACAATCTATGTTATGAGCAGATATAAGAAAAATATTGTATACCCCTGTAAACCCCAGTTTTTCTATATAAAAGTGGGGTTAAAGGGGGTCAAAATTATATAGGCTTTTTTTTCGTGATGTTTACTGAGTAAGCTCTATAGCTTTACAAGTCAGATGACCTTAGCATGCAAATCCCTACTTCTATAATTTATACATTCAGTTTGAATTCCTGGATCATTTTTTATCCATATGCTACTTTATATCATTTACCCTGTAAGAGGAATAGTTGTCAACATCATACTGGATGAATTATCTGATAATCTAGTGTGAAAGTAAATATGGAGAGCCCAGAAAAAGCCACAGAACATTTCCTCTTCTAAGGCAAAATAATAAGGATTAAATAACAGAATGACATCAGAAGAAAAGAACAAAAAAAAAAAAAAAAAAAAAAAAAAAAAAAAAGATAAAAATATGCAACAGAAAAACAGTATTTGAACAGTCAACAATACAGCGGAAGCGGCGTTTAAATTAGTATAGAAGTGTTAAATTAGTATAGAAGGTGTCGATGAAGAGACACGTTGACAGCACATACATAGCCTACCAACGACACCAACAGGAAGTGTAAACATACTTAGACAGACAGTATACAATCAACAAACCAAAGAAAGGAAAGCAACCAGCCCCTCTTCCCAAACAAGGCGGTTAGACAGCATCTTCTTAACACATCAATAAGACAACGAACAGACAAAACACGACCCCACCCCTTCCCCACCTCCCACCGCCCCCGGAAGGAGAGGTCCTTTGAACGCGAGAAACGCGTCAACTATACGAAAAGAGCAGATTCGGTTTTATTGTCTGTATACAAATAGCTGTGAAATATGAAATGCTGTTCACGACTCCTAGCGCTAGGTCAAATTAAAATTTATTTCTGTATTATCTTTTGGACTGTTCAAAAAATAGTGTTAACATTACATGAAAATAAAAAAAAAATCATTAGTTTGTCATCTTGTGAATTCGCCCAGAGACTCGTGAAAGTTTAAATTTAAGAACTCAGGAGTAGTAACAGCTAATCGAGAAATCGACGCATTGGTGGCGGTATAACAGGTCGCTTAAAGAAATAAGCCAATCTTATCTTCTTATACACATATCAGCCCCTCATCTATCTGACAAATATGGCTAACAAACACATTTTTATCTCAGAATTCATATTTGCAGCAGCTCTTTATTTTAAGTTTATATATGACTATGAGATACTCTGAGATGAAAAACAAAAACAAAAACAAACGCCAAGCAATTCTTAAGCAATAGGCAGGATTTTAATGGTTTCGGTGCAAAAGGATCTCTAGTATATATTTTAGAAACATCTTACAAGTTTGGTACATTATCAATCCAGAATTGTTTCTGATGTTTTTGCCAATGACATGCCATAAGTCAACTTCCAAATCCCGGACATACACTTCTACGTACATTTCCTTCCTTCAGGCCTATGGGCATGGTGGACGAAGCATGCTTACCAAGTAATGCTTACTATCCGCGGACGCCGAATTACACCCTTTATTCTGGGGTCCATATCTGTTGGTCGGAACATTCTGATTCGTCATTCGTTTACGGATTTTTAAGTTTTGATTATGATTTGAGTACCATGACCACAACTACTATACTACTGACTAGAATAGGGCTTGCGGTTAGGACTATCAGTTGACAGTGAAGGGTAGTATAAACAAATCTGCCAGTTACTATCAGCATGATCAGTTAAATGGATTTTAAGAGTGCCCTGATGGGCTTGTTTTAGAGAGTGTATATGTAACGATACAGAGTAGTCTAAATATATTGTACAGTTTTTTAGGACACGAGGTCCCTTTCTACTGCGTTTATGCATTTTCTACCTTCACGTATAAAGTACAAATGTTACATCATACTTAAATCACGTGCATCTCGATTGTCTTATGAAATCGTAAAATATTGATTTTTCCCGTTTTCCCTGTGACCATAATTAACTTTTAATACAAGCAACTGAAAGAATACGGCTTAGGGCAAACCAATATATGACGCTAAAAGTCACAAGTGGCCTTCGTCGGGATTTTTCCGGTGAGTGATGTTCTTTTTTTATTATAATATTTTATTTGTCGGTTTTCAGTGCGAATTCCACAATGGCTGGATGCATATCGAGACTGGTAATGAAAACCTTCAAATTATTACACAGATAAATGTTATGCGCAGTTTGATTCGATTCAGCATACGTTACCGAAGCATTGTCGGGAGTATCGAGCAGGCTGTAGTTTTGGTGGAAATAATATAAACTTAATGGCATCAATTGCTAAATCAAGAAATATTGATCAAAAGTTAAAATGATATACAAAATGAAAGGAAATAAATAAAACTGACATCAGTAAAATAGACGGTAAACAGTTCGTACATTTTGTTAGTTATTGTTAGTGTTCTGAGAAGGCATTTTCTTCATATAGTCAAGATAAAGTTCACCACTCCAGGCTAAGCGAACCGAATTTTTATGTATTTCTGTATTAAGAGTAGCATTGGGACCCAGGGTGAAGTTAGCTAGCTGTAAAAGCGTTTTAACCCCCCCCCCCCCCCCGGTGGTTTGCTCTACCGACCGTTCTAAGGCGGTGGTCCCGGTGTTAGTCTTACTCTTTGTTGCTTTGTGGTTTATTCTACGAGGCGATTTGTTGTATGTCTTTCCGTGTGTCATTTTGTTCTTGTATTTTTCAGTCCTTTTAGTATTGCGATTACCTCGCTTGGGGAAGAGAGAGCTAATCTTAGTGCTTTTCGTACTATGATCGATTTGTGCTTGTTTAGATTTGTCGGTTTCCTCTTCCTCTTGGGGTCTGGGAAAGGCTGCGGTTTGTGATTGTGGCACTCCCTGGACTTTTCTCTTACCTTTTTTTTAAGAATAAACTGGCTGTCAACAATTTGATTAGTCAAGCCAAATTAACCAAATTATAAATCAGTATAGTTTTGGATCGTGTAGTGATTATTGTCGAGTCCGACGCAAAGAAAATAGCAGTTATATGTTTTGTGTGGTATATGATGTAAATATATGTGTAAAAGATATCATAAAAATATAATGGTGTTAGAATCTGTGTGTAGTGGTACAGTTAGGCGTTACCAGCCTTAAGCTTAATAAAAAGGAAGTCTTGTATTAATGTTCTAGAAATTTATTGTAGCCTCCTTGAGATATTATGTCTTGTTTTGTTTTAGACATAATTCAGCCATTGTTGTAGACTCGGGTACTAAAATGTATATTCTTTGCTAGCCATTACAGGCACATACTTTTCAAATGTTTGGAATCACTTGGTATTTACATGTTTGATTGCTTCGTTCTTTATATTAAGCTCGCAGCCACGTCCAAGTTATTTCCTGTTTCAATTTTGTTCTAAAAACAAATTTACGATCAAGCAGAATGAATTTATAAGTACCTGAGATGAATGAATGGTATTTAAACTGACAGACATGACTAGTACGAAGACTGTCTTTTTCTAAAGGCTCTGATTTTTAAAAGTTATTGCATTTAACTACAAATAATCCATGAATGTTCAAGATATTTGAGGGAACTGATATATTTCCAGGGGAGATAACTATTTCAAAATTATTCGGGAGCAAATTCTTGTTAGAGGAAACCCATTGTTACAGAGAGCAGACATGAATTCACATTTGGTTCCCTGATAAAAGATTGCGAAAAGTCTTTGAAGTCTATCTGATCCCCTTAACGGACATAAAATGTGTATGTAAGGTATAACGTTTTCTCAAGATCAGTTCAATTACTGATGCACCGTTGCAAATAGTTATGTAGTTAAAACTGTCATTTCATTTAGATAATTAAGTCAGAATATGTAAGCTGGTTATTGAATAAAGTAAAAACATTTTAAACTCATATTCTTAAATGTTCAACTCGTTTATGCCGTATGGACTCTTCTACCTCTTGCATTGGACAGATTCATTTCCATTTTAAAGGGGAACCTGGTTTGTTTTAGTATTATCATTTTTACAGAAATTCCTGTACTTATTTCAAATAGCGCAGACGTCTGAACTGGTTCTACACTGTTTGCTAGTGTCCCTTTAATGGGACACTAGTCAATATGGGCTAATCAGTTTAATTGATGATATAATTCTTGACATTTGGATAAGACTGCAGTAACCCAAACACAGACGATAAACGGGCAATGGCCAATATTATTTGAATTGATAATCACTATTTTCTATAAAACTGACGCCGACGCCCATATCGGCTGCTGCTGTCCGCTTACAGAATTACTGAATGATATCGAACATATTGAGTTGTAACAATGCCATTTATCATATTGTGCGGCTTCGGACTGGGACTTGACAATATGTCTTTGGCTTGGCCCGCCGTGGTTCAACTATTGGTTTTCATTTACTCTGGCATACAGTAGAATTGCCATGAGTACTCGTCTTTGTTTATTATAGTGATTAATTTGATTTTTATGTTTTCGCTTTGATGAATTGACTGAGTTGGTAGCCTTTGTGCGAACCGAATTTTTATGTATTTCTGTATTAAGAGTAGCATCGGGACCCAGGGTGAAGTTAGCTAGCTGTAAAAGTGCTTTAAACCCCCCGGTGGTTTACTCTTCTGACCGTCCTAAGACGGTGGTCCCGGTGTTAGTCTTACTCTTTGTTGCTTTGTGGTTTATTCTTCGAGGCGATTTGTTGTATCATTTTGTTCTTGTGTTTCTCAGTCCTTTTAGCATTGCGATTACTTCGCTTGGGGAAGAGAGAAAGCTAATCTTAGTGCTTTTCATACGTTTGATCGATTTGTGCTTGTTTGGATTTGTCGGTTTCCTCTTCCTCTTGGTGTCTGGGAAGGGCTGCGGTTTGTGATTGTGACACTCCCTGGACTTTTCTCTTACCTTTTATTCGCTAGTTGAGCTGGATCTTCGTTATTAGCATTTATCCCGAACACACCTTTTCTTGTGATTCAAGCAAAACGACGTATTCGAGCATATAAGATATGTGCATATTTCAACCACATATTCATCTTTTTGTTTCCCGCAACGTTAACATATCTGTGTAAAATCCCAGCTGGCATTCTTTACGAGAGTGTGTCAATAAGTAACCAGCCTAACTTATTTCCGGTTGAGATCTACCTCTTCTTTTTCGATGTAATTGCCCTCTAGTGCGATGCACTCAGACCAACGGTGTTCAAGTGCCATCAGCCTAGAACTGAAAATGTCAGGGTCCTTTCAATTGACCTACTCCTCAACTGCCGTCACGACTTCTTCATCAGATCGGAAATGATGTCCACGGACATCCTTTTTCAAGTTTGAGAACAGGAAGAAGTCGCTAGGAGCTAGGTCAGGCGAATAGGCAGGAGGTGGTATTAATTCATACCCGTTTCGCTCTACAGCATCCATTGCAACTTTGCAAGTTGGGACTCTCGCGTTGTCCTGTTGCAGCAAAACACCTTTAGAAAGTTTACCTCGGCGTTTTTCACGGATGGCGGTTCTCAGCTGGTCTAACAAGTTTGCATAGTACACTCCAGGTATTGTACTCTTGGGTAAAAAGTCCAACATAATAACGCCTTTTGCGTCCCAAAATACTGTGGCCATCACCTTGCCAGCAGATGGTTGCGTCTTGAACTTCTTTGGCCTTGGGGACACAGGCCCTACCCACTGACGACTGAGCTTTATTCTGTGGCTCATAATAATGAACCCAAGTCTCATCTACAGTCACCAGACGCAAAAGAAAATCATCTTTTGACCTAAAACGCTTCAATAAGGCGCTGCATACTGATGCTCTGGTTGCCATTTGCCCATTGCTAAGGGATTTGGGGACCCAACGGGCTGTTAGCTTGTGCATACCTAAACGATCATGTAAGATTGTTGAAACGCTACCATGTGAAATGCCTAATGCCTGCGCTATTTCTTCCACCTGAATTCGCCTATCAGAGTATACCAGATCCCGAACTTTCTTACACATTTCTTCGTCGGAGGCATCCAGTGGGCGTCCAGACCTGGCTTCATATTCTAAAGACGTTCTACTGCGTTTGAATTCCCCTACCCAGAATTTAACCTAAGCATAAGATGGTGCAGAAGACCCATAAATATCGGTTAACTCGCCGTGTATTTCCTTGCCTGTTTTACCTTTTAAATAGAAGTACCAAATTACAGCACGGTACTCAACGTTAGATAAAATGCATGTCTTTGCATCACTAGCCATGTTTGACATTCAATATCTTATTAAAGAATGACTCGATATGTGTGCAATTTTGTACCCATGTATAAAACATATATTGAAACAAAGCATGAAAATCGTGAAACAAGTTAGGCTGGTTACTAATTGACTCATCCTCGTATAATCCTATAACTGGCCGTTATTGGCCCATCAGCTTTCCTAACGGGCCGATGGCGGCCCGCTATAGATATATGTAGAACTCCTACTGGGATATGTATACTTCTAAGACATGGCGCTTGATATGATAATGTCTTAGTCAAAATAATGATATTTGTCTCATTTCACCACAATGCTAAGCGCTTGTAATGAATATTCTGAGCGCATGTTTCTGTGAAAAAATAAAGCATTTATCTTGATAACACTCTTATTCTTATCTAGAGCTATGTAAATGTTGGCATTTTCACCATCGTATATGAAAAAAGAGAAAAAGTTTAATTATCAAGCATATTTAAACAGATTTATGCAGTAAAACGTTTACTAGCCGTAACAATTGACTGACAAACTGGTTTAAAAACTGCAAAATTCTAAACATGCGCCTGATAATATATACAACTACAAATCGATATTTTCATTATACTATGCTTGTATGTTACCGAGAAAATGCAAATTCCCTTTTAAACATACATTTAGAAATTAAACATCCTTCACGTTCAGCTATCACAGTCATGATCTTAATGACAAAAGATATTTCAGATATAACGGTTCCATGATATAAGTACTACATTTGAACCGTGTCCTGGGAAAAGAGTCGTTATGGTGCAGATCGACTGTAGACAGAATGTATGAGTATCATTGTTGGTTATCTTCCACAGCATACGATATTCACATGCAGTTCGCTGTAAATATATGCTGTATGTATGGTGTATCGTGTATCATGTACGAGCAATTAACAACTTTTTGTATTTATGTAATACTTAAGAGTCTCCCGTTGTTTACATGTAAATCTGAGATTTATGAATAAATTCGGAATCTGGAAAAGGTTCAGGCGAGCCTGAACATCCACGCAGTCTCGCCAGAGCTTTTGCTGTTCGCTCACAAAGGCGGTTGGCTAAAGAGAAACTTAGCCAAATAACTAGATTCATGGCCTTGCTAAGGGACCGAGCATGTGCACTGGAATATTGTTGCTGCTGAAACGGCTTGAAAAACACTTTTTGCGCGACACGGCTCATTTAGTTCAGACATACTTGAAATCATACATACGTAATTTTCAAAATATAAAATAAAGTTTTCAATCGAAGTTATAGATAAAAAGGTATAAGTTTATTGTTATAAAGTAGGTCTTAATTTTTTACTGCAACATGAATTGTTGCTCTGTAAATATACATAGTGGGTGAAGATCCTGTCGATGCTGCTAATCAGTTAAATGAAGATCTACGAAAAATACATTTATGGGCTAAAATATGGCTTGTGACATTTAATCCAGGCAAATCAGCATAATTATTTTTTCAAGAAAATGAAACAAACCATACCATCCTCCTGTCTTTATGGATCAAACACAAATAGAAGAAGTTACTTCTACTTCTTGGGGTACTATTATCATATGATTGTACTTGGCATGAACATCTGGAATATGCCAAATCTAAGGCCTGGACCCGAATTAACATCATGAGAAAACTTAAATACAAACTAGACAGACGCTCATTACAGACCATTTATTTTTCTTTCATCAGACCAGTTATTGAGTATTCTAATGTCGTCTGGGATAACTGTATGTAATATAAAGCTAACGAGTTAGAGAAAATACAAGTAGAAGCGGCCCGTATTGTAACAGGAGCCACAAAATTAATATCCATAGACTCTCTTTATACCGCAACTAAGTGGGAAACATTAGCCCGGCGTAGAAAAAAACAAACAAAAAAAAAACAAAAAAAACATAAATTGCCTGGGTAGGATAAACGCTTCTATCCCAGGGTTAAAACTAAGATTTCCTCATTTGGTGTGTAAGAACTAGTAAAAGGGGTGAAAGAAAAATTCGTTCAACATATGCTTGTCCAGGAAAGACTCGAATCCGCGCACTCAGGCCAAGGTCATGGGTTCCCGTATTGATATAATAAATGTCTTTAGTTGCTCGCAGAATGTAAACAAAGCATCTTCAGTCACTACAGTACTGACAAATTATTTTCCAGATTCTTTTGATTGCACCATGAGACCGAACAATGTCTCAATGAAATTGTTTTTGCCTAGTTAGTAGAGCTCATTGCTTTGGGTAACAACATGTGCTTTTGAAATGACGCCCTGACCTTTGCTCGTGACAGATGAAATAATAAACTGTTTGTTGAAACGGAGATATTAAACCAGATGTACATTTCTATAGTTAACATGTACCTGTACATGCGCAAGTTATTTTGTATGCACATGCAAACTTTATGGGTCAGAGTGACTGTTTATTGTGCGTCTGATATATATAGAAGTTGTCTACATGTCATAAACTATATGCTCTAACACTGAGCTAAACGAAACGACAGCTTTCTAATTTCGGAATGGCAAGCGCATCAGTTGATGTTGCAATTTGACAACAAGGGGCAGATATGTGCCGGCCTTCTCGGCTAATTCTTGACACTGGCGCTTGTAATGGAAAATAGTCCAAATTTGGGGTTTCCACATCCGTGTTTGTTGTACCATTTTTTCCGTGTTAAGTGTACCCAGACACAACATATGATCCGTGGTAAAGTGTACCCGTGTTTCAAGATAGTGCGCTAGGAAAAATAAATACAATTCTTATTCTAAAAGTTTTTTTATGAATTATCAAAAATAGTATATTTACTTCGATACCTGGAGACATGAAAAACCCTAGAATGGCCTTGTACATGCAGTTTATCTTTAATTGATAGATCCTTAAAAAAGAGAAGTTTTGTTATTTTGCCTATTGTGGCCTAATTAGTAGCTTTGCTTTTCCCTCTCTGACTGTGTCATAACTTAAAATTTGGACAAAACAACAAAAACACAACCTGTTGTAATCTCATAACTACCAGAAAACGAAACCCGTGATATTTCTGTCAAAATAAAGGAAACATTGAACTTGCACTTTTTCCCGTCAACAAAATTTTAACTGCGTTCGTTGTACCCAGTCGTGTTCGTTGTACCGCGGTAACCGGTGTGAAAATGGGAGACGGACTTCATAAGTCAGTTGACTTTCTTCTGAATCCCATTGTATAATATTGGATTGTAGTAAACATATGTCGCGTATATGATCAAATATATTAATATTATATATCAAATAAACGTTTAAACTAAATATATTATTTCTGGCAATGTGCACACCAGATATTGGCCTACCGACGTTACGTTTTACAGGTGAATTTTACACAGTCTAGCAGAAAAGGAAGACCTTTTGTGTTCATACACCTTTTGATCATTATTATAGGGATCAAACGTAGTTTTTCCTGTATTAACATTCGCCGAAG
This sequence comes from Anodontia alba, assembly GCA_964016985.1. Classification (NCBI taxonomy): domain Eukaryota; kingdom Metazoa; phylum Mollusca; class Bivalvia; order Lucinida; family Lucinidae; genus Anodontia; species Anodontia alba. The sequence continues at coordinate 64,337,553 of OZ024830.1, read as the reverse complement.
GCCGCGATTTTCAACACCTCCCAAGGGACCTGGCAAATGTTAATGCATTGAAAAACCATGTTCGATCGCTATTATTGCATAAAAACTGAAAACATTTGCTACATTTCGCATTATTCCTTGCACTATTTTGTTTCGCCTTTTCACCGATGTCTTGCGAACGTAATTTCCACTGACTATGCTCGTTCTAGGGCCGGGCAATACATATCTCGTAACGGCAGCAAATCTGTTGCCCAGGTACGGGCATATTCAAAATTGCGTAGCGGTGCATTAACAGCGCGTGAATTGCCTTGTTAATACACGGCTTTTCGCCGGTTAATGCACGGCTATTAGTAACGTGTGACACTGCTTTTTATGCAATAATAAATCTTATCAGACAAGTTTAAAACTTGGTTCAAGTTTACCTGTATATTCAGTTGTACCATTCTTCTCGATTTTTATTCTTTTCTGTTTCTTTCTTTCTATTTCTTTCTGTTATAATAATAATTCGGTGAATGAACAAACTAACATGTAAACGACTTGCAAATTCAAAAAACACATGAAATGAGAACTCTGACATCTTGTATTTATATGTAGAGTAATTGTCATCTCTCTGGGAAAATATTTAATAATTAAACGTAAAACTTACTGGTTTAGCCCGGAAGACTTTAACGTTAAACCAGTGCCTTAGAAGCTTCATTTGAGCCGGTACACGAAAAACGGACATTATGGTTTTCCGGTGTGTTTTTTTAAATGCGCATGAGCAATCTCCTACTTGGGCTACAGATGCGTTTTTGCCTGAAGCTTCCTCAAAGTCTCTACTATATGTCTGCGAACAGCAAAGGCTCTGGCGTGATTGTGCTTATGCGTAGGCTCGCCTGAGCCTTTGCTGGTTGCCTATGTGATAAGTACCCTTTTCTCATGCGCTGGCCCATTTAAACAGGGTTTTTTTCTTCAAATTCCAGATCACATCTGATAGTAAAGCCACACACTTGTTTCTACGCATATGGACAAGTGTATCCAAAACGAAAAGGCTGTTAAATGATTGCCAGAAATATCTACAAATCGTATACATGTTTATTCATCCGCTGCAATATTTTCAACCATTCGGAAAGCCCCGTGAATCTGGTTGACATCAAAGCACTAGCGCTCCATTGAGTGGAAAAAGATACTATATGATTTACTATAACTTTACTTAATTTTCACAATTTCGTTATTGAATGGCGTAATAAGCAGAGCCGGAATACAGGTTTGTTGGGAAAAACTATCTATAACTGACAAAAGGCTGCGATATTTTTTTTTTTATTTTATTTATTTGTTTTATTTTTTTTTTATTTTATTCATTATTTTTTGTGAAGGTGGGGGAAACGTGTCAGGAAGAAGTGGAAATGATTTTTTTTTATCAGACAAACCCACATAGGTGTGCAAAATTGAGGTAAACGACCACTAATTTACACATAAGCCTACTACTTCTTTTAGAAAAAAAAATATTTTAACCCTTCTTGCCGAATAGACATACACTGTCTTAGCAAAGAGTGCAGATTTAGATCAATGCTTCTAAAGAAGCCAACTGATCTGGATCTGCGCTGTTTGTCATTAAATATGTGAATTTCTATCAAAAACCCGGATCAAGTAATCTGACTGGCTGGAAATTAGAAGTGGGTGTGGCATCTTTATTTATTCAGGATGAAAAGGGTAAAAAATGAGCCGGAGCACACCATTTTCTACAAGACTGCATGTGCGCCCAGCTGATAAGAGTTTTTCATTGTCCATCTGTAGACGATTTGGATCCTTGACTACCCACAGAGTGTCCTGCGAAGATTCTGAACAGACTGCGCGAATGTAAAGGCTGATCTAAGTCTGCGCTTGGCGCATATGCAGTCTAGAAGAAAGTGCTCAAATACAAAAGAAGTTAACCATAAAAGGCCATAAGTCATAAAGCACAGCTTTCCAGAGCACTGAAAGAAGAAAGGATAAATGAGCCAACGCATGATAAAACAACAAAATGGCATGTGCGCCCAGCGAAGGCTCAGATCAGCCTGGGCATCCGCCCAGTCTGATCAGAGTCTTCGCTGTGCGCTCATTAGGTAGCTAAGGACCCAAGCTTTCTTCATGCGGACAGCAAAGACTCTGATCAGACTGGGCGGATGCCCAGACTGATTTGAGTCTTAGATGGGCTCACATGCCATTTTGTAGGTTTTGTCGTGCGCTGGCTCAATTAACAAGCAAAGACAAGACACAACATCACAATTAGAATAACCAACATATAATCGAAAAAGATCTGCAACCGAGAAACGGCCTGGAAGGTACATTGAGAGGGGTTCTTAAATCAGTTTAACTCATTAAAGATCTCTTCCTCTATGTCTTTGGTCCGCGTTGGGTCCTCAGCGTCAGCAGAGAAACATCACGGTAAAACACGAATGATCGCAAAGCTATAAAGAAACAAACTGATACTTCTAGGCGCTAGAGGGCGTGTGCAGCCTCGCAAACTACAGTGTTAAATATAAAGAGACTCAATCAAACCGAGTCTCCGATTTTCGTGACTTTGTGTGTTCTTTGTTTCCAAAGGCAATCCTTTTTGACTTTTAGATACCTTGAGGGCGTTACCATTTCAACCCTGAGTTTTTTACGTGGACTCTTCCATTCTTGTATTTGGACCTGTCCACTGGTGCAAATAGGTGTTTAATCTAAAATCAAAAGCAGAATGACAAACAGTGTAGATCTAGATGAGACGGCTCTTTATGAGCCGTATCATCTGGATCTACACTGTTTGCACAGGTATTGGTTTTGGTCTGCTGGGCTGAAAGGGTTAATATTGATAATGTGTACATATGTACTGTGAACGAATCGTTGATCAGCTCTATCCTATTGAACTTCGGTAAAACAAAACTAATTTCTTCTCATGACAAAACGCCTTTCTGGAGACAATTTGTATCAAAACATCAAAGCCTGTTTTCTGAAAAACAATAAGAAAAAAATTAAACTATTACAAAGTGTCTCCACTGTTGAAGATTTACACAGCAGGCTAAGTGTTAACATATTTATCCTCATAATAAAAGCCCTCCTCTCAAAATAAATTTGCGGCATAAATAAAGACTTTCCACCCATTAATAAGCCCAGTGAAGTAATCTACCTCACTCTTCTGTCAGATCCATTTCCATTCCATGGGATGTCTGGTTAGTTGTCATAAAAAAGTTGTTATAGAAAATTCTATATTTAATATAGACAGTGTAGACCCTGGTCCGATTATTTTGTATAGTTCCACTCTTGTCATGCGTAATGGCTTAAAATGCCACACACATTTATTGTCAGCCAATCAGATTACTTGATCAAGGTTGTTAATACAAATTGACATGGATGACAAACAGAACAGTGCAGGTACAGATCAGTTGAAGAAGCCAACAGGTCTAGATCTACACTGTTCGCTAAGACGAGGCATATCCAGGGCCAGCAGGACCATGGTTAATAAAGTAAACCACAGCAATAACACACACACACACACACACACACACACACACACACACACACACACACACGTGTCAAGAGGGATATTTGATTATTCCAAGACGCATGTCGTCAAGGGTGATGTTTGATTACACAAAGACATGTGTCGTCAAGAGTTCTTGCATGAATCAGGAATACATCTAACAATCGACAGAAAATATTAAAGGCTATTTGCAGCATACTTCCTCTTTTGTGACCTTTCTGTGTGAGCGTTAATATTGTTTCGAAAGGGTGACCTAAAAAAGCAATTAACACTGTCACAAAATTTAAAACAGACGATTCGCTTGATGTAGCTTTCAAGGGCCCATGAGTGGCCATGGATATTTATTTTTTTTTTTCATTATCATCACAGCCAAACCTGGGAAAATGAAAAGAAAATGTTCATAGAAGCAGAAAAAATAGCTGCAATAAAATAATGATTATTATAGTTTTAGAAAATATTATTGAGCTACTTACACCCTCTTTCCGCTTAATGATTTTAACTGTGTTTGTTATTCTCTGCAGCACCAGTTTGAACCAAATGCTTGAAAAATATGACAAGGTAACGCTTTCCCAAGGACGTACTCAGAAAGGGTTTACACTTGTATAGCTCAGTAACCACGCCTACCATGGAACTAACATAATAAGGACACACACGCACAAGACAAACCTACATAAGAAAAGGACCAGTTTTCCGTTTGCGAACAAAACCGGTCCAGATCAACCTACGCTTCCGAGCTCTCTGATAAGAACCTGTTCTGGCCGTCAATATACATCATATTGTACAGTACCTAACAAATCTGTAAGTGCACAGTGAAGCCTTGATCACAATTAAAAAAAAAATACACACACAATCTGATCAGCACCTTCGTTACCCGATACGCAATACGCACACTTATTCACATTATCTCACATTTACTATTTTAAGGTCAATTGATACATAATCAGGTGGAGGCAGCTGTCAAAATCACTTTGCCTCCCTTCTGAAAAATGGGTCTACTCTAAAAGAAAAGAACCTGCTCCCTTGGGTGAGCAAATTCTTTCCGTTTAGAGTCGACCCCTTTTAAGACAGGACTGGAACGCAAATAGGAAGTCACAAAAGTTGCCTGCCTTGTAAAAAATGCCGAAAAAGCTATCCAGTTTCCTTAAAGTGAATATGGATACTTGGAGAATGTGTACAACTTGACGCCAATTTGCACAAGGGCCGACTTTTACTGACATGGGGTTGCCTACCAAGTATCTGAAACTTCTAAACATAGGGGCCCAAGTGAGAAGAGAGGTTAATATATTCCCTGTCAGTGTCTGATCGGGGCCTTCTTTGTTCATTTACAGAATCCTTTATCATCGGAGATAGACTATATGAGTGCGTCTTGCATGTGACCGAAAACATCCTCTCTCTCTCTCTCTCTCTTTTTTTTTTCTCTTTTCTCTCTCTCTCTCTCTCTCTCTCTCTCTCTCTCTCTCTCTCTCTCTCTCTCTCTCTCTCTCTCTCTCTCTCTCTCTCTCTCTCTCTCTCTCTCTCTCTCTCTCTCTGTGTGTAGGTCCTTTCAGAATTTACACTCTATACCTAATATGGAGTTTGTCGATTTGGTGATCTTGTTATAAATTTAGCTAAATGTCTTATGTTAACTTTTAAAAGCTTTCAATAATGGATGTAATGTTCCTATTTTCGCCTCTGTCCCTGGCCGAGAAGTGCACAAAGCGACATATTCAGACGATTTGATGCATGCGCACTGCCTCACGAAGACACATTCTACAATATCTACTAAGTCTCCATGCATTCAATTGACCATTGCTGGTATAAAAGGATGAAATGAATTGGTGACCTAATTGTGATCCAGTTACAAAAATCACTGGCATTATTTTCCTGTTTGTAAACTTAATTTAGAAAAGGAAGGTTTTAAACCTTAGTGTTAGCGATTCCAAAGGCACTCACATGCTGATGTATATTACTAAGTCACGTGTGACCGTCGGTACATGTAGAATGTGAGGAGACCATTGGGGAAACATGGCCATGAGGTAAGTGGCCCTTTCGACGTCCGTTTGTTGTATAAATACTTCCTATTTCTGTTGCTTTTATCTGGTATATCTGCTGGGTAAACATTTCATCAGACGACATTTTGAAACATTTTTTTTTTTTCTTATTTTCCTCAGGAAATGGGCTTTGATATTTCAAGCAAATTGTCTCCTCAGGAGACCATTTGCGTGAAATGTCAAATCCTGTTTTCTGGGAAAAAAGAAGAAAAAATATCACCGATTTGTCGTCTGCTGAATTAGGCAAGACAGTGGTAACGGTTAATAAGACTAGACAAAGTGTCCATAGGACACGGATGCCCCCGCCAAATGCCATTCAGAAAAAGGGTTTATATGTAATTGTAACAGGTATACCATGAAGTTATTAGTAAGGCCCGGACACAGTTTACTACATATGGTTTAGGAGTTAAGGCCCGGACACGGTTAACTATATGGAACTAAGTCAAGGGGAAATAATTCAAAAACAAAAAATGCAAGAGTTGTCTTCCTTGTTCATGACACATCGTCTCAATGTGATGCATGCACCCATAAAGTTTCATGAATATATTCCATATGGTTTAGGAGTTATGGCCCGGACACGGTTTACTATATGGAACTAAGTCAAGGGGAAATAATTCAAAAACCAAAAATGCAAGAGTTTTCTTCCTTGCTCATGACACATCTTCTCAGTGTGATGCATGCACTGGTAAAGTTTCATGAATATATTTCATACGGTTTAGGAGTTATGGCCCGGACACAGTTAACTGTATGGAACTAAGTCAAGCGGAAATAATTCAAAAACCAAAAATGCAAGAGTTGTCTTCCTTGTTCATGACACATCGTCTCAGTGTGATGCAGGCAATGGTAAAGTTTCATGAATATATTTCATACGGTTTAGGAGTTATGGCCCGGACACAGTTAACTATATGGAACTAAGTCAAGCGGAAATAATTCAAAAACCAAAAGTGCAAGAGTTGTCTTCCTTGTTCATGACACATCGTCTCAATGTGATGTATGCACCTGTGAAGTTTCATGAATATATTCCATACGGTTTGGGAGTTATGGCCCGGACACGAAGTGGGACGTACGGACGGACAGGCGGACGAACAGACAGACGGACAGACGGACGGACGGACGGACGGACAGACAGACAGACGTACGGGACGGACAGGGGTAATACTTAATGCCCATCCGCTATTCTTCGAATAGGCGGGGGCATAAAAAATCAACACTTGTAATTATGTGAAGAATGTAGACTCAGAAATAGCGCTTTGCAGTCGGTTGACTCAACGGTTATGGTTAGGCAGCCATCTACAGGTAAGCCTTTTCAAATAGAAAACGACCTTATGACTTAATCGACCGACGTAGACTAATGTCTACACTGATCGCTAATAAAATACATTGACTTATTAGCGAACAGTGTACATGTAACTTCCTTCCGACAGTGCTCAGTTTTGTCGGTACATATATCATCCTTCGGAGCAATGCAACAACAAAGGGAACGTCACATATAACCGTCACGAGGCTTAAACGGCGATGCAACATGATAGATAGATACTTTATTAATGCAATAAGCCATTAAGGCCCATGAGCATGTATACACATAACAAAGTACATATAAAATGCAGGATAGCAAGCAACATATATATATGATTGCAACCACACATCAGGTATGGTTAGAAATGAAAACAGAAGTTCCACATTAAATGAGATCTGAAATTAGAAAATGGAAAATGGGAGAGGTGCTGCATTAATTATTCGCCAACTTTTAAATTCATTTATTTATTTATTTTTTTTTTTTTTTTTTTTCACAAATTTTGCATTTGATTTCTTGTGACTTTTACAATGGCATTATTTGTTTTCTTATTTGAAATGCTTTCTCGACAAAGATACTTAATTTTACTAATGTTTTCCTGTGTTCTGTGGTCAAAAGCTCAACGAATTTTATCATATTAGGACGCTGCCAAAAATATTTACTGATATACATGTTTCGTAACTCCATGTAGATTGGACATTCGAAAAGAAAATGAAATTCGTCCTCCAGCACCTTACAAATTTTGCATTTTCTATTTTCATATTGAATTTTATTCGGCCTTACCCATCGTCCTACTTCAACCTCAAGTCTATGAGACGAAAGTCTTAATTTACTTAAACTTTTTCTATATTTTTCTATATTTAAAATGTCCAAATATTGTTGGTATTGAAACTTTGCAAATGTTATAAAACATCTAGCCCTTGTTGAATTATCTAAACGTGAATGCCAATCTTGAATAAATATATCTTTTACTCTAAGTTTAAATATCTCTAAAAAGACCTCTTTATTACCCACCCCTTGTGCCACCCAAACGTCCATAAATCCTAACCGGCTTAGCGAATTTTTCACTGACAATGCCCAATTTTGTTTTAAAGGTTGCTTTACAATATCATTTAACATCATATTATATGACTGTTTTATGAGTTTATTTTCTTCACTAGTTATTACCTTGAACCAATATTTAATGATTGTTACATATCTGCGTGACTGATAATCGATCCTACCTAGTTCTCCATAAACAAAGTCATTTTGAGTTGACTGCTTTACTCCGAGAATTTTCTTGCAAAATTGCAAATGAACAGTCTCGATAGCTGTAGACTTATAGAACCCCCAACACTCGCTCCCATAATTTAAAATTGGCGTTACCAATTTATCAAATAACTCAAGCATATGTGAAGGTTTCAGCGGTAAAAAGTTGTATAAATACTTATTAAATGTAAAAACTGCTTTCATTGCCTGTCCTGACAAGGTCTTTTGTGTTTCAAAGTTTGATCCCCCGGTAGTAAACACTACACCCAAATAGCAAAATTTATTAACTATTTCTATGATTAAATTGTTATAATTAAATTGTAAATTATCTGGAAGTCTACCCCCTTTCCTGAAAATCATTATTTTGGTTTTATTTGTGTTCACTGTTAACTTCCATCTCGCACAATATTCTTCAAGAATTTTTAATGCATTTTGTAACTCTTCAGACGTTTTTCCAAAAAGTATTATATCATCGGCATATAAAAGTAAATATAAATTTGTCATACCAATATTAATACCGGATGCTCCTTTAGTCACCAGTTCTTCCTCTAAATCGTTCAGGTACATAGCAAACAGGAAAGGGGAAAGACATTCGCCTTGACGAACTCCTATATTACATGTGAAAGATTCGCTGAGGACATTGTTATGTTTGACCCTAGATTTTACAATAGTATAAATTGATTTTATGATATCCAACATATTCCCCCTAACCCCGATCTTTAACAATTTGAACCATAATATATCCCTGACTACAAAATCAAAAGCCTTGGTCAAATCGATAAACGCGCAATATAAATATTCATTATTATTGATACAGTGTGTTATCATATTGTTCAAAATAAAAATGTTATCTATTGCACCCATCCTTTTTCGAAAACCAGCCTGAGCTTCAACATAGATATTATATTCCTCTGCCCAGTTGTTCAACCGATTGTTTAGAATCCGTGTGAACAACTTACCGATAGTACTAAGTAGTGTGATCCCACGATACATGATCGTGATCATAACATGTGTGTTATGATATGTCATAATTTTAAAGACTGTTATAATAAGATATTTTGGCATTAATGCCAAAACACAACCACACAACTCGCGAGTATTAATTCATTTCATTGTCCTGAAAATCTGTGTTTTAACAGCAATAATTCAGACTGTGTCGGCGAAGTGAATTACAAATAATAATAATAATAATAATAATTAACACCATCCCGTGAAATACAAAATGGACGTGAAAGGGTTTGTGTGCGTGGTGGGGTGGGGGTGGGGGCGGTTTACCGCCACCAGATTTACTATACCCGTATTTCAACTATCCGTTCGGCTGAAAAATACCTACCTAATAACTACCTAAAATCGCCCCCAAAATAGTTCCCTCCTAACGTCACTACACTAAATTCTACACAAGATCCCATTTTGAATATTCAACACGCAAAAGATAGAAAAAATACAAAGTAGACCTTGAAAATAATACTAGGAAACGAATATGCATCCTTAGAAAGTGCTCGCATTGTGTAGATATTCTTTATTTTGAGGTGACAATGTATATTCGCGAAACAATGCTAATGTATAAGATTTCGAACATCATTTCTCCAGGTATTTATCCGAATTATTTCAGATCAGAGAACAGCGTAAACAATCCATCAGTGTCAAATAAGAATTTTCTTAAACCTAAGCCACACACAATTCTGTTTGAAAACAGAGTTTTTTTTGTTTTGTTTTTTTGTTTTTTTTTTTCTTGTTTTTTTGTTGTTGTTGTTTTTTCTGTTCTGAAACTTTTAGTTTGGACGAGTATACCAATGAGCATAAAAAACGCAAACACTTTAGATATATTTACTAATGTTTGTGTTAAATGGTTGAAGTATGGAAATACACCTTATATTGAATAAATTCTAAAGTTACTATTAATTTAATATTATTCATTTGTATATTTCAGTGTGAACCCATAATGCATTTTTACGAATTTGCTAATTGCTTGATATTGTATTGTTTATATGTATAATGTTTCTTTGAGGGCCTCAGGGAAGGTTCAGCTGAACATCCTTGTTAAATAAAGTACTTACTTACTTTCTTACGATTAATACTCCAAGTAGAAAGAGAGAAAAGCATGGTATTTTACAAAAAAAAAAAAAAAAAAAATGGCAATGAAACAAATACCGCATATGTGATTACACAGCCGTGTATGGCATCCGCAATACGGCGTATTTTAGACTAGCTACTAGTCGGATATCAATATTATTTTCATCAATCAATTATAATTATTAATTTACTTAATGAACTAAGGTCCATCTACTACTGACTGCTTGCCTCACCTCTTTGACAGCACCAACTTATCTTGGAGATATCCGACTACTAAAATGCTAGACTAGCTCCTAGACCTTGATGTCATGTTTTATCACTCCTAACTATAAGCTGATACAAATTTATGTATGGCATCTTGTATAGCCAGTCTCTAATAGTTGGTCTCTGACATCAAGGGGGGGGGGGGGGGGGGGGAGGGGGGGGATATCTCCAAGATTAGTTGCTGCTATCAAAGAGGTGAGGCAAGCAGTAAGTAGTAGATGGCCCTTAGTTCATTAAGTAAATTAATAATTATAATTGATTGATGACAATAATATTGATATCCGACTAGTAGCTAGTCTAGTATTGGATTAATACATATTTACTAGTACTGAGTCTTACTACAGATTTGTGTATGTAAAATGTTGTCATTGTGTATATTCGCCATCACACTGTTAAATGTTATGTCCTGATGGGCTTTATAGCCCTTTGGAGTTCTCAATAAAGATCTGTTCTGTTCTGTTCTGTTCTAGTAAAATGCGAAATGTACTCTTAGAAGTGATTGCATGTATTACCAGTTTTTGTTTTGTGTATTAGAAAATTTTAGATAAAACAGAAAAAAACAGTATCATATTTAGTAAGTATTTCATGTTAAAAACTGTTATATTAACATAATTTATGGAACATTGTATATTTATTTTGCTTTGTCTAAGATAAGAAGACATATGAGGTAATAAATTAGGATAAATGTTGTGGGTACTGTTTTCTGAGACAGTTCGAAAGTAACTACATACCATATATATTTTGATGGAGAAATGAATTAAATTAAACAAAAAAAATCTATAGCTTTAAGATAAGAAGACATATGAGGTAATAATTTAGGATAAATGTTGTGGTTACTGTTTCCTGAGACAGTTCGAAAGAGTAACTACATACCATATATATTTTAATGAAGAAATGCTTTAAATTAAAAAAAAAAAAACAAAAAAAAAACAACACATTATTCTATAGCTTTAAGATAAGAAGACATATTGAGGTAATAATTTAGGATAACTGTTGAAGATACCGTTTTCTGAGACAGTTCGAAAGAGTAACTACATACCATATATATCTTGATGGAGAAATGCAGTAAATTAAACAAGAAAAATATATATAGCTTTAAGATAAGAAGACATATGAGGTAATAATTTAGGATAAAAGTTGTGGGTACTGTTTTCTGAGACAGTTCGAAAGAGTAACTACATACCATATATATTTTGATGGAGAAATGAATTTAATTAAACAAAAAAAAAAATTCTATAGCTTTAAGATAAGAAAACATATGAGGTAATAATTTAGGATAAATGTTATGAGTACTATTTTCTGAGACAGTTCGAAAGAGTAACTACATACCATATATTTTTTGATGGAGAAATACATTAAACAAAAAAAAGCAAATTTATCTATAGCTTTAAGATAAGAAGATATATGAGGTAATAATTTAGGATAAATGTTGAAGATACTGTTTTCTGAGACAGTTCGAAAGAGTAACTACATACCATATATATTTTGATGGAGAAATGCATTAAATTAAACAAAAAAAAATTCTATAACTCGAAGAAAAGAAGACATATGAGCTGATAATTTTGGATAAATTAAGGCGCTTTTTTCAATCCAAAAGTATTGATATTTTTCTTATTTCTCCACGACAACATATGTTGTGGGTACTCATTATCAGCGCCTCGCCGAGGCGCTTCTAATGAATACCCACAACATATGTTTTCGATATTTTTCTTATTTCTCCATGGAAACATATGTTGTGGGTACTCATTATCAGCGCCTCGTATGTGGTCAGTAAAGCAATAAACACTTCAAGTGTGGTGGTTCTCAATAGATGTAATTAATCATTTACCAAGCAGAATCCTGCGAGGTAAAATTCGTATTTTACTAGACCTTGATGTCAGAGACCAACTATTAGAGACTGGCTATACAAGATGTCTTGCATAAATTTGAATCAGTTTATAGTAGGGAGTGATAAAACATGACATCAAGGTCTAGGAGCTAGTCTAGGCGTATTTTTATACCGCACTCCATTACCCACCTACAGTTAAAGAGATGAAATAATACTATTTTTTCCTTGTCTTGTCTTAGTCCTAGAATTATCTTTGTATGTTATTGTTTACAAGAAGACATTCAACTTAATTATTTTATGTTGTTTTCTTAACAATTTCAATAAAAATAGGGAAAAAAAAAACAAGATAAAGGACCAAAATTTAAAGTTTTACGGGTTCGTAACGCTTTAGTCGCCAATTGTTTGGCTAAACATGTGCAGAAAAATGTTATAAAGGGGATTTATGTACTGTTTAAAAGAGAAAAATATTAGTTTCATATAGATATACTGCCCGAATTTATTTTTTTTCCGCCATGGTTTTGAACAGCACAATGTCGTACATTGCCGCACTCTTTTTACTCGGATGATCAGTGTGGTAATTGTCCTTCCACTTTTTTTTTTTTTTTTTTTTTTTTGAGAAGGGAGGGTACATGTAGAAAACTACATTTATCAAGCCCGGGGTTACCTTCCGTGAAAGTCAATACATTCCGCTGAAAATGTAATTGTAGATAAAGTCATCTTTAACCCATTTAAGCCAAGCGTTCCATAAATGGGAACACGACGTCTGATCAGGGTCTGCACTGTTCGCATTAAATACATGAATTTCTATAAAACATGGTAATAATATAAACTAACCAGACATCCCTTATATTTTAAATGGACCGGTCAAAAAAGTGATTGTAGAAGAGTTCATTCGGCATAAATGGGTTAAAGTACCGAAGCCGCAACGTCAGAAAACGTACTTTCGGATATGTACGCCCAGCGATGATCAGATCAGCTTGCGCATTCTTCATGCGGACAACGAAGACTCTGATCAGACTTATTTGGGTTTTCGCTGGCCGCATTTGTCAAAGGGTGCTTTTTCTCGGGCTGAGACTCAGTTGTGGAATCACTGTTAAATGTATATAAAAGCCGCGTCATATTAAAATGTATCATTCATTGTATGCATTGATCATATGTGAACAACGACGGCTTATCTAGAGGAGTCATGGCTATTAGTGTACCGTTTAACCCAATTATGCCGAGCGCACTCTTCTACCTTAACTATCTGGACTAGTCCATTACCAATGGAAGGGGTGCCTGGTTAGTTTTTATTATAACCCTGTATTTGGCTCACCTGAGCACGAAGTGCTCATGGTAAGCTATTGTGGTCAGTCAATGTCCGTCGTCCGTCGTGAGTCGTGCGGCGTCAACAATTGCTTTAAAAGCCTACTCCTCCTACAACCCTGGGCCAATTGACTCGATACTGGTAGGAAGCATCGGGGGGACTTGTAGATCAAAAAATAGTTAAAATCGTTCCGATCGGAAATCGAAGATGGCCGCCTTCTTAAAAATCTAGTTTTTGCTTTTTCTCCTGAACCGAAAGGCCAGTTGATTCCAAAATTGGTAGGAAGCATCGGGGTGACTTGTAAATCTGAAACAGCTAAAATCGTGCCGATCGGAAATCCAAGATGGCCTATCTTGAAAATCTATTTTTCGCTTCTTCTCTTAAACCCAAAAGCCAATTTACTTCAAACTTTGTAGCATTGGGGTGACTTATAGATGAAAAAAAAAAAGCTAAAATTGTTCCGATCGGAAATCCAAGATGGCCGCCATGGCGGTCATCTTGAAAATTTATGTTTCGCTTCTTCCCCTGAACCGAAGGGCTTATTTACTTTAAACTAGATAGGAAGCCTCGGGGTGACTTGTAGATCAAAAATAGCTGAAATCGTGCCGATCGGAAATCCAAGATGGCCGCCATACTTGAAAATCTATTTTTCGCTTATTCTCCTAAACCCAAAAGCCAATTGACTCCAAACTTGGTGGGAAGCATTGGGGTGACTTATAGATAAAAAATAGCTAAAATTGTCCCTATCGGAAATCCATGATGGTCGCCATGGCGGCCATCTTGAAAATCAATTTTTCGCTTCTTTTTCTGAACTGAAAGGCCAATTGACTCGAAAATCTATTTTTCGCTTCTTTTCCTGAATCGAAAGGCTTATTGACTTTAAACTTGATAGGAAGCATCGGGGTGACCTGTAGATCAAAAATAGCTAAAATCGTCCCTATTGGAAATCCAAGATCGCCGTTATGGCCGCCATCTTGTTTTATATATACTTATTTAGGGAAAACCTTTAAAAATCTTTTTGTCTGAAACCAGAAGGCCCTGGCCTTTGATATTTGGTTACATAGCTTCATCTAGTTCACATGCCTATTCAACAATAAGGCACCATGCGGTCATGCTTCTGTCCAGCACCCCCAGCCTGTCACCCGAAAACATTCATTTTCAACAAATTTTAAACATACAGTATAACCATTATGGCTCGAACCCGGATGGCTCGTTTACCGTGGATGATTCGAACTCGTTTTTCAGTCCCTACAAAATTCTTCCAATAGCTCAAGAAAACAAATATTTAGGGATTTTTTTCTTATTTTATCATGGAATTGTGTGTTGTGTACTCATTAGAATCGCCTCATCGAGGTGATTCGAATGAGAACACTCAACATACAATTATTGTGTAGGAAATCGAAAAGATATCCCTAAATTATCGCTATTTGCTTCCTGAACTGGTGCCATGATTAACTCTCAGTGGCTCGAACTACCCATGTCTCGAACGAATTTCCATGGTCCCAAAGATGTTCGAGCCATTGAGGTTCGACTGTACATAGTCCTATGAAGAAAAATCATAGTCTATTAGAATATACTAGAGACAATCACACTCAGGTGAGCGAATTAGGGCTCTCTGGGCCCTCTTGTATAGAAATCCCTGTATTTAATGCAAACGGTGTAGACCCTGATCAGACGCCGCGTTCTGCGGCGTCTGATCTTGGTCTACACTGTTGGACAATGTCCCATTTTATGGGACGTTAAGCATAAATGGGTTCAATAGGTGTGTTAATATAATGATCCTGATCATTGATATCTGAATATTTGCCGATTAATCTGTTCATACCTTTGCTGTACTTTATAATCCTTATCAACAAGGAACTAAAAATGTATCATTATAAATAGATACCGTATATACACCAAGTATTAGAACGGACAGGCCTGAACAAACCGTGAAAACCGCGATAGACACCGTAAACTAATCAGGGTCCAACACTACTTGCCCTTAATCGAGAAGCTTTTAGACAGATGCTTAGATTGTAAAACGGACTTGTTAAGTTTCAGGACAAATATGAGGGTCTCGAAGAGAAAAAATAGCTTAAAATATTTCTTTACAATGTTGACCTTTTCTTTAAATCATTATTTTATTTTATTTTATATTTATTTATTTATTATTTTTTTTCAATTTTCTTAGACATTTGAGGGCTGTCTTTCATATATATTTATGCATCCTAATCAGTTTCTTTTCTTTTCTTCTCTCTCTCTCTCTCTCTCTCTCTCTCTCTCTCTCTCTCTCTCTCTCTCTCTCTCTCTCTCTCTCTTTACATTTCTCTAAATATTTTAGATTTTTTTGCAGTTTTTATTTTCACCATTGTTCTCCAATCAATAATTTTGGTCATTTATTATCATTATTTTAAAACTGCCCTTTTTCTCTAATCAATTAAACCCAACCAGATGCTCAAACAGTGTTTAGGAATATTTAGGATAAATATGGCCACTTTTATACATAACCGTCAGTGAGTACACTCTAACAAATAGTGAATATCGGGCTTTGACCCTACCCTACTTCCTTATCATTACGTTTACATGTCTACTAAGTCCTAGCTCTAGATAAGCATTTTTTTCTCTTACCCCTGCAAACTGTGTTTGTGGAGGTAAACTGTTTTCACGATGTCCGTCCGTATGTCCGTCCGTCCGTCCATCCATCCGTCAATCTGTTACATTTAACAGGGTATCTAATAAGCACTGCTTATTGGCAATTTTTTGTTTTGTCTTATTTCTCCACAAAAAAAAAAAAAAAAAAAAAACATTCTTGAGAAATATTACAGCAAACACACAACGTCGTAATTACGTCGTATCGACGTCGATATGACGTTGTTACGACGCTGTGTGTTTACTGGGAGTCTTAAGGCAATTTTTTTATCCGCCTATCTAGCGCTTTATAAGCTATAGCATTTTCACCATAGAAATATGCGAATATGTTTGTTATTAACAATATTATAAATTTATAGATTTATGCGGTAAAAAGTTCCTTTTAGTAATAAACAAATTCGATACGTTAGTTATAAACTGTGAAAATCTGAAAATTCTTCTAATGATGTCCTTTTGTTTTCACTATATACAAGGGCGTGTCAATAAATAACAAGCCTATCCCATTTCCGATGGACCGAGATGGTCACGATTTTCATGCTTTGTTTCAATATATGTTTTATACGTGGGTACAAAATTGCACGTATCGAGTCATTCTTTAATAAGATATTGAATGTCAAGCATGGCTAGTGATGCAAAGGCATGCTTTTCATCTTAAGTTGAGTACCGTGCTGTAATTCGGTACTTGTATTTAAAAGGTAAAACAGGCAAGGAAATACACGGCGAGTAAGCCGATGTTTATGGGTCTTCTGCACCATCTTATGCTCAGGTTAAATTCTGGGTAGGGGAATTTAAACGCGGTAGAACGTCTTTAGAAGATGAAGCCAGGTCTGGACGCCCACTGGATGCCACCGACGAAAAAATGTTTTCGGGATCTGGTATACTCTGATAGTCGAATTCAGGTGGAATAAATTGCGCAGGCATTAGGCATTTCAAATGGTAGCGTTTCAACCATCTTACATGATCGTTTAGGTATGCGCAAGCTAACAGCCCGTTGGGTCCCCAAATCCCTTAGCGATGAGCAAATGGCAACCAGAGCATCAGTATGCAGCGCCTTGTTGAAGTCTATTGGGTCAAAAGATGATTTTCTTTTGCGTCTGGTGACTGTAGATGAGACTTGGGTTCATTATTATGAGCCAGAGAATAAAGCTCAGAGTCGTCAGTTGGTAGGGCCTGGGTCCCCGAGGCCAAAGAAGTTCAAGTCGCAACCATCTGCTGGCAAGGTGATGGCCACAGTATTTTGGGACGCAAAAGGCGTTATTATGTTGGACTTTTTACCCAAGAGAAGTACAATAACTGGAGTGTACTATGCAAACTTGTTAGACCAGCTGAGAACTGCCATCCGTGAAAAACGCCGAGGTAAACTCTCTAAAGGTATTTTGCTGCAACAGGACAACGCGAGAGTCCACACTTGCAAAGTTGCAATGGATGCTGTAGAGCGAAACGGGTATGAATTAATACCACATCCTGCCTATTCGCCTGACCTAGCTCCTAGCGACTTCTTCCTATTCACAAATTTGAAAAAGGATATCCGTGGACTTCATTTCTGGTCTGATGAAGAAGTCGTGACGGCAGTTGAGGAGTGGGTCAATGGAAAGAACCCTGACTTTTCAGTTCTGGGCTGATGGCACTTGAACACCGTTGGTCTAAGTGCATCACACTAGAGGGCAATTACATCGAAAAAGAAGAGGTGGATCTCAACGGGAAATAAGTTAGGCTTGTTACCTATTAACTCACCCTCGTAAAATGGAGAAACATGTGTCACAAACTTGATGTCCTACTGCTATTCTGTTCTGCAGGAATAATAATAGATCTAAATGATTAACAGATAATGATTAAAACTTTGAAAACGTTTCTATGCACAATTCCTCAATGTTCACAAAAAGTGCAAGATACTGAAACAAGATACAATGCAAAACCATGTTTATCCTTATTAGTTAGAAAGGCAGTTCTTACAAAATTGTTGTGTCTGCTTTCTGTAAAACGGGGTCTACTCTAACAGGAAAGAATTTGCTCCCAGTGGGAGCAAATTCTTACCTTTTAGAGAAGACTCCTTTCCAGAAGGGGATTGGTGTTCAGGAACGCAAACAGCAAGTCACAAAAGTTGTTTCCCTTGTTAAAATGGGAGAAAACCTGCAATGACGCCACTTAAATTCGAACAAGTTCATTTTCCTATCTCTTGTTGAGTCAAAAACTATTGCTGGACGAGTTACAAGGTTTATACTGAGGCCCGCCTTTCCGAATACTTAGAGTAAAAAAACAGTGCAACGTCGCCTACTAGAAGGTTGCCACAACAATCATATTGATGCCATGGGATAACGCGTCGATAAACCTTACGTGTGTTGCTTCTATAATGGAAAATTAATACACTTTCAGGTGAGACTGTTCAAATTACGTTTACTCTTTTCTAAATAGGGGTTTACTATAAAAATAAAGAATTTACTCCCGTTAGGCTGCTTTAGTCTCCGATTTTCCTTCTTTTAAGTGTTCTTTCCCAGCAGGCACATAACATCAAAATGACGTCGTATCAACGTCGATGCGACGTGATCACGTCGCATCGACGTTAATACGACGTCATTTTAACGTTGTGTGCCTGCTGGGTTGTTTCCAAATGCAACCTTTAAGATTTTTATTTTACTTCACTGCAGCTCGTGTTGTGCCGTTTGGCGGCCGAAAAACGTCTCCCCGTACTTCATTCTAGCGCAGGTTATATTTTTATTCCTTTTGGGGTCACTGGGCCCATTCTGGTTATATTAAAATCGAATACTGCTTCAGCCGGTGCTAAGAGACGTATGCAGCCTCGTAAACAACATAGCTGCATAAGAAGAGACTTAATAAAACCCGAGTCTCCGATTTCGTTTTTTATGTGTTCTTTGTTTCCAAAGGCAACCTTCAGATTTAT
This sequence comes from Anodontia alba, assembly GCA_964016985.1. Lineage (NCBI taxonomy): Eukaryota > Metazoa > Mollusca > Bivalvia > Lucinida > Lucinidae > Anodontia > Anodontia alba. The sequence goes on along the minus strand of OZ024830.1, from coordinate 64,318,517 downwards.
TTTTATTTAACCGTAGTCCAACTTTGGAAATGAATTCATGTAGTAATAACCAGATGATCAGGGAAGGAATCAAGTTCGTTTCTGCTGAAGTGCCCTCCACACACTCCTGCTGAGAAGGACGGTAACGTCTTTCATAAAAGGTGTTTGTTTTTTATGTACAGTCGAACTTCAACGTCTCGAACATCTTTGGGACCATGGAAATTGTTTTAGACATACATGTATGTAGTTCGATCCATGGAGGGTTAATCATAGCGCCAGGCCAGTGGGCAAATGGGGATAATTTCGATCTTCTATGAAATAAGGGTATGTTGAGTATATGTTGAAGGTATGACGACGAGGCGTGCACATACATAATAATTTCCTTAAATATCCCTAAATATTTGTTTTCTTGAGCCATTGGAAGAATTTCCTAGGGACACAAAAATAAGTTCGAATCAGCCACGGTAAGCGAGCAATCGGTGTTTGAGTTAATGAAGTTTTACTATATATCTAATCACCTTAAGGAAACTGGATACACATGTATCATTTCCGCTATTCTTTACAAGGGAGACAATATTTGTGACGTCCTGTTTGCTTTTCTGAAAACAAATGCTCTTCTGAAAACAAATGCTCTTCTGAAAAGAAATCCACTCTAAAAAGGAAAAATGTACTCTTAGTGGGAGCTAATTCTTACGTTTAGACATTTGACCTTTCCAGAATGGTGCAAAACACTTTCGATAGATTTATCGCCTCAAAAAGTATACAGCCTCTTAACTCTTACACTGCCACAGACGATAATGAAAGGCTTTTGCAAACATCATAGATCCAGATGAGACGGCTCATAATGAGCCGTCTCATCTGGATCTACGCTGTTTGACACTCAGTTTTTGTACATATAAACTTCTTTCCAAGTGATAGTCTGTTTAAAAAGTTGACGACAAATGTCGTATCAAATTTGGTACCGAAAGAGTTAAATGATTTTATTTATTTATTTATTTATTTTTTTTTTCAAATCAGATGAAAGGACAATATTATGCATCCGCAAAAAACGAAAAAGAAATCCGCTGAATTTCAATGTGTTATAGCTGATAAAGTTTGGGAAATTTCAAGACAATAACAGGGAGGAATATGATAATATTGATTTAACATATTTTATGTAATCACTGTTGTACCATTATCATTTAAGAGCTATTTGTATAGGGAGAGGACTACCTAATGTTGATATAACTTGTATGTCAGCCCTTTGTGTGTTTTATGGCAATAAAATATAAGTTCCAAGAAAATATGTATATAGTTTGTGTCCTTTCTGAAAGAGAAACAAACATATAGTGTAGAAATCCTGTTTACACGTTCTAATAATTCCGTTGTTTGATCAGGGTATGTATTATTTATCGATACAGTCTTGGCTGTGCCAGGATTCTTTAAGTAGACAGTGTAGGCCTTAATCACATTACGTTTGCAGATTGAGACATCTAGTTCCTACTATTTCATATGGCGCTGCCCTGTCTGATGTTGTTTCATTCCAACATGAGCTGCGGCACAGGATTTCTAGAAATACATGCGAGTCCTCAGCGCAGACTCAGATCAGCCTTCGCATCCGGCAAAACATCCTTTTTTTGGAGAGGAAAAAGAGTATTCATCATGAAAACATACTTATATAATTTTTGACCCCCTTAAACCCCACTTTTATACAGTAAAACTGGGGTTTACAGGGGTATACATTATTTTTCTTATTTCTGTCAAAAACGTAGATTGTGGGTACTCGTTAGAACCGCCTCGCCATAGATTGTGTACTCGTTAGAACCGCCTCGCCGAGGCGGTTCTAACGAGTACCCACAATATATGTTTTGGGCAGAAATATAAAAATTATCAGTTTTTTTATCTGAAAATTCTCAGTTTTTGGCGGTGAAATTTTCTATATATTTGAAAATGCGTGTTTTCGCAATGTTTGATCCTCCGACACCGCAGGCACAGGGGTCGGGCAAAGTTTTTAATATACTTTTTTTTTTTGCAGATCGAACTATTCGTAAGCATGTCCAAGTTCAAATTTTCGAACCTATTCCTCTAGGAAAAAGCATCAGTTACAAAAGCACGGACGCAAGGACACATGTACGGAATGTCGGAAAGATGGGTGGTATAATGTGATCCTCGACTATAAAAAGTGGAGGTGATAAGAGTCAAAATTGAAATGCTGATTATAACAAATGCGGCTTTGTCAAAATGACAGTGCTTATTATGCCAAATTAAAAATATTTCTCCCATTGCGGTAGTCTTTGACGCTTAGCATGCTAAGTAAAATTTCAGCGGACGATATTTTGAAGTGTTTGTCTTATTTACCACAGAAAATAGACTGTGACCTTTAATGCAAACTGTCTTTTTGGGAGACAAACAGTCTACAGTTTGCATGAAATTTCAAAGTCTATTTTCTGGGAAAAACAAGAAAATACATCACCAATTTGTCGTCTAGTGAATCAGCTTAGAGAGTGGTAAAGGTTAAACCTTTTTTTATCACAAGTCATTGCAACACGTTGTTTGCCCCACCTGCCGGACACCGAAAGCTAACGAATAGTTAAGATATTTCCTGGTGTAATGATATGAAATTCAACCAATAGGGAACTACATTCCTTGCAATAAATTCCCCATTATCACCCCAGCATTCAGTCAAACAGTGTCTTTGAATGATCAATAGGGACACCATATTGCGGAAGGTAGAAGAGCGGAAGAGCGGAAGAGCGAACTGCCGTTTGTATTTTCCACCCTCGTGAAACTATCACTGCGTGCTGGATAAAAATTTCAACAGACGACATATTGTCATAGTGTCTTACTTTTCGCAGAAAATAATTTTTGATATATCATACAAATTGTAAAATGACAAAGATTATTTTCTGGGAAAAATAAGAAAAATATTATCTATTTGTCGTCTGCTGAATTAGCCCAGAGAGTGGTAAAGGTTAAGAATTTGTGTTTACAAACGAATACACTTGAACAAAAGAAATTTTATTTACTTCCTTCTCCAAAGTGTAAACTAGGTGTGCGTTGGCAGAAACCGTGTACTGCCCGCGACTTCAGGAAGTGTGCTACAACGTGCGAAAACGTGTCTTACGCCATTTGCTGCCAACAAACACAGATCAGCCTACGCATCTGCACAGTCTGATCAGTCTTTGCTATCCACCCAAGAAAACCTTTGATCTATGGCTATCAAAAGATCGCCCAGTCTTCTAAGTCTTCCTTAGGCGTGCATATCTTTACCCTTAAAGCACCAATCAAAACTGCAGCAGACGAAATTCTAAAATATATGAATATTATTTTTATCTTTTCAGAGAAAACAAGGCTGAAAATTTCATATGAATAGCAGACGAGTCATATGAAGTACAGTGAACCCTCGTTACATGTTCCCAAAGACGTTGCCATTAAAATGAATTTGCTGTTGTAAAGAACACTTAATAAGCATATTGATATGTAAGAAAGATTTTGTTTTGTTGTTGTTTTCTCATAAACACGTGTTTTGGTTATTTGTTAGAATCGCCTCACTGAGGTAATTCTAACAAATATCCAAAAAATATGTTTCTTTAAAGTATTAAATACAATATTCTTGCATAATTTGTGACTTATTATTATCTCTTAAGCGATGGTTTCGTGACAGTCAAATTATCTTTATAACGAATTTTGTCATTGTATCGAGTGTCGGTAGAAAGAGAGTTGTCTGTATCAAGCCTTATTGTGTCTGAAAAACAAGAAAACAAAATGTCGTCTGCTACAATTGAGTTTCGTTTTCTGACGTTGCGCCCCAAGTAACATGTGGATTGGGCACACAGAGATAAAATGGGTCTACGGGGTAGAGAAGTACAGCTATGGACGCAGATATACACAGTCTGATCAAGGATACTGCTCTCCGCTTATAATCCACTTGTAGCATTAGATTCTACAAAGCAATAAAGGTTCAGTCTACACAACTGATACAAGTAGATTTTAAGAGTAATGACACTTAGAAGTGAACAATGAACACACGCACGCACGCACGACCGCGCACACACAATGAAATAAAAACGCAGCATCCTAGTTTTCCGGGCCTGACTAATTTCGACCAATCAGGCCTCATTAGTAACATTCATATAAATTTTGAACAAGAAATATCATAAGTGAAATGGAAGAGCGTTTGTAATAAGAAGGGAACGTTAGTGATTTACAGACTGAGATCAACTTAACATTGGCTATCCTTGCACTAGTATCTTTTATGATACGCTGAATATCTTGCGAACTCGAATCTAAAGGGGTGGTTCTAACTCCTGGACTTCAGCCCTCTCAATAATTTTACTAATCTATCAAACACTAAATTCTGCGTTTGTAAAAACTATGCCACAGCCACATGGAACAATAAATGAGCCGCCGCATGACAAAACCAACATGATGCGAGTCTTCGCTGGGGGCACATGTCAATTTGCTGGTTTTGTCATGCAAAGTAAAGGTTTGTCATAGTAAAGGTTTGTCCACAATATTGATCAAGACACCAATCGTTCTACAAACAGAAAGTATATTGAATACCATATTAGATATACCTGAAAGCGTTTCCTTAGACGTTTCGATTAAAAGATAAAAAAAAATTCACTATGTTCATCACCAATATCAACTTTCCACCTAATTTTGTGTCTCTTATATATTTTTTCTTCAAACACATAAACCTGCCTTTAATTCTGGCGTCTATAATTCTTCCCCGACACAGGCGCCGAAAGGCTAAATCGATTTTTATATCTTCCACCCTTGTCTACATGTATAATTATATTCGATCTTCCAAGCATTTTGCCACAGTTTGCACGGATTTTCTGAGACACGATTAATGTACAAATAGTCTCCTCCTTCTTCAGTGGGTGTCTGCATTCCGAAAAGGTTTGTTCAGATCTTGGGCGCCAGATTTTTTTGTTGTTGTTATTTTTTGTTGTTGTTGTTTTCTTTAACCTTCATTCAGCATTATCTATCATAATACAAAGTTAATGAAACCACCAACTGTATTATTTTAGTTTGTTTATATAGTTCTACCATAAACAATTGCGAAACTAACAGATGGCGTCGGGACCTAACGTAAATTGTAGAAAAGGAACCAATGAAAGGCCCAGTGCTTCTTGAGTTCCGTTAAACTTCGGAAAAATAAAATTCTAAAACGTTGCCTTTGGAAACAAAGAACATATAGAGAAAGAAATTCGGAGGCTGTTTTATTGTCTCTTCATATGCAAGTGTGTAGTTTGCAGGCTGCATACGCCCCCATTGTATCGGCATAAGCGGTATTCGATTTTCAAGGTAACCGATCCGAAAGGAAATGAAATATAATCTGCAAAAGCCGTAAGTTAATTCATTCAAGGAAGTCCAATACCACTGGCTGAATTTCGACGCGCATCTTATTTTGACCGATGGAATAGCGTTAAAAGTAGGCCAATAGTGAGAATAGTACGTCTTACCACGAACAAGAGAAGGACATTTTTACAGGTCACATGTTTGAGCTCACCATGACAAAGGGGATTGTCGGACAAATATGGATAGCTAAGGCCTTGCTAGGTCAGCTTACATTTACAGTAGTCCGGTCAATGCCAGGATTGCCAAAGCCAGTGCATCATTTGGCCGTATATGTGGAAGTATTTGGGATCACCAAGGATACCTTACCATTTCTATTCGCTGTTTTTAGTTGAGAAGCGGATTTCTATTTTGCAATATTTTCTCATTTCCAATGAAAGCAGGCCTTGACATTTGATGCAAGGTGTCTCCTAAGGAAAGAAAATGCAAGAAATGCCAAAGCATGTCTCCTCAGGAGACAATTTGCAAGAAATGTCAAAGCCTGTCTCCTAAGGAGACAATTTGCAAGAAATGTCAAAGCCCGTCTCCTAAGGAGACAATTTACAAGAAATGCCAAAGCCTATTTCTTCTGAATTCTATCGGTATACTGATTGTTTTTGTTTTTTTTTGTTTTTTTTTGTTTTTTTTTTTTTGTTTTTTTTTTTTTTTTTGAGGGGGCGGGGTCGGTGGGGTGGTGGTTGTACAAATGTCTTGTTTGTTTACGTCTTTTGACAGTTATACAAATAAAATATGTTTAAACCAAAGCCTGTTTTCTGGTAGAAATAAGAAAAAAATCGTCAAGTTGTCATCTGCTGAATTTACCCAGAAAGTGGTAAAGATAACACACACACACACACACACACACACACACACACACACACACACACACACACACACACACACACAAACAACAATATTTCAGAATTTCGTTTTCTGCTTTTGTAATAGTCCTTTTAAGCATACGGGTCAATGGATTTGTACAAGCTGAGAGTAGGACGACCTCACCAAAGTGACAATGCAGCTGAATCTGTGTTGACTGCTGAATTTCTGTTAGTGTCTATTTTTCTATATTCAGTTATTCATTTTTTTTCTTGCTACAGACGAAGCCGCACATGTATATAGTGGTTCATAAGGCAGATGTCAGCATTGGGTATCACTATACAACAGTAAGATAAATTTAAAAGCCGTTTGTTACCTGCGGTAATGATCCGTATTCGGCCATCTTCCTTAGAAGCCTATGCGTTCAGAATTCGAAGCCTGTACGACCGCTACGCAGCCTGTACGTATCCATTGACCAGTGTGTTTTAGGGTTAAGGAAAAACACATTATATGTTCCATCCCATATACATCAGCTGGCGACAAATTAGTGATTTTTTTTTTCACACAAAATAAGGCTTGACATTTCATAAAGATTTTCTTCCTAAAACTCGGAGACAGTTGAATTGTGAAGCCCGATTTTCTGCGAAAAAAAAAGTAAACAGTTTTAAAATATCGCCGATTGTTATTCATGGTCAGCAGCTATTAAAAGTTAATAGGCCGTAAGTAAGGCTCGACCCCCTTCAGCAGGTGGTCTAAAAATAAAATTCTGATGTTTTTAAACAAACTTATCAACAAATGGGTTACATTTATTCAAAATTTAAGGACACGGCTTACCCCTGATTCACAACGTTATATTATAAGATATGGAATCAATGAGTTAAGATATTATGAGGTACCCGTATTCACCCTTAGTATTGTGACACCTTAACTCCTTACCATACTTGTCCTAAAATTTGAACAAGTATATTTTACTGCCTGTTGATATGTCGTAAATAGTGCTGGATGAGTGGCAAACAGTGTAGACCCTGATCAGACGCCGCGTTCTGTGGCGTCTGATCTGGGTCTAAACTGTTTGCTCAGGCCTGTCTGTCTCAACTTATAGGGTTATTACGGTAACTGTGTTTTCCGGAAGTAAACACATCCTGCTTTATAAGTTGCAATATCATTACCTTCACACACCCATCTGACATGTATATTTCTTCGTATCTGCAGCTTTCAGTCAAAACATACAGACGTTGTTTTTTTTCCCCTTATTTTGTATATGAAATCATATATTGTTAGTACCGCCCACCATGTTGTCATATCGTTACATTCATTCCCCTATGATCCATGTATACTTCCTAGAATCCGCAGCTTATAGGACTAACAGGGCACATTTTCAACTTAACTATACAGACCATTATTATTTCTTATTTTCTCTATGAAAACATATGTTGTGGTATTCATTAGCCGCGCTTCTGAGGGGCGCTTCTAATGAGTACCATGTGTTTAGAGTCGCTTCTAATAGGTAACCACAACATATGTTTCATGGAAATAAGAAAACTGTCCATATGATTTGCTGAAAAAGTACTACAACATACGTTGGCTTGAGACGCTTCTAATGAGTACCAACAACATGTTTTCATGAAGGTATAAGAAAATATCTGGGCCCAGTTGTTTAAAGCGTCGTTAGCTTAACGAGCACGTTAAGGGTCATTTCGTTAACTGTTTTAGCGGATTCAGTACACAATATTCTGATATTTTTTGCTGAAAAAATGTGAGTAGCTTTTGCACTGCAAAAGCTACTTACATTTTTTCAGCAAAAAATTTCAGCATATATGCATATCACTCGATGTAAATTTTAACGAATCGTTAACTAACGACATCGTTAGCTTTGAACAACTGGGCCCTGGAGTTAAATTAAATCTGGAGTTATTTAAAACTATCTGGAGTTATTTAACCGACGGAATGTGTACTGTACATTACCGAGAAATGCAGAATATGTGAAGACAGAATTCTGCCGAATAAAGGGTTATTAGTAATTTAAAACAGCGAACAAATTGAAGTAATATATATTTACAAACTGACAACCTCTGAAATTTCACCTAACGTTGTATACGACTACAGACCACTGTTTTCAGAACATAGTATGGGGCACGTGGGGGTTGGGATACACGTTACAGAGACAGAATTGGTGGAACGGAATTGGTGGAATCGGTAAACAGTCGAATCCAGGAATGAGGTCTGTAATTAAGCTGTAAAAATGTCGCCAGTAAGTTTTGACTTCAGTGCAACTGGTGTTAATTGCCGTGCGGCGACCTAAAAGTTTTCTCCGCACTTCATCATAGTGCATTTTTTTTGTTTTCATTTTCCTTAGTCTTATTAACCCTTGTCCTGCTGACCTGTTTTTGCAAACAGTGTAGATACAGATCAGTTGGCTTCTTCACTTCTCTGGATCTGCACTGTTTGTGAATTTTATCAACAATCTGGATCAAGTAATCTGACTGGCTAAAAACAGAAATGGGCGTGACAGCTAATTTATTCAGCATGACAAGGGTTAAGCCCATTCCAGTATACGTAGCTTGTAAATTAGAGTTCTGCTTAAGCCGCTGCTTAGACATATTTTTATGCAGCCCTGCAAATTAAATTGCTGTTTTATGAAGCGGCTCGACAAAAACAAAAACTCGGATTTTCGTTCTTTATATGTTCTTTGTTCCCAGGGGCAACTTTTTATAGATTTGATTGTACATATACACGAACCTTCTTATTCTAATTACCTATGTCACCAACCAAACGTCGTTAAAGCTGACTTTATAATTATTCTGTTAATTCTGTGCGTCAACTGGATTGCGTTACCAATAATCCACGTCGATGACTAGATGAAGCCTTACCGGTGAAAGGGTAAAGATGCCCCTTAGCCTTAAGGCCGTGTTGGCCCTGGGAGTGGGCCCGCCGTGTCTTTCTTCGTATCTCATTTATTCAAACAAGAGAAGCTATGAAATGTGTTTGTAAAATATTTATTTCTAAACATATCCACATATGACTAGAATATGAAGAGTATTGTCCACAAACAATTTCAAACACATAAAAGTCCACTTAAGCGGACTTGATACACTTGGAAGATAGAGTAGCCCCCATTTTAACAAGGAAGACAACTTTTGTGACTTCCTGTTTGCTTTCCTGCACACCAGGTTCCTTCTGAAAAAGGAATCTTCTTTATTAGGAAAGAATTTGCTCCCTTTATGGGGTAAATTCTTACCTTTTAGAGAAGATCCCTAGTTTAAGAGGAAAAGCTAAGAAAAACAAATGACAGAGTTGCCTCCCCTGAAAGTGTATCTGTTCCTCTTAAGCCGATAGGAACTGTGTCAGGACAAAACAAAAATCGCGGCTAATACATGTACAAACTGCGCATGGTCTGACAAAACTGTGCATGTGAACATTCCCATCAGAATTTGTTCACTTCACCTTGCTCTGTATTTGGATTTTCCAGTTTTAAATATGAAGTGCACATGCCCAGACAACGCTGCGTCACTTCCTTGTCTATGGTGGACATGCGCAATTCAGTCATGGCGTGTCTCTGTCATGACGTGGCTCTAATAAGCTGTAACATGAGAAAATGTATCATGACATGTGCGCCCAGCGAAGACTTAGATCAGCAGCTGTTGCGCTTCTGCGCACAGTCTGATCAGAGTCTTTGCGTGCGCGTTTTATGGATAATCAAGGATCTTAGCCATTTTCAGGCGGACGGAGAGAACTCTAATCAGATCGCCATGGAGATGTGCCGGCTGATCCGAGTCTTCATTTGATGATCATGTCATAAAGTGCATTATCTGACATTAAGGTTCATGTACTGACCTTGATAACTGATCAGCCGTGTGATTTTCTCTTACATATAAAAAAATAAAATAAGAAAATAAGAATAACTATGAGACAGATGTTACATTAATAATTGTACCGTGATAACCCTAGGTACTGGGGCAAACAGGACTAAGCAAGTATTGTAATCCCAGATCAGACACCACAGTGTGCGACGTCTGATCTGGCTATTCATTGTTTGCCACTGATCCAGCAGTGTTAGAAACACCAACAGGCAGCAAAATGGACTTGTTAAAAAGTTTAGGCTAATGATAAGAAGTCTAAGGTGTCCAAATGTATAGGAAAAATACGGTAGTAGTAGTAATAATAAGAACAACAATAATAACAATAATAACAAGGGATGTAGATCAGAACAAAGTTATATGACTTTCTTCTGAATCTCCTGTATATATTTTTTTCTATATTTACCCTGTGCATCCGAGATGCAATCTTGTTCCGCATTACGAAAACACGCCTATTCAAATATATTGAAAATTTCACTACCAAAAAAAAAACCTGACAGTTTTCAGGTAAAAATTCTGATATTTTTTATATTTCTGCTCAAAACATAGATTGTGGGTACCCGTTAGAACCGTCTCAGTGAGTACCCACAATCTATGTTTTCGAGCAGAAATAAGAAAAATAATGTATAACCCTGTAAACCCCAGTTTTACTTTATAAAAGTGGGGTTGAATGGGATCAAAATTATATAGGTATATATATTTCGTGATGGGATTTAGGTACTTCGAGGCACATTACACATCGCGCGACGACATAGGTGCTGGTAAAGAGAATAAGTAGATTTTTAAAGGAATTGAGGAAACTTTTAGCTTTTATAAGTACTATTTCGATGATATCCCATGAGTATAAAAGACTATGGTATGCAAATGCCACTTTGATTTGATTAATATCTTCTGCTGGTATGAAATAAAAGGATGTTTCTGTATATACTGAGCCTGTCAAAAAATAGAATCGTTGATTCAGGGTCCGAAAATTGTTCAATTATTTCCGTTTTTCGTGTTACTAGAGCAAGTTGTTTTTTGTTGTTGTTTTTTTTTTTTTTTTTTTTTTTGTTTTGTTTTGTTTTGTTTTTTTGTTTGTTTTTTTGAAATTGCATCCCTTCTGTTATGAAGGATACGGTTTAAAATTTTACTTATATCAGAACTTAATATGCTGTATTATTCCCCAAGACTCTCAGCCAATACTGCAAAAAAAGACGTCTTCTTACTTGCACCCATGTCGTCGCGCGACGTGCTATGTTGCCTCTATGTTTCCAAGTGCGGAATTCGGTAGCATTATTCAGGCGCGTTATTCATGCATTTAGTAACAGTGTCTATTGTTTGTTAATCTATATTGTAACACTGAATTCATAAAAATAAAACAGTTTTAAACCAACAACAACAATAGATAAATAAATTAATGGCTATTTCTATAGCAACATAAAGCACAAGTAGGTAGTTTGTTTTTTGTTTTTTGTTTTTTTTTCGAAACAAAATATTGGATTCATACTGAGACGCATTTTTACGTCACCAGAAGTTGATATTAATTGGAAGGCGCGCGCAAGCCGGTGAACATACATTCACTGGGCTGAAAACGGCTCTCAGCCAATGAAAGACAGTCTATTTTAGGTTATATAATAAACAACGAAAATGTCAAGCCTACGTCAAAAGGACGTTTTGACGGCGCTAGAGGGACGATCTGGTGCAGTTTTAAGATGTTGACATTCAAGGGAATGGATACATATACATTTAGGGAGACAACTCTGTCAAAAGTGTCGCCTTTCTGAAACAGCTTTCTATTATTATTAATATTGTTATTAAAAAATTAGTATTGCAGTATTCGACAAAATATCTTCTTTTTTCTGGCAGGAACGCTGAACACTCACTACGTATACGCATTTCATAAATACTAATGAATATACAAATAATACATACCTTGAAAAATCTCATTGCACATTCATTCCAACAAAATTAACAGATAAAAGCATCGTCATTATGACAACATACTAGTGACACTACTACATGCCTTGTACAGAAGAACCAAATAAGCACATTGAACCCGTTTATGCCTGGTGTCTCATAAAAGGAACAATGGCAAACAGTGTAGACCCAGATCAGACGCCGCAGAACGCGGCGTCTGATCTGGGTCTACACTGTTTGCATTAAGACCGGGATTTTCTCTAATAGATGACAATGTCAAAAATAAATAAGACACCCTCTAAATTGGAAATGAATCTGTCCGAAGAGAGAGGTAGAGGAGTCCACTAGGCATAAATGGGTTAAGGCAAATTGATACACTTGGCGGATTTTGTGGCACTTTTTAACACTTATACTGCCAGTCATAACAATAGTCGTCTGCTTTGTCATCTGCTTGTGATTTTAAAAGTTAGACATTTTTAAAACGCTGTTTGCTTTCCTGCCCAGCAGGCCTCTTCAGAAAAGGGATCTACTTTAACACTTATACTGCCGGTCACAACAATAGTCGTCTGCTTTGTCATCTGCTTGTGATTTTAAAAGTCATTTTTGCAAACAGTGTGAACCCAGATCAGACTGCTCCTCTAGTAGCAGTCTGATCAGGGTCCACACTGTTTGCCTGTATACAAAAATAGGTTTGAAAAGTTTGCAAGAATATTCAGCAGACAACATAAACAGACGACATCTTCAGATGCAGATTTTCCTGGCATTTTAAGGGTTAAAAGGAACGAATTTGCTCCCGGTAGGAAGCGAAACATTTCTGACATTAAGAGTGTATCAATTTCCCTTTAAATACTAAGAGTTAATGAGAACTGCATACTGATACTGAACAAGTCTTTTGAACGCATTTACACATCACACCCTTTAATCTTAGTGCACCACGTGCACGCACTCAGTTCATTCTGTCACATTTACACATCACACCCTTTAATCTTAGTGCACTACGTGCACGCACTCAGTTCATTCTGTCACATTTACACATCACACCCTTTAATCTTAGTGCACCACGTGCACGCACTCAGTTCATTCTGTCACATTTACACATCACTCCCTAGAATCTAAGTGCATCACATGCACGCATTCAGTTCATTCTATCACAAAACAATAAATTAAGCATTTAAATCGGGCCGTGACATAGGACAAAATGGTCTACGGGAATATGTGGGCAACAAGGGCGTATCCAGAAAGGAAATATTTTTACGCATAAGCCAGGAAAATCCTAGAACAAAGTCTCCCTAGTAGACTTCCAAAACGGGGCTACTCTTCAGGGAATTAATTTGCTCAACAAGGGAGCGAATTCTTTCCTTTAAGAGCAGCCCCTATGACAAAGAAGGAAAATAAATTTTTAGGTGATCCTTATTGCAAATATTTCCTTACTACGCACATACGTAATTTGCGTGATAAGGGCTACGCATATGCGCCTGTGCCTGATCACAGTCCTTCAGAATCGTGATATGATCGCGCGACATTGCCATGTGATCGTCTATACCATAAAGACGCATTTTCCCATGTCGCAGCTCAGTTTAAATTAGTAGCTGCCTTTATAATAAACTATAATTCCAACTCAACAGGGTCACACTAATTTAGAGGACAGCAAACAAAAAACGGCATTTACTCTCTCCCCAGCAGGCCAACGTTGAAACAGCTTCGATTCGACGCTGTTTCAACGTTGTGTGCCCGCTGGGTTGGAACTATTTACTATGTGTACAATTTCAACTATCTTTATTGTTTTTCAATGTTAACATAGTTGAGTTGGAATTATACGAAATGAATTTTATTTTTGTGGATTTTACGGAAGTGTTAATGCATAGAAATCACTCACAAACTTAACATAAAGAATACTTTATTTAAAGTTTGTGGCTGATTTGTCGACATTTACGCAGCAATAAAATCGCCCAGCAGGGACACAACGTTGAAACAATGTCGATTCAACGTTGATTCTAACACTCCTTGCCTATATAGCCAATGGTTAAACTCAGTGATATATTACGCAATAAATCACTGGGCGGAAACGCGCGACGCTATCTGGCGCCTTTCCTACGTCATTTCGACACGCTGCTGACGTCAGTCTTAGTTTCTACGACGCTAGACTGTGTAACGTCGTCTTTCTCACTTCAGCAACGTAAGAAATGCATGTAAACGTCAGGGTTACAGTCAAAACCTTTGGCGGGATTTCTTTATTCGATGGCGGAAAGTTTGAAAAATCTAAAGGATACAATTACCTTTTCGTCGTTTTCTATGTGTTAGAATCGAAATAGATCAGCTCTTGTGCGTGATTTGTTGAGTAATAAATCACAGTTTGTCGGTCAGTTGTAAGAAGATAAATCACTCGCGCTCCGCGCTCGTGATTTGATCTACTTTACAACTGACCTCCAAACAGTGATTTATTACTCAATAAATCACTGCTAGAGCTGATCTATTTCTTAATTCAACGTCTCAAAGTTGTGTGCCGGCTGGGTCGAATGTTTTATGTTTAGTTTGTGAGTGAGTCGCAAATAAAATCCACAAAAATGAATTTCATTCCTATAATGTTTCTGCCTATGTAAACAAAACTCCCAACGACTTCAATGTACTTATCGTTTGCAAGAAACCTATAATAACATTACTGCTACCTATCCATCATTAGTTAAAACCGATTTGATTAATGAAATATATATAACTTTCTTTTATTTTATTTTATTTTATTTTTATTTATTTATTTATTTACTTTTTATTCATGTATTTATTTATTTTTGCAGTCTATGTTTCTACGCAGCGGCATGCTACGTCATGACGTTGCATCGACGTTGATGCGACGTTGTAATCACATAAATACAGTCGACTTTCATTACCTCGAACTCGCTTATCTCAAATAGCCGCTTATCTCGAAGTGAAAAATCCGGTCCCTGTTTAAACATTAAAAATCTAACATGTAACAAAATATTGGGGAAAAGAAGAAAAAATTCTCCTCTTTTCCACAATATTTTCAGCAATTTCTCCTCTTTTCCACAATATTTTCAATATATTACTAATTTCCGGAGTGAAATTACATATTCATTTGTGAAATAAGGTTGTTTGATTTATCTTTTTTCCTCAATTCTGCAAATCTGATATGTCGAGATACGGAATATCTCGAAGTATTTCAGAGTCCCTTGGACTTCGAGATAACGAGAATCTATTGTACAAAGAAGCATGAGGGAGTTTTGTTTTGCAAACTTTAACTTGGCATGTAGGTTAGGCGATTACGTTTGCAAGTACATCCAACAGGGACGGTTTCAATGGCAACCTTATACTTGTATTCGCCGCTCAAACAGCTTTTTCTTATTACGGGGACGTAAGAATTGATTTTTTCACATTTCCCTGACATCTTTGAATTATGTACATTAAAGCATTCCTTGCAAGAGCATTCGGATTTTGCCATGGTCTGTGGAATTCGGTTTACGTCATAGTCCAAAAACATATACCATGGACATGTTGATTTGAAATTCAGCTGTCTCCTCCTCAATAAGCGTAGATTTTTACACTTTGAAATCCCATAAATTTTATATTTTTTGTTGAGCTTTGGGTAAGATTGGGATTTAGTCGCCGAGTTTCTGTATTCTGGAATGATATTATATGTTGAACTTCCTATTAAATTCATGTTTAATATTTTCTTGTATAATTTGTCTATTTGTTCATGCAGATCACGTGGTTCAGAACAGTTGGTGAAGCTGCACCCCGCAGTGTACAAGAGGATAAAAGCAATTGTCCAAAAGAACAGCAAGTCCTGAAAAATAAATAAATTATACTTCTTTGAAAATAAAAGCTTGGAAAGTTTAACCTCTACCACTCTCTGGACAAATTTAGCAGGCGACTAATTGGTGACATTTTTTTCTCTCTCTCTCTCATTTTTCCCAGAAAACAGGACTTGACATGTCATGCAAATTGCCTCTCTTGGAAACAATTTGCATGAAATGTTTAGCCTGTTTTGTGTGAAAATAAGAATGGTATTTCAATATGTCTACTGTTGATAAATTTACCCAACATGCTGAGCATCAAATAATAATCAGAAACTGGACACGAACTTAACCTATTTATGCCTAGCGTCTCATAAAAGGGACATTGACAAACAGTGTAGACCCTGATCAGACGCCGCAGAACATGGTGTCTGATCAGGGTCTACACTGTTTGCATAAAATACAGGATTTTCTATAAAACATGGTAATATTTGGAAATGGACCGGTCCAAAGAGTAAACGTTGAAGATTCCAATCGGTATATATGGGTAAAGGTGAATGAATCCAGCTCAGAGAGAAGGTTCTCATCCGAAAGTTTTGGGCGGCTTCTTTTTCTTTAATGGGATCACCCAATAGACGCACGCAAAACGAGCAGTGTGTGTGTGCGTGCGTGTGTGCGTGCGTGTGTGTGTGTGTGTGTGTGTTATAAAGAAGTGTTTTTCTCTATTTCGCTGTCAGTCTATCTCTCTAACAAGCTGACAAAGAATTTGAAGTAACAGTTTTTTTTATGTGTAAAGCGGTTTGAAATTTTATCAAACTAACTGCATACTTTTTCATCCAACTTGTATAACTCTTTTATAATATGATACAAATAATGAAGGGACGTTGACAAGTAAAGAAATTATAGCGTGTCCTATTACAACTAATTATATCATACACAGTTTATTTCCCTATTCAAGAAGTAAATAAGACATTATTTTGCAAGCTTAAATCAACTCTGTTAACACTGATTCTGCCTTCCATCTGGAAAGCGTTCCACTCTAAAAGGAAAGGATGTTCTCCCATTTCAGACGGGAGTTTGGTGCGTGAAAGAAAATAGAAACTCACAAAATCATCTCCCTTGTAAAATGATATAAAGCTTACGATCTGTAGCCAGTCTCCTACAGAGTCTGATTCAAATCTGGTACATAATTTGAGTGAACTAAACTATATGATATGGGGAATCATTACAATCGTCAAGTCGCAAACGAACATTTTTTGGTACTCATTAGAATCTTATCGCCGTGGCGCGTTGACCATAATTGATTGTCATAAAACGGCAAGTGTACGTATGCAACCCTACCTTTATTTTACTGCTGTAACATTACTACAGAGAATTGCAATACCGGATTACATTACGAAAACAAGCCTATTGAAATATACTGAAAATTTTACCACCAAAATCTGAAAGTTTTCAGATAAAAATTCTGATTTTTTTTTTTTTTTTTTTTTTCATATTTCTGCTCAAAACATAGACTGTGGGTACTCGTTAGAACCTCAGGGAGGCGGTTCTAACGAGTACCCACAATCTATGTTTTTGAGCAGAAATAAGAAAAATAGTGTATACCTCTAAACCCAAGTGGGGTATAATGGGGTCAAAGTTATATAGATATGTTTTCGTGATGAACACTAAAATGTTCAGCAGACGAATTATTGACGTATTTTTCTTATTTTGCCCAGAAAACAGGATTTGCATTTCAAAAAAAAAAAAAAAAAAAAAAAAAAAAAAAACAGCATTAATTTTGTCGTCTGCTGAATTAACCAAGAGAATGGTAATGGTTAAGAAAGCAGAATAAAAATAAACGTAGATACTTTGAAAAAGCTAAAATTTGAGGTTGCAGAAGTAATGTTTACAAAAAATACTAAAGATAAAAAGTGAATTAAAAAAAAAGTGCAATATTCAAATAAATCTGTTCTGACTAAATATCGTCAGTTCACCCGAGCTTGTTAAAAAATATTTGCGAACATGAGTATCAGTATTTCTGACATGTTTCATAAAGTACAAAATACTAAACGCATGCACAAATAGGGTGTATCTGAAGATAAGCTTGCAAGTTTGTAACAATGTAAGTTAGGTTTTAGACTGAAAGGTAATGCACCAGTGATCTGAAACTTCGGCCCTTACAGAACCTGAGATAGCGGGGACATAGTGGGGCTTAAATACCGTGATTGAATCTCCGATGAGTCCTGGCAGTGCTGTAGATGTGCCGGGGCAAAATGCTTTGCATACATAAATTAGAGCCACATCAACCTCAAACAATAGTTTTCTAACCCATTGTAGACTGAATGAATTCCCCCACACTATATATTGGACGAGTCCAATTTCAATTTTAGGCTGTTGAGGTTATGAGATTTAGATATTCCTAGAGAAAAATGTCTTACGTATTTGCAAAAAGTGAAGAGCCTGATCAGATGCCACGTTCTGCGGCGTCTGATCTGGGTCTGCACTGTTTGCCAGATACCCTTTTAGGTGTCTCCCGACTACAATGGGTTAATAACCTGGTTCATAGTGTCAATGATACTTTACCTTTGAATTTAGCTGTATTGAGTAAACCAGACCTTTTACCACGAAATAGATAAAGGCTGATTTTTGAGCGCAGACTGTTCCAGAAACAAAAAGTAGCCCCGGGGTGGAGGGACATGTAGTTGAAAAATAATTTTATTCACCTTTATCACTCTCTAGGCTAATTTAGCAAACGTCAATTTGATGACATTTTTCAAAATTTTCCCCAGAAAACAGGATTTGATGTTTGCAAAATGGAAACAATTTCCATTCCTTGTCAAAATCTGTTTTCTGAAAAAAAAAATAAAAATAAAATAAGAAATATATTTTAATGTGCCGTCTATTAAATTTTATAACCATAGTGCTGACATGTAAAGTGGCTAATAATGTCTATTGAATGCATGGTTTATATCTAACAAACTATTCAAAAAGCGAACTAATATTACTTGTATTATTGAGTCCAACTTACATAAAAAGTTTTCATTTTCTGCATGCTTCAGTAGGTTAGTTATATCGTTTTAAGATTAACTCAAAATTGACAGAAATTTTATAGACTTACCTGCCATATATTGGAAAGTCCTGCAAAAGTGATGCTTTTGTCAAAATTTACAAAAATTCTACAACAGACGGTTACTTCCTGTTATTCTCACCTGTGTTTGGCTAATTCAGTCTGTGATCGCAGGTACATTATAGCTTGACTCAGTATATTGACATATCGTAGGGTGTTAAACCTTTAGCACTACTTGGGCAAATTCAGCGGATGGTGAACTGGTAATACCTTCTTATTTTCCTGTAAATGGGAATTGACATTTCATGCAACTGGTCTCCTACAATTTCCATGAAATGTCAAACATAGTTTCTTGGAAAAATAAGAAAAAATATTAAAAAATTTCGTCTGCTGATTTTTTTCACCCAGCATGCAATGCGTTAAGACAGTGGTGTGCGTGCGTAATTTTCTGACGATAATCTCTTTTAAAGGGCAGCCAATAGGGTATATTGCCGGGCGATTTACCATCCGATAAGAAGATTATCATTGGAGAATCCGTCCATATTAACATTTTTTTATTCCCCTTACAAATAGATTGTCGGCATTAAAAATTTGTCAGTAATCATGTCATAGGGTAAACGTTTTATTTGTCAACCAGGAAAGTGACACAGTAAAGCTTACAAAAGAAAAAAAAGTGCGACACGATCCAAACATCACGAGAACATGCCTATATAATTTTGACCCCCTTAAACCCCACTTTTATATAGTAAAACTGGGGTTTACAGGGGTATACAGTATTTTTCTTATTTCTGCTCAAAACATAGATTGTGGGTACTCGTTAGAACATCCTCGTCGACGAGGCGGTTCTAACGAGTACCCACAATCTATGTTTTGAGCAGAAATATGAAAAAAACATCAGAGTTTTTTTAATCTGAAACTTTTCATTTTTTGGTGGTAAATTTTTCAGTACTTTTGAATAGGCATGTTTTCGTAATGTTTTGTCGAGAGAAAAGGTGTCTTAGAGCCTGTACAAAATGCGCATATCCAAATCAGCCTGCGCATCTCTACTGTCCCATCGAAATTGACAGCTATATGTAGATACAGCTTACAAGAAAATACGTGGAGAACAGCGAACCCCAGATACGAGTGCATGCATTGCAGGCTGATCTGAGCCCCCGCTGTCATTATTTTGCCGTGGCAAAGACAATTTTTAATTTCGTCCGCCTGCCTCAATGAGTGCAAAAAGATACATGTATTATGCAAAACATCCGTGTAAACAGATGGGAGTGAAAAGTGGAAAACATACGAAACCCGAACCAGGACGCTGTTTACTTAATAAGTAGAATTTCTTTTCTATTATAGGATAATTTTGATCTCAGAAATCCCACCTCAAGAAATTGCATTAAACCAATTTATGCCGAATGGCCTTAGACCTCAACTCTTTGGACAGATTACTGAACTCTCTGGGCATACACTGGGTGTCTGATTACCTTTTAATATTTCCACGTTTTATAGAAATAAATGCATTTAATGCAAACAGTGTTGATGTTGATCAGACGCCACGTTCTCAGCGCATTCTGCGGCTTCTGATCTGGGATTACACTATTCGCCAATGTCCCTTTCATGAGGCGCTAGGCATAAATGGACTAAAACCCACGCCTCTGTGGTGATAAAAAATAACATATCGTACTTATTTCTAAACCAAAACATACTTTAAGTATATACGGTACTGATATATGATATACACGATATAAATACCGTTTTCCTAAGTATTCAGACAGACAGGCCTGAGCTGACAGTGTAGTTCCGATTGGACGCCGACAGTTTTTAGTCACAACAGCACTTGTTATAATTTTAGAAAAAGTTAGGAACCCAGCTTGTGAGGATTACGTTGACAAGTCTGTGTATGAGTACAGCCAAGTTCCCCCGTCGTATATAGTGAAAACTGTGGTATACAGACTTCAACATTATTAGGCATATTTTCACATTTTTACCATTTTAAACCATTTTTTTTTTTATCTTTAATGATCATTAAGCCTATTTCGAAAATTTCGAAAATGTAAATGAACACTGATGAGGCCTAGTAGGCCGAATCCGTCTAGGCTGGACTAGAAAACTCAATACTTCAGCTGTTTATTTATTTATTTATTTTATTTTATTATTATTATTATTTTTTTTTTTTTTTTTTTTTTTTTTTTTTTTTTTTTTTTTTTGGTGAGTGTCTTAACTGCTTTCAAGAGCCATTCATTTTAGAACTCACTTCTATTACATTGTTGCGTCTACCAACATGCTACTGCAAAAATCAAAACAACAAACAAATGCCTCCAGTGCGCTTAATAACTAAATCTTCTCATTTCCGATATGAAAATGCTGTAACTTACATGTCTAGATGACAAAAGCACCGCAAAGCGGGGCAATATACGTTCATTTACCATTTACAAGGGTACCCCATCTATAGCTGTACAAAGGGAAGTAACGTAGAAACAGAGAAAGAGAGAACAATGTTTTTGGAGGCGACACACCGTCTTAACCCTTGTCCAGCTGAACCCGGATATATAGTGTCTTTGAGAACAGTGAAGATCCAGATCAGTTGGCTTCTAAGAAGCCAACTGATCTGGATCTGCACTGTTTATCATTCAGTATGTAAATTTGTATCAAGAATCTTGATCAAGCAATTTGATTCGTTGAAAATTAGAAGTGGGTGTGGCATCTTAATTTATTGAGCATGACAAGGGTTAACCTCATTCACATTGCTATATAGTTTAATCAAGATATTCCATATGTTATCTAGTTATGTCACGCATAAGGAAAGTGTGAAAAGTGAAAAAAAAAAATAGTCAAAGGGAAGTAAATCAGAAACTAAGCAAGGGAGAGCAATCGTTTTGCACGCGACACACCGTCTTAACCTCATGCACATTGCTATAAAGTTTCATCAAGTTATCACATAGTGGCCTACATTCCCAATATTCAGCATGAAATATCTCGAGATGTAGATTGTCTACGTGCATGCAAATGTGATCAATCAGTTATTATCGCATTGTGCATGCGCACGAACCATGATATAACTAAGACTTAACCAATGGATGTTCCATTGTCTCTATGTAAATAAAACTAAAGTTAATTCTCAATAACCAAAAATTATACCATAGCTGGACCATGGGATAATTTTCAGTTTTGAAAATTATCCCATGGTTTATTTATAGATATCACAGGTGTAATTTAGAATGACTGTCATCCCATCAGTGACCCTTCATCACTCTCCGCAGATAATGAACAACTGATGATTTTTTTTTTTTTTCCAAATAAACAAGTTCGTGTTTTCTGGGAAAAAATAAGAAAATATTTCAAAATGTTTTATGTTGAATTATGTACCGAGCGCTAAGCATCAATTTTCAGCAGATTTGACATTTCATGCAAATTGTCTCCAAATGTCATATTGTTTTCTGGAAAAAATAAACGTATCATCAATATGTTGTCCACTGAAATTGCCTAGAGAGCTAACCATCAATTTTCAGCAGACGGCCTTTTGAAATAGTTTTCTTCTAATTATTTTTTTTCTCAGGAAACTGGAATTGACATGTCATGCAAATTGTCTTCAAAAGAGAGTTTGCATGAAATGTCAAATTCTGTTGGTTGGAAAAATAGGAAAAGTATCATCAACTATATTGTCTGCTCAAATTGCTTAGAGACTGGTAAAGATTAGAGGAATTTCAAAATTAATTCTTTCTGTTTAAAAATGACTAATTCAAGTTTTTGTTGAATAAAACACAGTCTGTCAGGCGTATATTATAATGACCAAAGCGACAGTTGACCAACCAGATTGCCCCAATATTTGACCAAATTGAAATGCTGATGTAATTTCTTATGATTGACAGGATTTGCAACCGATCAGATTTTAGCAGTAGTCAGTTTAGTTTAAACATATTTTATTCAGAGTTAACGGCACATCAATAAATATAACAGTATACAAAATACTAGGATTGGAACGAAAGCAAATGGCTTATGAAGTTCCTCTCCTCATGCATATAATTGAATATATCCGATAACGGCACAAGGTTGTAAATATGTTAACGTATTCATGTGACATATCTACCAATATATACTAATTATAACATTAGATTACTATATAGCGAAAGTAGAGCCTTATATGTTCAAACCTAACAAACATGAAGAACAGCAGAAAAAAACACAAACAAAAAAGAAAAACATAATAATAGTCTACTTAATCAATGATAAGGAGGAAAAAATGAAAGAAGTGGCATGTGGAGGAGCGAAAGAGCAGAAAGAAAGACAAAAGAAGAGAAACAAAGTGTGTTAGAAGAGTAGGGACCGCCTTCTGCGCCGCGAGAACAAAAAAAAATGGCCAAATACACTATAATCCTGTTATAATCCTGTTGTCCTGCTGTATACTAAATGTATTTATAATTCCTCTGGCCTGTCTCACCGGTATCATAATACATTGTATTCGCATCACTCAACAATGAGGAAAACTGTGCCATGAAAAGGTAAGATTAAAAACGTTTACTTTTTTTAATGTAATTATGAACTGCCTCGAAAATCTTTACGTTATTTTCATAAATTACAGTGCTGTTGCCAAACAATAGAACGTCAACAGAAATTGGGCAAATGAGTGAGATTACCTGGAAAAGTTCTTGTCTTTGTCCATGGTAAAGGGGACATTCTAAAAGAAAGTGATCAGCGGTTTCCGTACTGCCACAAATGCACTGTGAAGTGTCAGAAATATTTTTACGAAAAAGATCCTGATTTAAAGCACTACAGTTTGTTCGAAGACGTGTATGCAACATCTGCAGACGTCTATCGCCAATATAAAAGTATTTAGGTATTTGTGGAACAATTACGTTTTGGTCAAGGCGTGATTTGAAGACACTAACTGAACTGGCGTTTCTTGTTTCTTCCGACAAACCATTCCATTCTCTTATCACAGAAGGGAGAAAAGAATTATAATATTGACGTGTTCGTGTTTCAACAGTTTGCAAGTTATTTGCATTTCTTAAGTTATATGAAGAAATATCGCTGATAGAAGGTGGTACAAGAGCGGAAAGATAACTAGGACTTATATTTGAATACATTTTGTAAAAAAGAGATAATTTTTGCTTCCGTCTTCTGGAATCTAGAGTTTCCCATCCTATTTCAGAATACAGTGTTTCAATAGATACTAATTTTGTTGTTCCCGTAGCAATTCTTGCAGCCTCATTTTGAATTTTATCTATTTCCTCTTTTTCGTACTGTGTACAGTTATCCCAAATTTCGTTTCCGTATTCTAGGATCGGTCTTATAAACGTGGTATATATAATTTCGAGAGATCTACGGTCAAGTTGAAATTTAAGTTTACGCATGATGTTTATTCTTGCCCACGCTTTGGTTTTTATATAATCAATATGTTTATGCCACGTACCATCTTTTGATAAAAAAATGCCAAGATGCTTATGAGTATCTACTTCCTTAATTATTTGTCCTGACATAAAGATAGAAGGGTGATCTGGTTTGTTGGTCTTCCGTGATATTAAAAGGGATTCAGTTTTGAAAGGATTAAAAGATACCAGCCATTGTTTAGCCCATCGTGCAACTTTTTCCATGTCAGCATTAAGAAGTTCAGCTGCAAGTGTTGGATCTTCAACAACTATATATAGGCTTGTGTCGTCAGCAAAGAGACGAATATTTGAGCCAATGTCCTTCACAATGTCATTTATGTACAGCAAAAATAATAAAGGCCCAAGGATGGAACCTTGTGGGACACCGGCTTTTAAAGAGTTCCAGTATGATTTAACACCTGAGAAAGTCACCCCTTGTTTCCTGTTGCTTAGATAATCAATGAACCAATTCAGAAGACTTCCTGCTATACCAGCTGCCTCTAGTTTTTGAATGAGGCCAGCATGCCAAACACGGTCAAATGCCTTGCTAATGTCACAAAAGACAACTCTTACTTCTTTACCCGAATCGAGAGCATGACAAAAAGTATCATAGAGATAAGTTAATTGATTAACAGTAGAATCTCCAGGTATAAATCCAGATTGTAAGGGTGAAAGGATATCATTATCACGAAAATGATTGTAAATGTGTTTGAAAATGCATCTCTCAAAGACTTTATCCAAGGTATTAAGTAGGGAAACAGGCCTATAATTTGAAACTAATACAGGATCACCACCTTTGTGAATCGGACAGACGTGTACTTCTTTCCAGTCATCTGGAACTTTGCTATTCTGAAGCGAGAGGTTGTAGAATATGGATAGTGGATCTGCAAGTTCATTTGCCGATTCACGAAGTACTCTGTTATTTATACCGTCAGGTCCAACAGCCTTCCCCAAGGGAAGACTTTTCAAAACTGAATTCACTTCTAAAGCCGTAATGTTAAGTGATGACAGTTTATGTTCTTCACTAACTAATATAGGCAATTCAGGAACATCTGCATTTTCATCGTCCAACAAAGTCTGATCCCTGAAAAAGTCATTAAAAATATTTGCTTTATCTTGGTCCTCAGTATATGTAAAACCTTCATGTTCAAGTGTTGGTATGTGAGAATTAGAGAGCGGAGATATAAAATATTTTAAAGTTGACCACCAGTCTTTGGAGGTAAGAGTACAAGTTTTTAATTTATTCGAGAGATTATCGGTGTATAATTTCTTAGACTTAGAAGTAGTCAGTTTAATTCATAAAGGGCGGGGTGTTGCATCATTTTAAGTACACAAGTATATCGTATCACGTCAATAGGTCCAGCATTACATCAGACCAAGTGTTACCACTTTACCATGAAAATATACAATAAAAATAAGAATAAAACAAAACAAAACAAAACAAAAAAAGTATAGTTTTTTTTGTAAGAAAAAAAAAGTCTCATTAAAAAAAAAAAAAAAAACAGAAAAATAAAAGTATAGTTTTTTTGTTTTTTTTTGTAAGAAAAAAACAGTCTCATACATTGATTAAAACAGATAAACCATACTATTGTCTCGGATTTGGGAATACTGTAAATTATATCATAGTTTAATGACCTTTCACTGTCTGACCCAAACTCGGCTCCGCTTCGTTTGGGGTAAGACAGTGAAAGGCCACCAAACTATGGTATAATTTACAGTATACCCAAAACCTCGACACTAATCATGGTTTATCTATAACATATTCAATACCTAGGTTCGGTATGCACAAGGACAGTCAAAAATTTAACCAAAGGGAAGTAACTCAGAAATTGAGAGAGCAATCTTTTTTCGTACGCGACATACAGTCTTAACCTCATACACATTGCTATAAAGTTTTATTGAGATATTCCATATGGTTACCTAATTATGGCGTTCACAAGCATAGTGTGAAAAAGAAATCTTATCAAAGGGAAGTAACTCAGAAAGTACGAAAGGGACAGCTATGATTTTGCCACTTGACACGCTGAATTAACCTTATACACAATGCTATGGAGTTTCATCCAGATATTCTGTACGTTTACCTAGTTATGGTGCGCACAAGAATAGTCTGAAAACAAATCAAAGGGAAGTAACTCAGAGACTAAGACACGGAGAGCAATCTTTTTAGCACGCGACACGCCATCTAGACCTCATACACATCGCTATAAAATTTCATCAAAATATTCCTTACGATTACTTTGTTATGGCGTACATAACGGACGGATAGCCGAACAACGCCTAACATAATACGCACGTTTTTCCAAAACGGGTGTATATAAAGGAAATTCAGGCAAACACACCTTATATCTTCATAAAAATACATAAGACATGTTTCGGTTACTCATTAGGAACGCCTCGCTTCTGATGTGAGTTCGTAGTAGCATGTTTTTGTTGTCTATTTTGTTGTTGTGGTTGTTGTTGTTATGTGTGTGTGTGTGTGTGTGTGTGTGTGTGTGTGTGTGTGTGTGTGTGTGTGTGTGTGTGTGTGTGTGTGTGAATAGGAATCTGTCATTATAATTTGGCTGAAAAGTTGCCTTAACTGGAGTCATGACTAAGATGTATACATGGATATTTCAACCTCTTAAAACTACAAAAAGTGTATCCAGTCCCTTTTAGTACTATAGGGATTCTTCATTAAGCAGCAGCAGTGGTAGTAGAAGTAAATCTTAATGCTACCAGGTACCTAGACAGCACCGAAAATCCGGATTAATTTTGCCTGGACCCTGGCTTGAAACGGCTTCTGCATATAATTCATGTGTAGATAAACCACACCCGGACCGAATGCTAGGAACTGGCCTGTAAGTAACAGAATTTAGAGCAGCTGGTCGAAAATAAGAGCTTTAATATGTGTGCTTAAACTAATGCACTATGTAAGAAAAACGACACTAACATTTACTCCGGCTCTTGGCTCCGTTGAACCCCTAACCACTCTGATTAGGACAATCCGACCATGGATCTTCATCTTGTCGGAGACTCGCTCAGTGAGTATTGTGTTGCTGGTTAATTAATCACCCTCATCTGCTATGCCATAGAATGTTCAAATCTTGGGCTCTCCCTGCTGTTTGGGTGCATAGTATTCTTCAATGCACCTCAACGTGGCACGCCAACGTGCCCAGGGTTGAGCTGTCGGTGTTTCCAAACGGCAGATTAACTGCCATCTTTATGACATTACCACTACGCCATCGCCGGCCGTACATAAGATGTTGTGTCACAATATATATATATATATATATATATATATATATATATATATATATATATATATATATATATATATATATATATATATATATACAGAAAATTTGTACAAATGGTCACGGTATGTAAACAAGATGGTCGCCATGACCATATATGGCAAAATACACTTAATTTACTGCTACATGCTCTAAGGCCCTGATCGGCATTTCACCTAGGAGTCGGCAACTCCAAACAAAAACCTGCATATCTTAATTTGCCGATTCCAGTTATGTAAAGTCTGCTTTAGCAGCTGGGGCGGAGGAAATCATTATTTTGAATCAACGGCCCAAACGGCGATGCAGCAGCATGTTGTGGAACATGGGTAGCATGACAAGGCACAACAGAAGTCATGGTCATCCGCTGCATCCGGGCTTAGCTCCAGATGTCCTGACACTGTCTTGCCTCTGGATCCAGCTAGGTCAGGACGAGAGAGTGAGGTTGACGCCATGCGCCTCTCTCTCTCTCTCTCTCTCTCTCTCTCTCTCTCTCTCTCTCTCTCTCTCTCTCTCTCTTTGAATTCACAACGCATTGCATCTTAATCAACAAAGTCACAGTAAGGAAACATATGCAAGCCACACAAGTGGAGAAGCAGCAGGTAAACAAACACTGGAAGCTGTAGTTGTGGACTTGCAAACAGGCGGCTTTGTTCTACATGGTCGCTATCCTTTGGAACGAAGCAGTACGGGGTATTTGCGATTGAGTATATCTTTTTAGGATCGCACTGCTCACCTCTTACGATAAGGAAGGGGTTATAAAAGGTGCCTTAACAACTGACTGCTTCAAAACTCCTGGCTCGTTAAGCGGGGATTCCACTTAGCGGTCGAACAAGAAAAAAGAAGACGCAGGTTATACTGTCAGCAATGGGCTCATGGAATGTACGCACTCAAGTGGACAGTGTTGGTTCCGACATACCTAAGCGAAGAACAGCTAGTTGGCAGAGAACTTGACAAAGTCGAGATTGCAGCTCTGAATGAAACTCGCCTTGCGCTTTTATTTAAGCTGGTGCTGACTACACTTTCTTCTGGAGTGGACGCAAGAAAAAAGAGCGGCGTAAAGCAGCCGTAGGATTCTCCTTCAAGTCACCTTGTCAGGAAGCTCTCAGGACTTCCAAAAGGCATAAATGACCATCTAATGACGCTGAGACTTCCTTTATCTGGTAAGAGGCATGCACCAGTTGTAAGTGTCTCACAAGGACCAACCTATATGAGGTTAAAGACAAGTTCTATGATGATTGGGATTCAATGATTTCTGCAACACCCCGGACACCCGGACACAAACTACTCCTCCTTGGGGACTTTAGTGCCAGAGTGGGCAGAGACAACCAAACCTGGGAAGAAGTGAATGGAACTAAAGGAGTAAGAAAGTGCTCCTTTTAAGAAAATGCGCATAACATAAAGTAATGATCACCAACACAGTCTTCACTCTACCCACTCGCAACATGACATCGTGGATGCACCCTCGCTCCAAACGCTGGCATCTCATTTACTATGGCAAAGTGCGAAGGAAGGACAGGCAGGATGTCTGAGTGACAAAGACTATGTGTGATGCAGACTGTTGGACAGATCATAGGCTTGTTGTTAGCGAACTCAACCTGCACATTCAACCTGCACGGCGACCACAAAGCAAGAAAGTACCAAAGCGATTGGATGTCTCCAAGCTGAAACAAGACAGCAAGAGGCAAGCATTCGTCAACGATATCTGCAGCCAATTAGATGCACTGGAACACAGTTCAGAGAATCCTGATGTAAACTGGACAGTCTTCAGACTCCATTCACTCTTCAGTCCCTTGGACCAGTATCTCGCAAACACTAAGACTGATTTAATGAGAATGAGGAAGAAATCCAGAGACTCCTTGAAGAGAAACACCAAAAATAAAAGGCATACCTCAGTGATACCAGCTCGGTATCTAGTAAGATTGCCTATTCAAACATATTTAAGGCAGTCCAGAATAGGCTCAAAGACATGCAAGACTCCTGGCTGAGCAAAACGGCTAATGAAATCCAGTCGTTTGTAGACAGAAAGGATATGAAGACATTTCTTTGAAGCACTTAAGACAGTATATGGTCCCTAAAGCTCAGGAGCCATCCCTTCCTTGCAGCAGATGGAACTAGTCTTCTGACGGACAAAGAAGCTATCTTGAAAAGATGGGCTGAACACTTTGATGGTGTCCTTAATTGACCATCTTCTATCAGTCATGAAGCTTTCAACAGACTTCCACAGGTGGAATGTAATCCGCTGCTTGATGAGCTCCCAACCGTCTTTGAAACAGTGAAGGCAATAAAACTCCTGTCATTTGGCAAGCCTCCAGTATCAAATGCAATACCTGCAGAGATCTACACAGCAGGAGGTCCTCCAGTGGTTGTGTGGAGCAAAGAATCCATCCCTCAAAAACTCAAGGATGCATTAATTATCCACCTATTGAAACGAAAAATGAATCCTCAAGTCTGGTATAATCATCGGGACATCTCTTTATTGTCAATTGCTGGTAAGATCCTTGTAAGAGTCCTACTGAACCGATTGAATGAACATCTTGAACAGTCAGGGCTTCTATCAGAAAGCCAATTAGATTCAGAAAGGACAGAGGAACAATTCCAGGAACAAAATGCCCTTCGTCGACCTAACCAAAGCATTTGACAGAATCAGTCGTGAAGGACTTTGAAAAATTATGACAAAGTTTTGCTGCCCGGCCAAGTTCATACAGTGGTACGCTAGTTCCACGACAGTATGCTTGCACGGGTCTAAAATGATGACCGGTTTTATGACCCATTCCCTGTGACAATTTGAGTCAAGCAAGGCTGTGTACTAGCGCCCTCGCTGTTCAGCATGATGTTTTCTGCCATGCTCACAGATGCTTTCCAGGATGGTGACAATAGTATATCTATTAGGTATCACTTTGATGGGAAGCTTTTCAACTGAAGAAGGTTGCAAGCTAAATCCAATGTGCAAACAGAGGTGCTAGACCAGTTCTCCTTTGCTGACTGATGACATAGCAAAAGGTGCTCCAACAGATGAGAAGATGCAAAAAGGTGTGGATCAAGTATCACATTCATGTGACAGCAATGATCTCACAATCAGCATAAAAAAAGATCGAAGTGGTATATCAGCCGGCACCTGGAAAGCCTCACAAGGAGCCTACCATCACAGTGAAAGGTCAACGATTGCAAGTGGTAAACAAGTGCATCTGCCTTGGAAGCACATTGTCAAGAGTTGTGCACATTTATGATGAAGTCAATGCGTGGACTGCTAAAGCTAGAGCAGCATTTGGTCGACTACGTGTAAGTATTTGGGATCGAAGTGGAATCAAACTTGATACAATGCTGAAAGTCTACAGATCTGTGGTGCTGTCAACACTATTGTACGCATGTAAAGCTTGGACGGTTTACCAGTGGCTGCCAAAAGACAAAACCACCTCCATACAAGCTGTCTATGAAAACTTCTAAAAATTAAGTGGCAAACTAGGACTCCAGACACGAAAGGCCTGAAAAGGGCAGGGATGCAGAACGTACATACACTTCAGAAGTTACCAGAATGACTGATGAATGATTGCCAAAGGAAAGCCTTTATGGAGAACTACAAGTGGGCAAACGCTCCCATGGCGGTCAGAAGAAGCACATTCAAAGCCTCCCTTAATGACTTCAACATACCAACAGGGTCGTGGGAACAGATTGCACAGGATCGAGCAAAGTGGCGTGGCCTCATAAGAAGGGGTTCTGGTGAGTACGAAGCAAAACGACGGCGAAGCCGAGCAGAAACGTGCTCAGCGGAAAGCAAGAGCTAAGGCATCACCAACAGAGTTGGTTTACTCAGACCTCTCTTGTTCTACCTGCAACAGGCAGTTTAGAGCTAAGATTGGTCTCATCAGCCATCTTAGAACACGCAAAGAGTAGCATTTCACGTATTCGATTAAGATTGGTCATTGGCAGTAATGACAGACGAACTACTATATATCAATATATATGACTGGGGTGGTATATCAGCCTGCACCTGGAGGGCCTTACAAGGATCCTACCATCACAGTAAAAGATCAACGATTGCAAGTGGTAGACACCTATCTTTGTGAACATAGTGACCTCGTCTGCAAATGTATCTATTCCCCACAGGGAGATAGAAATCTAGATATGGTCAATAAAGGTTTCAGAATCAGCAGTGGCTTTTATTTAGTCATCATTTGTTCATCGTCTCCTCATTGCGGTGCCTTGGAAAAGCTGTGCTTCATGATTGTGGTATTTCCTTGATATCTTCACTTATATTTTTGTAGTTTTATTTTGTCGCTTTGAACTCAGCTTTCTACAACAATTTACTACTCTTGAATGAAATGGCCGTCCTAATGTAAGTGAGATCTGATTTTGACTGGCAAACGGTATATTAAGGCATTATGCGGTATCAAGGCATTATCGATTAAACAATTGAAATGCCCAGTTTGCATTTGAAAATGAAAACAACTCTCGAAAAGTATAAGTATATACTTATTTTAGTGCTCCTTTCACAGCAGTGGGTCGGGTCACAAGTTCTCATAACATTTGTTATATGAACATAGCAAAACAAACACTTATACTTTTGTCCGAAGACCTCCAAACAAAGAAACGATAACACCACCATGCCTTAAGCAGAACCATAACCGTCCGTATATATTAGACAGAAGCATTATTTGCCGTTCATGCCAATTATAGAATGCTTGGATTTCAACGGAGGCGTGTAGAGCGCTATACAAGATGGCCTAGTCAATTCAATTCAATTGATACCCCCCCCCCCTGACAACCTACGTCGTATCGATGATGAAGCTACGAATTAACGTCAAGTTCCACGGAATCTTGCTGAACTAATTAGGGTTTTGAGAAATTCAGAATATTAATTTTGTGTGCAAAATTCTTTGTCATAAGGACTATCTGTCTTTCGAAAAGTCAGGCTTCGGAAACGAAATAAATATTCAAATACTTCGACCATCCATGCTGATATTCAGTAATTCAGTTATGGATGCATAATTAGTCGAAGTATTCATAGTAACTAGAATGTATATTAGGTTTGCATTTCCAGTGAAACACAGTACTAAAATGGACACGTTTGGTCCACGTATTAAATTTTCATTGCATTATGCAATCTTCGGGATTTTGCCAAACATCCGAACAAATGTTACAGTCGCAGCTATGTGCATATAAGCATGTTGATGACGTAGCTTGTTGACCCTGGATACACTTTAAAGAGAAATAATTCTGCCAATATTGATTTGCCTCCCTGCTTGAAAAAGGGCCAACTCTAAAAGGAAAGAATTGCAAAATCGTTCGATTATAGAAGACTCCTTTTCAGAAGGGGAGTGGTGTACAGGAAAGCAAAACGGGCGTTACAAAAGTTGTCTCCCTTATAAAAATGGCAGAAAAAACTACCAAGAGTAGCCAATCTGACGAGCCGCAAAGTCAGAAAACGTTCAGTCACAAACCCGTGGATGCGAAGGCTAGACACAGAATACTGAAACAGGCTGAAACAGGCTGGACACAATGAAGGTATTTTCCACTATAATATAGCAGTATGAAAATGCAACCATTTCAAAACCATTGTTTGTGTGGGGACCAAAATGACTAGGTACACGAAGTTTGTTTATACTTTTAACTCCGCATAAGATAGGGCTTTTTAGAATATCTCTATTTATACCGAAATGAATTTGTACAGATAAAATGCAAAGCACGCGTGTCAAGCGACTAACTAGGAAATACGCTTAAATAGGAAAAAGTGCGACTATGTACTGCACAAAACAACGCTTATCTTGGAAAACTGATTTTTGCGCTTATATTGGAAAAAGGCTATCTATAATCAGCCTCGCTTTTCATAATTTTTTTTTTTTTTTTTTTTTTGTCAAACTGCGCGTATACATACATGTCACATGCAGGCCTATTCTTTCTTCTGTCAAAATATGAAATTTATGTATGGATTTGACTAATAAAATAAGTAAATTGCATGTTCGTGTTTTGTCTTTACAATCCATTTTTTTCTGGATTTTGCCAATAAAATGACTTAATTGGACTTGATTTGCTTTTGGAATAATAATATTTCCTACAAGTACAAATTTTCTGCAAATAGATCAAGCTAAGACCGTTATAGAAGAGATAACAAGTTAATTACGATTTCATTATTAGGGAGAGAGAGAGAGTTCGGTAATAGTGGTAGTAACTGCCCATATATTTTGGTATTGTGCGATCTAAATCTCAAAAACTTGACCCATTTTTATAACCCTGAACTTTTTTTTAAATGTTACACCCATACTGCTCAGATACCCTACCTATATATATATATATAATTATTGTCGCAAATCCCACCCCATATTGACCTCACTTGCCTCATTTAGGTAGACGTTCACTGAGAGAGAGAGACAGAGAGAGAGAGAGAGAGAGAGAATCCTATTCGCTTTCTGTTTACAATTCATAGTTTTAACCCAAAGCAGTAGCATCGACATGTTTCATCTCTGCTTAGATAGCTGGATAGAGTATCTTACGCCAAGGTAAAGGCAAAAAAATTGCCTCAAAGAGAGCAGTATATAGGATTTACTTCTATGTGTGTACATGTGTGCCTTTCTATGAACCCAGTAGTTTCCGTTTCGAAGTGAAGTGGTAAGTGTATGTTGATCAGAGAAGTAGCTGAAGCTATCCAAATTAGTCGTGCAAACATATTTCCTTCTAAAAGGAGTGTTTTCTAGTTCTTAAAGAACATTTTCTCTTGAAGGTAAGGAGCTCATAAACAGTGAGACTTGAGACAACCAGACACGTTTGCGAACATGTTCAAATGTAACGTTTTACTGACAACTGGGATGCAATGCTAAGCAGTCTGGCTGAGGCTATTAAACTATATTTTCCGAGTTAACCGAAAAATGGTTTCAGGGCTATCAGACACGATTTACGGTTTAATCGATTTTCCGGGACAATAGAAATGTTCGTTTGCGCCATATAAGACGGTCATTGCGTTCCATTGCCTGTTTCGTAAAATGCTGTATGTGGACGGCTAAGTATCGCTACAAAAAAAACAACAACAACATTTGTTGACTTCTTTGAGCCTTCATAGTCGTGATGCATGTAACTGTCGTGATGCATATAACTATAATGTAATTGACAAAGCATTGATTATTGCGACCGATGATCTAAAATTTATATTATATACGCAACGTGAAATTCATTCACATACGCACGCACAGAGTACGTTATAATAATAAAAGACAGTTGGCATGTAAATACTGATTAACTTAGGCCTACAATTACATTAATTCAAAGACCTCATTTACAAAGCATAAGCTAGACATGCAAGAAATTATAAAACTCTACACCAGCTGGAAGACGCCGTTGCATTTTGTGTTAAAATCAACGACCACCAATACTTAAAAGGATGATTTTTTTTATATATAAAACAATGATGCCCACTGCAGATATTGATTCTTCCAACTTAGTCGTTTTTTCCCATTTAGTCGTTTTTCCAACTAAAGCGCTTGATACACGTTTTCCAAGATAGTCGTTATCTTTTCCCACTTTAGCGTATTTCCAACTTAGTCTCTTCACACACGCGGAAAATCAAGTTCTCTCTGGTGCTGTTAGCTCTATTTTGAGATGCTGGTCTGATTATAGATAACAGTCGGAGAATGTTTTTCGTACAAATTCGTGAACGTTGTCCCGGCAGCCCTGACTGAGAGCAAAAACATTCTCCGAATGTTCTTGTGAGACCAGATCTTAGACTAGCGCTTACACTTTTTTACGAACGCATTCATCAGCATTCAAAACAACATAAACACAGTAACATATATGTTTATAATTTCATTTTCTTGTTACATAAATCCATTTTCACATATAATTTACGAACTTAGACATGACAAACTTTAATTACATCACTTAGTAACATTGTACAAGACAAGTCACGATTCCACTCTTCCTAGACAATAAATTATAACCATTCAAACAATATGTTGCCTGATTCTAAATATTATATACATATTATTATTATTGTATCCATATTATTACTAAGTACAATTTTATTTTCACGAATCCATATTGGTCAGTTTCAAATTTGTTATAATGCGCAGTGCAAAAACAAAATGTCTCCACCATTTCAGTCCTGTAAACCAGGGCACCTTTGCAAACAGTGTAGATTCAGATACGTCTCATCTGGATCTGCACTGTTTGCTAATCTACTTTGATTTTTGGCTGACACCTTTATTTGCAACAAAGGACATATCCAAATTCAAAAATGGATTATTCCACTTCAGAAACTCAGGGGTGAACAAACAAATGGCATACGCTGGAAGTGAAAGTTGATATGAGTGCGCAGACTGATCAGAGTTGTGTTGCCCGCGGAATCAATAGCCACTGCAGAGCGACGAAAAATGAATGCCCTAATCAGGCTGTAAAGAAGAAGCACGGAAGGCCTAGATCAACGTGTGGATCCGTTCAGACTGATCAGAGCCTTCGTTGCCCTTTTGCGAAAGCATTTACGGTAACCGGATACACTTTCCGGGGAGATAACTCTTTTGAAATTGTTTGCCCGTCTCAATTCTGAAAGGGGGTGGGGGTGGGGGGCTACGCTATAATGAAAGAACTTTCTCCCTTGCTTTGAATGGAGTCTAAAAAGAGTACATTCTTTCCTTTTAGAGTAGACCCCTATTCAGAAGGATAGAGTTACCTCCCCTGAAAGTGTACCAACTCCCCTTTACAAATTATATTACACAATGAGTCAGCACATGAGAAAAGGGTACTTCTCACATAGGCGACCAGCAATGGCTAAGGCGAGCCTGCGCATAAGCACAGTCTCGCCAGAGCCTTTGCTGTTCGCAGACATGCAGTAGAGACCTTGAGGAACCTTCAGGCAGAAAAAAAAACGCATGTTAGTAGCCAAAATAGGCGACTGCGCATGCACATTTAAAAACCATAAAACAGATCACAAGGGCGTTTTCTGTGTGCCGGATCCAATCCAAGACCACAAGGTCCATTTATTTTGTGTGCCGGGTCCAGTCCGTCTTAAATATTTAAGGTCTCATAATTCTACTATTACCATTTAATATTGTACTTTTTTGTTTGAGTCCTGCAGTGCACGCTACTACCACTGGTTCCCAGATTCTTTCATAATGATATATGCCAAGTTCACAGTATATGCGACGATAAACCATCAAGTATTGTGTGACCGGGTAGCAGGTCTGGCCTTGTTCATGAGTTGGTGACTGACATGCGCAGTTAGCTTCGATTAGTACTTCTGGCTTTCTATTGGGATCAATGTTACGAACAAACGACCACGGACAAGTAGATAAGCCACTCACTTTCTTTTCTTGGAAATGCGTCCTCATATTTGATCTAGAGTGTCGCGGCGGCTGGCAATGCGCCCTTCCATGGAAATGAACACGGCTAATGTTGATGAATTTGATAGGTACCATGTCCAAAGTGTCGGCAACACTTGAAAGACTTGTCATAAGACTGAATGTCTGTTGAAATATGATATCTGCATAATGATTAATTTCCATTTGTCCATAATTCGAAGGTTCCAAACAAGTTTCCTCACTCGACAAACAGGAACTAAACCATAACTGAAGAAGATAAATAACTGGTTTTAAGTAAATTGAATAAGTTAAATAAATAAACGTTTTAATTTCACAGCTGAGAGAAAGCAGACAGACAGAGATTTAGAAAACGAGAGAGAGAAAGAGTAAGGTCGAAACCTATAGCAATATAATAAATAGAGTGAATTTAAAACAAAGTTTGAAGTTTGAAAGAATGACCCCTGTAAAATGTGGTATCACATAAGCACGATGCCATGTCATCGTTTGGAAAGAAAAAAGAGACAAATAATCGTAAACATTTTCGATTAAATAATGAAAATTGCTGAATCTGCTTGTTGTACAAAAGCAAACCGATATGTTGCACGCCACCAGTATTGTATCTCCTAACTGATTCCAAAGAGGCTTCATTTTCTAAATTAGAACCATTGTCTGTCTTAAATTTATGGCTATTTTCATTTTTGTTCTTCTTCTGGTCCCGAGGTTATAAAACTTTTTTCATGCTCAATTCTTCTCTGCTAATAAATATGAAAATGCCAACCATTGTTGGCATTTTCATATTTATTACCAGAGAAAATTTCATGCTCAGCTATGTTTAGCAAGAAAACAATTGGAATTATTAGTAATTTGAGATTTATAAGCAGGACAAATTTTATGCTCAGCTGAGTTGAGAATGAAAAAAGTTTTATAACCACGGGGCCAGATTAATCGAAACGAGGAGCAACGTCAGAAAACGTACCTTTGATCATGTGCGCCCAGCGAAGATTCAGATCAGCCTGCGCATTCGCGCACGCTGATCAGAATCTTCAGTGAGCAAATTTTGGATAGAGAAGGATAACAAAGACTCTGCCCAAACTGCGCGGATCCGCAGGCTGATTTGTGTCTTCCTTGAGGTACGTTTTCTCACCTTCCT
Source organism: Anodontia alba (assembly GCA_964016985.1). Taxonomy (NCBI): domain Eukaryota; kingdom Metazoa; phylum Mollusca; class Bivalvia; order Lucinida; family Lucinidae; genus Anodontia; species Anodontia alba. Next base: position 64,280,792 of record OZ024830.1, on the reverse strand, counting down.
CCTAAAATGATTATCGTTACCATTACTAATGTTGACATCAAAATGGCACTCATAATGACTAGTCTTCTTATATTTCTTCTTAGTTTTAAATATACTTGATAATTTAAATCAAGTTTTAGGCGTTTCTTCCAGACAGGGAATCTTCGAGGCTTATATAGGCACCTTTGTGTCCGGAAGTTTGGCACGGGCTTCAAATGTAGCCGAAGGTATGAACATACAAAAAAAACCCGTCATGCAAAAATGGTACTTTAGCGAAAACATTACAGACCTCATTTGCATAATGCAGTGGCATATGTCCCGTTTTAAGTTTAACACGCTCTAGACCTGCTCAGCAGACGATAAATTAGTGATATTCAATTTCTTATCATTCACTGAAAATAAGGCTTGAATGCTGACATTACCTTCAAATTATCCCCTCCAAAGGCAATATTAATGAAATAGGACAGCCTTTTTTCTGTGAAAACAAGAAAACATTTGAAAATGTCGCCTGCCTGTGTTTAAATTCAGTAGATAAAACGTAAACTAATAACAACCAATGATGTTCAAATCGTTTCAATAAATGCTTTATGATTTAAAACAATAAACCAATTACCGTTGTATCTTACGATCATTCCTATAAGAATCTATTGTTTTTGGACCAAAATTTTCCCCGGCTAAGCTAAGCATTTCAAATGGCTATTTCAAAGATCACTATATGATAGGATGAGGAAATTAAAATTTCAGCTTGACAGAAGATTACATGCTGACATAGTATGGGACAATTGTACACATTACGAGTGCCCTGCATACCACAAATCCCCTCGATCACAGCCTACCCAATTAAACATAACCGATCACCCACAAAATTCAATAAAAAAAAGTATCATTTTCTTTGCTAACGAATATTAACAGATTATAGTTTGGTTTGTAAAGAACGTTAACCTTACAGCCCTTTTAAGCTATGGTAATGGATAAAATCATTTATACGCGACACTTTCAGGAATGTATATCCAATTTGTTCGCATGTCATCAAAACGGCAAAATCTAGACTACACTTGCTCCGGGAGAAAGCGGATTTCTGCCGTGCAACATAGAATCTGGTTTCAAATTCGATTTACAATTACAGGAAATGAAAAGAGGGTTGTATGACATTCCCGTATTTTTTATATTTGACGCTGGGAAAGAATAAACCCGGTTCAACCGGTTCATTCACCTTTGTGTCTGCACGATTTACATTCCCTTTTAGCGCAACTGGACACCCCCTCAATATAGTGTTGTGGTTGAGGAGATAAGCGGCCGTGAGAATGTTCTACTAGCTTCCACGGCCTTCTATAAGAGAAGTTTCTACCGGTTTCAAGAAAATTTATGAACATTCAATTCCTTCCAAACAGTTCTAAAAAGAATAAAAACAACCTGTTTTGGTAAAAATGATTTTTCAGACAGGAAGCAAATTCCTTTCTCCAAAAGAAACCCTTACAATTCAGTATAAAATCGATGAAAAATCAATTTTAAAAGGTACAAAACATTAGAAATTTGCAACATACATGAAAAAATGATACATAAAAGAATTAAACAGCTTAAACAGTGTGGTTATCATAAACTGCAGCAAGGTAATCTTTTATCGTGAGATAATATTTGCTAGCTGCAAGCCATAAGTTGTTATATGCTAATTATTTACTGCTCCAGGCTAATCTTTAATCGTATGCTAATATTTCCCTGCTAATCGCGATATGTTGTTGTATGCTAATCATAAACTACAGCAAGGTAATCTTTTATCATTTGCTAACATTTGCCTGCGGCAAGCCATACGTTTTCATGTGTTAACCACACACTGCAGTAATTTAATGTCCAACCGTGTGCTGAATATTTCCCTGCTGCAAGCAATACGTTGTCATATGTCAATAATGTACTGCAGCATCATAATATCGAATCAAATGCTGATATTTCCCTGCTGAAAGCCATACGATGTGATATACTTATCATTTACTGCAGTAAGGTTATCTTTTATCGTAAGGTATTATTTCCTCACACAAGCCGTACGTTGTTGTATGCTAATCATGTACTGCAGCAAGGTGATATTTACTCGTATGCTAGTATGTCACTGCTACAAGCCGTACATGGTTATATGCTATTCATGTACTGCAGTAGGCTAATGTTTAATCGTAAGGCAATCTTCTCTGCACAAGCTATACGTTGTTGTATGCTAATTATGTACTGCAGCAAGATAATATTTTCTGTATGCTAGTATGTCACTGCTACAAGCAAAAAATATGTCCTGCCACTGGAACGCTAGCGAATTTTCTTATTCACCCAGAAATAAATCTATATGAGCGGGGTCGCAGTATTGCATACAAAATTGCATGTGTGCCCAGCGAAAACTCTCATTAGTCTGCACATATGCTGATCAGAGTCTTCGCTGCCCGCCTGGAGACTCTGGCTACCTATACAGTGACCTGCGAATACTGGACTGCATGGATTCGGAGGCTGATCTGAGTCTTCGCTGGGCGCGCACGCAGTCTTGAAGGAAATTATGTGCCCCGGTATTTAAATAACAGCCTTCAGCTATTTCAGTAATTTCTGTTCTTAATACAATTCATAATTTCATAGAGAAAATAGACCCTTCTAGAACGAGGTAATATTTCCTTTAGAATGCTATCAAGCCGTGAGAGAATGAAAGTGACGTGAAGTCGTGAACATTTTTGGTATTATTTGAAAACGTTGAAAGAGAATAAAACAGAATCTGATGAAAAAGAAGTGATTTGGTGGTGGGGGTGGAGGGGGTGCGATTTACCCCCACCAGAATTACTCTACCGCATTTCAACTATCCGTTCAGCTGAAAGATATCTACCTAATAGCTACCTAAAATCGCCCCGTTAATGGTTCCCTGCTAACGCTGATAACGCTAAATTCTGCATTTAAACATATTACCTTTATACACTCCGATGCTTATAAATAGCGAATAAATGACCAAAAGCTTAGCAAACGTCAAACTTTTGAAGAAATATAATTTTGATCATATTGTGTACAATATCGGCGAACGAATATGAATTCACCAGTACTTCAGTAAAGTAAACCAAATCTACAGCGTTGTCTAACAAGCAGCGGTGACTTTAGGAATTTGCAAGAGAGGGGGAGCTCCAACAATGAGACCAGAGTGGTGGTGAGAAAGGTCAAAATCCACAAGGTGCGAGACATTATCTCACCTATTAAATGTTCTGCGTATTTTCTTTTCTTTCTACTTATTCTAACTTTCTTTGCCCTAGTAAAAGCTGAGCGAGAGGTATTGCTCGAATTCCTATATTTTTCGGTAATATTGACGGGACGTTTCGTAGCAGATCATTTCGTACTGCTATAACAGTTAGCCTGTTTCAGAACATGCAAATAATAACAAAATAGTTCTTAAAATACTTTCTTTCTAAGATTATTATCAGAATAAAATATTTAAAGAATATGATTGACATTTCCTGCCAAACACAATGCTACCTGGTGTATTTCAGTTTTTTCCCTTGTATAGCCTCGGTAACGTATCAGCTAAATGTTTCGCTTTGTAGCGTGTGACATCCACTGATAAGATGAGTGATAGCATTGATTTTTAATCAATATTTGATACCTTGCTTTCATGTCAGAGAAAAATGAACGAAAACCAACTGCTTAAATACTTTTATGTGCGGAAAAAAATGAAAATCACGCAGAAAATTGTGAGAATCTTTATTTATTTATTTTATTTATTTATTTTTATTTTATTTATTTATTTATATACTTTTTTGTGTTGTTGTTGTTGAATCACGCCCCCATCCAGTACATTAAATTGTGAAAGGCCACCAGAAATCGGTGCAAATCGCGCGTTCTATAGTAAATTTTTAGAAAAAGAAAAGTTACCCTAGCCGCGGTTCTACTAACCACAGAAAAAAAGGCAGAGAAGGGGCTATTCGCAAGCTGTCGTTTGGCACAACAAAGATGGCGGCGTATGTGAATAAAGTTTATTTATGCTTGGTTGTAACAAAAAAGTATGGGGATGTTTATTGCGACGGGTTTATAGAGATGATGACGTGGAATCTTGAGCATCTTTAATTAGTTTCTTTATGTCATCTGTAAGGGGGCGAACTGCATCGTCCGTCACATTGGTATTTGTATCCGGTGAACGGTGTGCCTGTAAAAATCGGCGAAGGAGGTATCCGTTTCTCATAAGTGGAGTGAACAGGAATATCTCTAATTCAATCATAAATACCGTCATCTCTTATTGAAATGCAGATATCTCTAATTGTAATACAGATATATGTATCTAATTTAGAAATTCAGATATCTCATTTCAAATACAGATATACGAATTTCAATTAGAGATACCTTTATTTTAAATGCAGAGATCAAGAATTCAGCTTAATTAGAGATATCTCAAATTGAAATGCAGATATCTGTATTTGACATGTAGGTATCTCTAATTAAAATGCAAGTATCTATATTATGATCGAAAATAGAGATGTCTGTTTTTCAGATACAAATATCCGCATTTCAGTTAGATATATCTCTATTTCAATTACAGATATCTGCATTTCAATGAAGGATATCTATAATTTCAAAATTACAGATATCTGCATTGATTAAAATCTGTATTTGCAATGCAGATATCTGCATTAAATGGGTGAAACTCCAAACGGGTTGCATTATTGAGTACTGTTTATGCATTGTTTATTTATTTATTTTTTATATATATTATTTTTTTTTTTTTCATTTCGACGTAAATCCCGGTTAGTTTAAGAGTTCAGGCAACCGCTCCCTTCAGCACTCTCGGTGCTTTGATTATGACTTGTAATATATAAGTTGATACACTCAGTTTTTTAAATAAGATATATTTCCTTCGAGACTTTCAAATCTCGTAAACATACCCGTGCTATTGTACTCGTTTGTTTATTCGTTATGCAACTCTCTCGGGAACTATTTCATGTATTTCAAAGTAAAGGCACATTATACTCTATTTATCATGCAAATATTCAAAAATATGCCCATACCAAAATGCCTTTAAAACGTTTACATCATAATATTTTTGTTATCATTTGCTGCTCAGAACGACAGTCAGTCCAGAATTAGTGTAGTTAGACGGTTTATTACTTGGGATGGATTATTCGCAGTTCATGTAGTTTTAAATACAATGCTTAATTTGTCTAAAAATATGGGGTTTCTTTATTCATTTTACTTAAAAATGTTTTGGTATAAATGTAGGGCACCTGATCTATTGCTGGTCACTAGTTTCGTCATTTTAACTCGTGAATTCTTTATTATCTTATTTTTGCATAAAAAGCAGTGTCGCACGTTATTAACAGCCGTGCATTAACCGGCGAAAAGCCGTGTATTAACAAGGCAATTCATGCGCTGTAAATGCACGGCTACGCAACTTTCAATATGCTCGTACCGGGACCGCTACCGTCATGAAATGTTTACTGTTCGGCCCTAGAACGAGAATAGTCCGTGGAAATAACGTTCGCGAGACATCTGTGAAAAGGCGATACAAAATAGTGGAAGAAATAACGCGAAATGTAGCAAATGGTTTCAGTTTTTATGCAATAATAGCGATCAAACATAGTTTTTCAATGCATTAACATTCGCCAGGTCCCGTGGGAGGTGTTGAAAACCGAGGCCGAAGGCATTAACATTCGCCAGGTCCCGTGGGAGGTGTTGAAAACCAAGGCCGAAGGCTGCGGTTTTCAACACCTCCCAAGGGACCTGGCGAATGTTAATGCATGAAAAACCATGTTTGATCCCTATATTGTCTGTGATCGGGCCGATTGCGATCCGGTTGTGGTTTTCTTGTTTCATTACGAAAAAACGCCTATTAAAATAAAGAGAAAATTACACCACCAAAAACTGAAAATTTTCAGATAAAAAAAACTGATATTTTTCATATTTCCGCTCAAAACATAGATTGTGGGTACTCGTTAGAACCGCCTCGATGAGGCGGTTCTAACGAGTACCACAATCTATGTTTTGAGCAGTAATCAGAAAAATTATGTATACCCCTGTAAACCCCAGTTTTACCGTATAAAAGTTGGGTTTAAGGGGGTCAAAATTACATAGACAGGTTTTTGTGATGTTCTGGCTTCCGATCACCATTGAGCCTTTTGCTAGTATCGGTAGTGATCTTAATCTGATGGAGCTCTAACTTACAAACATTTTTTCGATTCGTATAGGGGCCCTGTACCTCATCAGTGAAAGTCAAGGTGAAACTCATATAATCACTAACACTGTAATGAAACAAGCAAAATCAAATCAAATCAATTTTATTGGTATAAAATCCAAACAAGAACAGGATTGTCACCAATGAAGACATGAAGAACAATTAAAGACAAATTGTTGTCCACCTCGCAAGAAAAGGGCCACTGTTTCAGAATTTTCTTGTGAGACTGAACAAGCTCTCTTTGCTACTCAGAGTTGGTACATCGAATAATGGACCTTCTCTTTCAAAGTAGTACAAAATCACAAAATATATAAGAACTCACAGCTGGGGACAACAATCAGAAATGTTCTATATGGAGAGCATGTACATATATAATGCTTTACCATTGGCAGCATGTGCCGGATAGCTCTGGAATTATTTGTTAAAGGAAAAGGCGAAAACAGCAGTGATGCAGCAAAGGTGGACCATGGAGAAAGTGTCTAATCAGGGACTGCACTGTTGCTATTCCAGGCCACTCTCCGACACATAACACCAAGATAAGCATTCGATTACAACATCTATCACAGCAGTCCAAAATTTGAGGACTTTCAATTAAAGATCTAACCCTATCGTTAGACTATAAAATGTAGGTACAAAGTCTTTAACCGCCAAATATCCTACAGACTATACATTGCACGACATAATTCTGAAATTTACTACCGATCTGATTCAAGTAATGAATGTCGGACTATATACCTGTTACTTAATCCAGAGATACAAATATTGGTTATATCGTTATCGTTACTGCTTATAATAAACTTTAAATTTTAACTTTCATCCATTGAATTGAACACAGCTACAGTCTCATTTAAGCGATTTATCATATTGGCTCTTGCATGAGCAAGTTTACTGCACTTCAAAACAAAATGATTTTCATCTTCAAGTTCAACTTGACATAATCTACACAGTCTTTGTTCTAAAGGTATTTTGTAATGTCTACCCTCTTCAATAAATAATTTACTATTACTGATCCTTAATTTAGCAAAAGTACTGACAGCATGTCTGTCGATATCACTTAAAAGGTACTTTTCGAGTTCGTACTTGTCTTTTATTTTCCTGTATGTACGGAGTTTATTACCATTAAGGTTATGATCATCATTAAACAAGTTATTCTGCCAAAAGCTTATAAATCTCTCTTTTAGTTTTCTCCAGACAGCTCGCATTAATGCTTTTATATTGAAAGTACCTTCATTTTCCCATACATGTGTAAAATTTATTTTCTGAAACAATAATTTAACTTTACTACTAAAACCTGTATTAATATTTTTACTGTCTAGATAGACATTCTTCACTAAAGAGTTATCACTACTATCCAAGACATGATGCCAGAAGCCAACACTTAGTTTTAGTCCTTGAATTGATAAAGGAAGGAGTCCAAGTTCAGCTAAAGTTGCTGAGTTGACTTCTGATTTGTTTACTCCAAGTACCATTTTGGCAAATTTAACCTGAATTTTCTCTGGTACAAATGAGCTATATCTGTGTTCAATTTCTGTGCTTTCTCTTATGACAGTATCTAAACACAATAATTCAGAACAATATAACAAAATTGGACTGATGCATGTTTGAAATAGTTTCAAATTTTGTAAAACATTTAAGTTATCAGATGTAAGTTGCTTTCTTATACAAAAAATTGCTTTTGTCGCTTTTTTACAAAGTAAGTTTATAGCGTGTGAAAAAACACCAGATGGTTTGAATAAAATTCCTATATATTTGTATTCAGGACTAAGCTTTACATCTTCTCCACCAAATAGGAACTTAAAATGTTTCAAAACTCTACCAGATTTATTAAAAATCATAACATTGGTTTTATTAAGATTAACTGTTAGATTCCATTTTCTGCAAAATATTTCAAGTTTGTTCATGCATGACTGAAGGCCAGAGGCAGAATTTGACATTAAAACTATATAATCTGCGTATAATAAGCAGGATACTTTCTTATTATTTAGTTCTACTGGATCACATGAACTGTCAAACATGCTTACAAAATCATTTATATATAACGAAAATAGGGTTGGGCTTTATATACATCCTTGTTTCAAGCCAACTATAGACTTTACAGCCGGTGTGAGACCATCGGATAATTTGACGGCATAATAAACATCACTATACATATTCCTTAGCGTCTGTAGAAAACAACCTTTTATATTGTATTTATTTAATTTGGCAATCAACGCATTTCTATTAACCACGTCAAAGGCTTTACGCAGATCAACAAAACAACAATATAAATACTTTGATCCTTTGAAAGCTTTGTCAATTAATGTTTTCAGTGTAAGTATATGGTCGGTTGTTCTGCAGCCTTTTCTGAAACCAATCTGTTCATTACATATTATATTATTTTCATGCAAATATTTGTCTAGTCTACAGCTTAAGATTTTGGCAAAAAAACTTGCCAAAATAGCTGGACAAAGCAATGCCCCTATAATTAGATGGATCACTAAACGAGCCACCTGAAAAAATTGGTCTAATAAGATTTTCTTTCCACATATCTGGATAAATACTTGATTTCAAAATGAAGTTGAACAACTTAACATATATTTCAACATTTACTAAACATGATGCTCTCAACATTTGGTTTGTGATTTCATCAACACCACAAGATGTATTTTTTTAAGACTTTTGAGTGCTAGCATTATCTCCTAGATAAGATAATTGGAGCCCAATGCAAATATCAAGAATATTCTTACCATACGTATTTGTAGTTTGATGAACTTGGGTGCATCTTGATAAATATATATTATCTGCAATGTAATTGTCGGGCAAACAATCATCCAAGATATCATTCATATCATGTTGGATATAATCTAGGTCACCCTCATTTATATGAGCATGCATATCTCCAATCAACATAACATTCCCAATGTTGCCATATTTGACCACATCCTGTTCTAATTTTTGAAATATTTTACTATCAATATCATTTTTGATTGTAAACGTTGAGTTTGCAGGTGGTAAGTAAGTGGCACACAAATATAAATCTTTCTCGAAACCAAAAAAATGTGCGGTTTAATTTAAGCCACATCATATCACTCAATGTTTTGTCTATTTTTTTAACTCCTCTTGCTATACTGTGCCTTATGAAGACTGCTAAACCACCTCTAAGTCTGCTACTCTGAGAACTGTATCTACAATTTAACTCACATTTGTAATTATCAATATGGAGAGAATCATTACTTCCTAGATGAGTTTCACTTAAAATAATGATATCAGAAGTCAATTGATCTAAAAAAAACTTTTTCATCCAATTTGCAACTCTTGGTATTATTTATGTTTCTGTTCAGGCCGTTTACATTCCATGAACTTATCTCTAAAGAATTTGAAACATTTCTGTACGGCATACTGATCTAGCACAAAGTGCATACAAACAACAAAAAAACATCCAAAAGTGAGGTTTAACTGTAAACTTTTACAATAACTTTTAAACAAACTTGTAATATAATGAATAACAATTGAATTTCTTAGTAAAGAGCAGGAGTTCAACTATTAACCACCATAACTGTATCTAAACCAAAATGTACATATTGCATACAATGTATTTTATTTAAACTCCTATGATATGTCCTTATCTGGAACCATTCATAAACCGTGTTATATCCAATACTGTCCTTAAATTTTACATACAGTGATTTCACTTAATATTGTGCTATCCAATACCTTGTTATAATTAACAGTGTTATGTAAAGGTAGGTAAGGCAAAGTGTGTGTTGTAAATAATCTTCTTAAGATTCTATACACTACAAAAATTTTCTGTAATGATATACATAATACAAGTTACATTTCACAATACCTTTTATATCCAGTACAGCATTATAAAGAAGCATATTATAAACAGGAGCATGTACATTCCAAAAAAAAAATACTTCACAATATTGTGCTATATCCAATACCATGTTATAATGAGCAATGGTATATTGGTATAATGAGCAATGTTATAATGAACAATGTTAAGTAACGATAGGTAAAGGTCAAGCATGTTTTGTACTTATTCTTTTAGACAAAACAAAAAAAAAATGCTATATCCAATACCATGTTATAATAAGCAATGGTATAATGAGCAATGTTATAATGAACAATATTAAGTAAAAGTAGGTAAAGGTCAAGCATGTTTTGTGCTTATTCTTAAACCTTATGCATAATTGGTAAATTCACCATGTTAGAATGAGCAGTGTTATAGTGAGCAATGTTAAGTAAAAGTAGGTAAATGTCAAGCTGAATGTGTAGTGTACAATTACAAATATCCACAAACTGCTGTCCTTGTCTTCAAACTTTGAACATAGTAATTTAACCATGTACTCACAAAATTTGAACATGAAAATTTCAGTGATTTAACAATGTTTGAAATCTAAAACCATGTTATATCGCTAGGATAATATTGCTGAACAAGCTTGAAAAACCATGTTTGATCCCTATATTGCCTGTGATCGGGCCGATTGCGATCCGGTTGTGGTTTTCTTGTTTCATTACGAAAAAAACGCCTATTCAAATAAAGAGAAAATTACACTACCAAAAACTGAAAATTTTCAGATAAAAAAAACTGATATTTTTCATATTTCCGCTCAAAACATAAATTATTTACGTTTTTTTTTTTTTTGTTTTTTTTTTTTTGTTTTTTTTTCGCGGGAAGTGTCATACGACGAATCGAGACTGTGAACACAGAAAACCAAGGATTGTTTTAGTGATATTTGAACGTGCTTCTCTCGATTTTTGTATATTTATTTTGATGATTTTTATATTTTATGGCGCGATTTTATCTACTTTTCTATATAATAAGTGGATTACACTCACAATGTCCGAAAGACTCAGGCAAGGAGGCAGGTTCAAGAGAGGGGTGGGGGAAGGGGGCGCATCGTCATCTGGTGTGAAAGTAGGGTAATATAATATTATACGAGCTCTGTCTCAGGCCAAGGGGTGAGCTGCATTCTTTTTATCATATACGTATTTGCGTAAAAGTATTTATGATATAAAAATCTTCCTAAATGTAATTTAACGTAAGGTCTATTAATTATACCCGGATAAAATGCAATGTGCTCTCGGTAGCCTAACTATTCTAGACCTATTAAAAGAGCTTTATTCCCTGATAGTGTCGATTTATTGCAACAAAACTGAAACAATAAAAGGACAGAAAAAATCAGACAGGAAATAAAATGATTTACCTTCAGTTTTTCGGTCCCAAATTGAAGAGGCTGATCAAGCACTCAAGTATACTATGATCTATATGGGTAGGTCATTAAATCCTTTGTTTGTCACTTTGCAAGTCTTCATTAGAACTCGTTGAAATTCAGCATGTAGACATTGTTATCTTTTGTAACACTTCACCAATTATGTCACAGCTACATGTAATAACGTAAGCAGGCAGTTTTATGAGGAGGGCCTCAGCGGGATATCGATAATTTTGTTGAAAAGGAAGCTAAATCAACACTTATGATGCCCTTTCAGGGGTTTTGGGGAATAGGGGAATAAGGCCATTTATTTCAGGGGAACAAGGGAACACAAGTCTAAAACTGGTAATTTGCCATTATGTTTATTTTCTTTTTTTTTTTTTTTTTTTTTTTTTTTTTTTTTTGTTGCCATGACAACAGAAGTTAAAAATTAATTTGGTCAACAAGAAATCTTTTGAGTCATATTGCGTATGGATGTTGTATGTGAAATTTTGTAAAATTTTGTATCCTATTTTATTAACTGTCTTTAGAAATTACTGCATATGATGAGGTGGATGGGGTAACTTCCTATTGTATTATCAGAAATTTTTCAGGTCACATGTTCCTTACTGTGTACAGGAGTAACCAATATGCTTAATATTGTTAAGGCAACGATTGGTCACAGAATATGCAAATTAAGGGAATCGTTATGAAATTTATATCCTTAATAATTATTATTTTCTTTATAATTGCTTTTTTATGATTTAGAGGGTAGGGGTAAATAAAGTTTAATACCACTCGAACGACAAGGTGGCCCCCCTTCATACTATATCATACTATATCAGATTACAATTTATACATAGTTTCATCTGTTACAAAAGTTTCAAGGAAATCTGTTGTTAGGAAGTATGTTACATATTAGTATCTTCAGTATATGCTTGTTAAAATTGATGTGATTTTGTCTAAATTTTCTTGTTTGAAAATGAGAAATAAAAAATATACACTTGTATTCGGTGAAACCTTTGTGTGTTTTGCTCTGGTTATTCCTTTGTGATAAATCACTTACAGTTAAAAAAGGAATTTACCCTATATTAATGAACTAATAATGAATTTTAGCATGTTAGTAAAATTTTACCAAAATGGCCATAGTAGTAAACATAGTAGGGTTCTTTAAAGAGCCATAACTAGTAAACTAGATGGTAACATGGCTATTTTATTGACGTAAAATAGTCAGAATATAACACAAAACTGATCATCTTTCTAGTTAGTCTGGCATTGTGGTCTAGAATTATACGGCTGTCTGCTTCGCTTTCTGATTTCTTGTTCTGATGCAAGCATTGTGGTCATCTTTGTCTTTGTATTTGTATTGTTTAAATGTTTTGAGCAGCATCAGGAGATATGGCGATGTTTCGCGCGTGTAAAATTGCCCACCCCCAACCCACACGGGTAGTTATTGAGGCCCTTCCAGGGATTTTGGGGAACAGAGGAATAAGGTCATTTATTTCAGGGGAACAAAGGAACAAAAGTCTAAAACTGAAGGGAACAGGGAACAAAGGCAATTTTTTGGGAACAGGGAACATAGATAATTCAACATTTTGATTTTGGGGAACAAGGGAAAATGCAGATTTTTTTTTTCAGGGTGAACAAGGCTACAGGTACCCTGCCCCCTCCTGGAAGAGCTTCGTTATTCTACCGACTGTTCCGAGGTGATTGCTCTGTAACATTTCTTCTTTGTTTACACGTCGGTGGTTTCATATGTGATGAACTTCTGCATCACCGTTTAACTATTCGGATAAACAGCCCTATGCAAACAGTGTACCCACCCAGATTAAAACACGGCGTCCGATCAGGATCTACTCCATTTTTCAATCATCCAGCAATGTTTAAGACTCACCATTAGGTAGTAAAATGGACACACATTCTCTACTATTTTCATGTGCCTCGGGTGCCTAGTTACATTAAAACCCGCAGAACAAGAACATTTCAGTTCTGTTCCGGCCTTTAATGAAAGAAAGTTGAAAAACACACCAGTAAGATAATTTATCTGGAGTCGACGACGTCCCTGAAACAGTGGCTTTCCTCTGCGGGTAAATGTATCTTATTTGTCGCCGTGTGGATATATTAAGTAGGAGACAGTATATTAAGTAGGAGACAGGAGCCTAAAATTCAGTGTAGATTTATAGATTCTGTAGAATTATTGTTTGCTGAAGCTTGCTATGCTGTACGAATGTCTGAAGCGATCAATAATATCTTGCTTAAAATATGCCCGAAACTTTGGGATTGGTTAATACGCAATCAATTTGGCGATATCGACAGACTAATGATTTCATTTGTCATGTTCTGATCAGTTACGTTCATTTTCTTATAGGTGCACATCAGTCCAGCCCCGTAGAACAATCAAATCATGTTTATTTTCTGTACCTATCGTTAAAGTTGGATGCAGATTCACATAAGTCTAAAGACATTCTTCTAATCACATTTGTACAAAAAGTACGATGTTGAATTACTACTTGTTATATATGCTGTGTTTGCTGCCCGCAGTGGTTTGTTTATTACTTATCTTGGTATCATAGGTGTGCTACATTACGAAAACACGCCTATTCAAATATATTGAAAATTTTACAATCAAAAAAGGAAAAATTTCAGATAAAAATCTAATATTTTCATATTTCTGCTCAAAACATAGATTGTAGGTACTCGTTAGAACCACATTGGTGAGGCGGTTCTAACGAGTACCCACAATCTATGTTTTTCAGCAGAAATAAGAAAAATAATGTATACCCCTGTAAACCCCAGTTTTACTATATAAAAGTGAGGTTCAAAATTATTTATGCGTGTTTTCGTGATGATGTTCTGTAATTGTGGTCTTCTTGGACATCTTTACTATTGTTTATTCTTCTTCTTAGTGTCATTGGTGGGCTATGTTTAGTGACTGTTATCTTTCTGGACATCATTTTTACTATTGTTTATTCTTCTTCTTAGTGTCATTGGTGGGCTATGTTTAGTGACTGTTATCTTTCTGGACATCGTCTTTACTATTGTTTATTCTTCTTCTTAGTGTCATTGGTGGGCTATGTTTAGTGACTGTTATCTTTCTGGACATCATCTTTACTATTGTTTATTCTTCTTCTTAGTGTCATTGGTGGGCTATGTTTTGTGACTGTTATCTTTCTGGACATCGTCTTTACTATTGTTTATTCTTCTTCTTAGTGTCATTGGTGGGCTATGTTTTGTAACTGTTATCTTTCTGGACATCATCTTTACTATTGTTTATTCTTCTTCTTAGTGTCATTGGTGGGCTATGTTTTGTGACTGTTATCTTTCTGGACATCATTTTTACTATTGTTTATTCTTCTTCTTAGTGTCATTGGTGGGCTATGTTTAGTGACTGTTATCTTTCTGGACATCATCTTTACTATCTTCTATACTTATTCTCGGTATCTTTGATAGGCTTTGTTCTGTGATTCTGGTATTTCTAGACATCATTTTTATTATTGAATATTCTTCTTCTTTATGTCATTTGAAGGCTATGTTCTGTGATTCTGGTATTTCTAGACATCTTCTGTTCTATTGAATAGTCTTCTTCCTTGTGTCACTGGTAGGCTATGTTCTGAGATTGTGGGTTTTCCGGGCATCTTTTTTACTATTGTTTATTTTTCTTCTTGGTGTCATTGGTAGGCTATTTCTGTGATTCTGGTATTTCTGGACATCTTTAATATTGAATATTATTTTTCTTGGTGTCATTGGTAGGCTATGTTCTGTGATTCTGGTATTTCTGGACATCTTTAATATTGAATATTCTTCTTCTTGGTGTCATTTGTAGGCTATGTTCTGTGATTCTGGTATTTCTGGACATTTTCTTTTAAATTGAATATTCTTCTTCTTGGTGTCATTGGTAGGCTATGCTCTTTGATTCTGGTCTTCTTTGACAACTTTACTATTGTTTATTCTTTTAACCACTGTATGCTATTTTCAACATTGAAACCTATTATGTTTATAGTAGAGATGAAATATGTGAACATATATATGAAACACAACGAAAGAAAACGTACCTGACATATACGCCCAACGAAGAATCAAATCCACCTGCTCATCAGCGCTGTCTGATCAGTCTCTATCGCCCGCATTCAGAATTTTTGCACCCTTGGTTATCCAAATGCGGTCAGTGGAGTGATCAGACTGTGCGAATGCACAGGCTAATCTGAACCTTCGCTGGGCGCACATATCCGGAGGTACGTTATCTTGGCGACCATCTTGGACGCCGTCTTAACTTTATCTTGGCCATCTTGGACGTCTTCTTAATTTTATCTTGGCCATCTTGGACGCCGTCTTAACTTTATCTTGGCCATCTTGGACGCCGTCTTAACTTTATCTTGGCCATCTTGGACGCCGTCTTAACTTTATCTTGGCCATCTTGGACGCCGTCTTAACTTTATATTGGCCATCTTAGACGCCGTCTTAACTTTATCTTGGCCATTTTGGACGCCTTCTTAACTTTATCTTGGCCATCTTGGACGCCGTCTTAACTTTATCTTGGCCATCTTGAACGCCATCTTAACTTTATCTTGGCCATCTTGGACGCCGTCTTAACTTAATCTTGGCCATCTTGGACGCCGTCTTAACTTATCTTGGCCATCTTGGACGCCGTCTTAACTTTATCTTGGCCATCTTGGACGCCGTCTTAACTTTATCTTGGCCATCTTGGACGCCGTCTTAACTATCAGCCACAAATGTGTGCCAGCAGTTACAGCTTGATAGTATCAACAATATTCAGCAATTAAAACTTCATTTCGTGGGCCCAGTTGTTCGAAACTAACGATGTCGTTAGTTAACGTATCGTTAAAATTTTAATCATTGAATATGGCATATACGCTAATATTTTTGCTGTTAATGTGAGTAGGTTTTGCATTTGCAAAAGCTACTCACGTTTTTTCAGCAAAAATACCTGTAAATTAGATAATGTACTTACTAGAACAGTTAACATTTTGACCACTAACGAGCTCGTTAAGCTAACGATGCTTTGAACAACTGGGCTCTGGTCTTTCAACCCCATTCACAAACAAGCAAATTTAAAAAAAAAAAAAAAAAAAAAAAAAAAAACTGAAAAGTACTCATTTGGCAACATTCTTGGACGCCAATTTGAATTTCTCAAAACTCTCAACAATCCAGCGTGGCATTAGTTGGGTTCTTCAAAGTGAATGTCTTGTCTATAAGAATGGGTCAAACAAAAACTTTCAGCCCTGTTTCCAGGTCAAGCTTGGTTTCTGATGAACTATTAGTAATACTTGGGACCAGAGTATAATCAAGGTTGAAGATTTCTAAGTAAGTCGGTTGATGCTTAATGCTCTGGCTCTGGTCGGGCCCACCGGAGTCCAACTGTTGGTTTTCTTTAGCTTCAGCATTTCAGTATTTCTTGCTGTCGAGACCTCAGCGTTGTTTCATCTCTGTATTCGTTAGTACAATAAACTGTTCTATACAAATGTGTTTTATAGAAAAACCATAAGCACGAACGCTCGAAAGATGTTTAGTAAAATTTAAAATGTGTCATTCAAAATGGTGTGATAAAAAATTTGCAATCAAACATTCTTACAGGTTAATCGAAGCGGTCAGGTCATATTGGACGAAACTTAGAACATTTTTTTTGGTGTTAATCTATTGTATATACCTTTTTATAAATGCTACAGAAAACGGTAGAAGGTTTAATTTGAAAAGTTGCATGCAAAATTTAAAAATTGACGTCAGACAGGAAACAGGATACTCTCCCTTGAATGGGAGAAACTTCATGTTTGCATGTGCGTATGAGAAAATAAACATTCTGCTTTCTATTTTAAATATTCTTTTCTTTCTTTTTTATGATTTTAACCTGAATACACAATTTTTTGTATACTTAGAATTTGTTAAGTATCAACTGGCCTCCATAGAAACGAGCAAGTTTTCGCGAAATGCAATGTAAGCATATCTGTTATACATTTGTTTTATATACATCCATGGCAAGGCTTAACTCCTATATCGAAATAAATAGTATATTTTTTTCCGATTCTAGGGTTAGCAAAATTTTTGCACCGGAACGTATTAGATAGGCTGAAGAGAGAAGACTTGCTTCAGTACAAGGAGAAACAGATAGATAGGCTGAAGAGAGAAGACTTGCTTCAGTACAAGGAGAAACATGGTGAGAAGATACCTTAGGAACAAGATACTTTAGG
The DNA here is from genome assembly GCA_964016985.1 of Anodontia alba. Lineage (NCBI taxonomy): Eukaryota > Metazoa > Mollusca > Bivalvia > Lucinida > Lucinidae > Anodontia > Anodontia alba. The sequence continues at coordinate 64,263,264 of OZ024830.1, read as the reverse complement.
AACTATACATGCTACGTAAATTATTAAGACTCTAACTAGTCTCTGTAGCGGAGGAGGCTTGTTTAAATCTTAACTAGTCACATACCCCAAGGAAAGCTGTTTTTTCCGCAATGAGGTTTATACAATTTATCTATCATGTTATTTTCTTCAAGGCCAAGGAAATGATATTTTAAGTAAATGATATTCTAAGTAAAATGCAGAAATGGGATTTTAAGATATTTTGAAATTAACTTTAAGATTTTATTCTATTTGGACTTTTTACCTTTTTGTTTTAAAACATATATATATATAAGACGACTTTGAAATAATTTTGTTTGACTTTTACATTTTTACATCTAGTTTTGAGCACCGGAGATTTTTTTCTTCTTCTTCTTCTTCTTCTTTGTTTCTTTGTTCTTGTTTTTTGTTGTTGTTTTTTTTTGACTGATTTTTATATGCGTCTATACGACTAATTCTATAGTTTTTTTGTGTGTTTTTTTTTTTTTTTTTTTTTTTTTTTTTTTTGTTTTTCTTTTTTTTTTTTTTTTTGTTTTGTTTTACAACAGCGAATTATTCTTTAAAATATGTGATTTAATGGCAAATGACAATTTTGAACACTGATTGCATTTAAGTTCAAATTTTATTTATTAGACATTGTTATAATCACAGTCAACGTGCATTTATTTGTTATAGTGGAAATGCTGAGTTGTATCTATATAAAGGGAGGTTTACAGTATGACTTTCTGTCGATCAGACATGTAATTGTATGCCATGACGTCAAAATGTTAGTGTATGATGTTTGGTGTAACTTCAATATTTGCACCAACGTCATTGCCTGATTTTGACGGCATGATGTTTGATGCTAGGCAACCGTGACGTCGCGATAGCAAGAAGTCAATTTGTAAGCACTGCAAAGCTCTAGAAGAAAGAATTCTGTAAAATTTCCGTGTTTTCCCTGAAAAAAAAAAAGGGGTACTTCTCCCAAAGATTTGGATATAAAGGGTTGACTTACTAATGTAAAAATAATTATCTACTCGTTATCTCTAAGAATACAATCTCATCGTCAAATAAACAACAATAAAAAAAAATAAGTACACGAGCAAAAAAATAAAGCTACATAAATGCCAAGATGGTTTAATAAATTAGAATCATCAAAAACAAGATCTATGCAATACCACATTGCATAATAGACAAATTTACATGTAAAATGAAATATAAATAACTGAAAGACGTATGTACGCTGTAGCTCGGACACACAAACTGCAAAAGAAGAACATCGTTTAAGCGGTAAAAGGCTATGACCGGAGTGCGTGATTTATGATACGCTACATGAAGAGGAAAAATTTATCAGGATATATAATGTACAACTGTACAAAGTACTTTGTATTAAAGCATCGCTGTGTGAAAATGTGTCTTTAAACAGTCAAAACCCAGACGAGTGTGTGCATGTGAGCGGTCTAATCAGGCTCTGGTATACGTAAGTACATTTTACACTTGTAATGTTTCTGTCAGCGGAGAACGAAGGGCATGATCTGAATGCCCGCATGTGCAGGCTGATCCCGGTCTTCTGTATGCTTACACATTGTATTATTAAAAGGACTGGATGCATTTGTTAGATTTTACGCAATTTTGTACAAGGGAGATACTTTTGTGACTTTCTATGTGCTTTCCTGCACACAATTACGCTTCTGAGAATGATTCTACGCTATAAGGAAAGAATTTGCTGCCAGGGGAAGCAAATTCTGTTCTTTTATTGTAGACCTCTTTCAAGGAGGAATGGGGAAAAACAGTTATGAAAGGGTTGCCCCCCTGAAAGCGAATCCATCACCATCAAAACATTTGACTTTAGTAAAATCTCTTTTTCCTCAGCTATAGCATACACTCAATCCAAAACACCTAGTTCAGTTCAATATACTAAAATCCTCAACTATAGCACAACCCCTTTTTTACTGATCTTTTATTTAAGCTTTTTTTATGAAATGCTTCAAACAAAAATTCAAACCATAAACACTCTATGTATTCGGAGACCTTAACTCCTTACCATACTTGTCTTAAACTTTGGACCAATCTATTTAGTTGCTTTGTGGCGGGTCTAAAATGTGTGGCAGAATGACAAACTGTGCAGACTTTAATAAGATGTCATTTTGTTTGGAGTCTGTTCTAGGGTTGGGTTGATTTCTCAGGCCTGTCTTATGGTCATGCTTGTAGTTGACAAATCTTAATTACACTGGGGAAATGGGGGAATAATCCGTAATTCAGCACATTATTACATCAAATAAGGTTTACAAACTGCATAACTTAATCTGAAAATCGCCTAATAATGTCCCCCTTCCCTTCCCCTCATACCACCCCTGCATACACCTGTATTTACTGCTTCGCCACATTTGTTATAGAGAAACAGTTGAGACTTAACGTCAGAAAACGTACCTTTGGACAAATCTGCCAAGCAAAGATTCAGATCAGCCTGCGCATTCGCGCTCTTTGATGAGAATCTTTAATGGATGCATTTTAAATAGCCAAGGATGCATAGTTTCTGCATGCGAACAACAAAGACCCTGATGAGCCAGCGCGGATGTGCAGGCTGATTTGAGTTTTCGGTTGTCGTACAAGTCAGATGGTTCATTTTCACATGTTGCGGCTCATATATAGCGTAGACGTAATTCAGACAAGTTTAAAACTCTTGACAATATACAAGATTTGTCCCTTACGTATTATACTTATTGTCAACCTCAACACTTCATGAAGATGAACATGTGCTCAATCCACGTTTTGGCATCCGCTCATGAAAACTCACTCAACGTATCAAATTTATTGTCAACCTCAACACTACATGAAGGTGAACATGTGCTAAATCCGCGTCTTAGCATTTCTTAATGAAAACTCACTCAAGGTATCAAACTTTATTGTCAACCTCAACACTACATGAAGGTGAACATGTGCTAAATCCGCGTCTTAGCATTTCTTAATGAAAACTCACTCAAGGTAACTTATTGTCAACCTCAACACTACATGAAGGTGAACATGTGCTAAATCCGCGTCTTAGCATTTCTTAATGAAAACTCACTCAAGGTAACTTATTGTCAACCTCAACACTACATGAAGGTGAACATGTGCTCAATCCGCGTGTTTGGCATTTGCTAATGAAAAATCACTATGTATCAAATTTATCAGCCGCAACGTGAGAAATCGTACGTTATGACGTGAACCCAAAGAAGACTCCAATCATACTATGTATCTTCACAGTCTCATCAGTCTTCATTATCTGCACGAGGACACTCTGCATCATTGGCTATCTAAAATGCGCCCAGTGGAGATTCTGATCATACGCTAAATCTTCGCTGCGTGTACATGTTCATACACGTTTTCTGATGTTGCGGCACCCTTATTCTCAACGTCAACACTTCATGAAGGTGAACATTAGCTCAATCTATGTCTTGGCATTCGTTAATAATGGTAGAACAAATCACTCTTCGTTAATATACCTTATCCCTGTCTTTTCTAAAGTTATGGAAAGTGGATAGGCACACGTGCATCCGACTGTAATTGGTTCTACAGTCCGTGTATAGATGAAATGTCTTCCATCACAGCCAGTCTTTCTTAATACTTCAATGTAGTATTGTATCGGCACACAACGACTTTCTCTGTCTCCGTTTAGACATGGCATATTTTTATTACAATTACATTCTGCTTCTAGTAATCTTTTCGGCCGTCGATTTGGATCATAATTAATCACATAATGATGTGGACACGTGGAATTAACACTATTTCCGTTTTGCCATGTGCATTGCTCAACGCCATCGTGACTTGTTAATGCTTTTCTTCTGATATTAACAAAAGCATTAATATCATTTCTTGGTACATATTCCTGTTCCATCATAAGAAAAGATTCGTGAATTGGTGAGTTACTGACACAGTTATCTTCAAGTTTTGGTTCTCTACATCTGTGTTTTACCCGACCATAAGATGTTCCCATTGATATCAGAATTAAAAGCACTTGTAAACTTAAAAGCGTGATAACCATTCTGAAACAAACAAAAACAATGACTGGGATTAGTGAAATGCTTCTATAAAATATAATAAAAAAAAGTCAAACAAATATAACTAAATAAAGAAAAAAATAGATGTTCAGTACGTCAAATAATATGGCCGCACTATGCAAAAACGTGCATAAGCGGACAGCGAAGGCCCAGATCAGCCTGCGTATCCGTACAATCTAATCAGGACTTTCGCCGTCCGCTAACAGAATTCATTGGCTACTACATAATGTATGAATGGAGAGCAAAGGCCCGGATGATACTTTGTGCATGCACATGATGATCTGAATCTGTGCATTGTGCTCATGTTCGAAGGCATGTGTTCACTTAATGCGGCCCATATGAAAAAAACCGCAACAGCAGTCGACCTGAATCATTTCTAATGAAGCTATTCCAGCTGTAAAACGTCAATAAATACCGTCAGACGTGTGCACCCAGCGAACATTCAGATAAGACTGCATTAGCACAGTCTGATCAGTCTTCACTGGGTTCATTTTTGACAGCAAAGGATGCAAAATTTAATCATGCAGACAACGAAGACTGATCAGTCTGCGCGGATGCGTTGGCTTGTTTAGATCTCGCGCACTTGTCAGAAGGTACGGTTCCTCACGTTTCGACTCACTGGTTCTCAAATTCAATGCAACAGACATAACCAAGTATTGCACCAGATATTAGTAATAAATAATAGAATTAAATCATGTACTCAAAGTATTGAGTTAAAAGATATGTTATGAGACAGATTGCATGCACCCAATCAAGATTACCAATTTTGCCGTCCTCTTTAATTGCATGACAGTAAGTGGGGCCGCAAACTCATTGAGAACACAATCCTAAACCTTTTCTCGACACCTGAGTTTACTTGTCTGTGGTCGGGTTCACCATGGTTCTACTAGTAGTTTTTTTTTTTTATTTTGCTCCGAATTCCGGTTTGTAATTCAGCCCTCAATAGTGTTGAAAAGTAAATTTATATGTTTTCTGTGTTGTTCCATTGATGATTTAGGAGACATCACGCGGACCGCACAGCTATATGTAACTGGAACTTTATCGGGATTAAGGGTGAGGTTGGACGCCAGAAAAAAAACTTATTTAAGCCCCCCTCCTCCTGCATTTTTTTATGTTAGCCGTCAAACTTGTTTTGTGCGGTCATTTCATGTACAGTCGACTCTCGTTATCTCGACCTCGCTTATCTCGAATAACCGCTTATCTCGAAGTGAAATTCTGGTCCCTGTTTTATCATGTAAATCTAAGAACAGGTAACAATTTATTGTGGAAAAGGGGAGAAATTGCTCCTAAGGAGCAATTTCTCCTCTTTCCCATAATATTTTCAGTATGTCTCTAACTTCAGGAGTCAAATTACATATTCATTTGTTAAATGTGGTTGTTCGATTTATTGTTTTCCTCACTTCTACAACTCTGATATTTCGAGGTACGGATATCTTGAAGTGTTTCAAAGAGCCCCTTGGAATTCGAGATAACGAGAGTCGACTGTACTTAATTCTAAAAGGAATTATCCTTGAGAGCAATGATCAAACAAAACTGAAAAAAAATTTAAACGTCAATATTTCTGAACCAGGATAGCTCATTTCATCCGGCCTCATCAAAGAACCTCATATAATTTTCAAAATCTCTGCCTAAATGATTACAAAGGACCAAAAAATAAAAAAATAAAATTAAAATAAAGCAAATAAAACTACACAATAGTATCGTGCGTGGAGACGTTTTACGGCTCCAAATGGCACTAACACCAGTTTTAGTGACGAACATTTATAATCTAAAAGGAATTAACCTTAAGAGCAATGAACACACTCTCAAAACTGAAAATAGCTAAAGCGTAAGTTTTCTAACTAGCTAGATTGTTATGTAAAGCGTCTCAATAATCGTTTGCCGTGCATTAAAGGTTGCTAACGGAGCTAATTTTTATATAACATTACTTTTTGTTGGCTGAAAATACCATTTCTAAGCTACTCTTAGTTTGATAAAAATGCTTCTGAGGTCTGTGGAAGGAAGTATTATAGGAGAAAGTATTGTCTAAGATCATAGTTTTCTAACTAGGCTACGTAGCCAAGTTGGATCAAGGGAGGTAAAATTCATTAAAGAGGCGATTAAAATTTTATTATTTTAAAAGCTTTGGTATATTTGTATTTGAGTTTGTTTGTGTGTGTGTTTGTGTGTGTGTGTGTGTGTGTGTGTGTGTGTGTGTGTGTGTGTGTGTGTGTGTTTTGTTGTTGTTTTTTTGTTGTTGTTGTCGTTTTTTGTTGTTGTTTTTTTTTTTTTTGTTGTTTTTTATGATAAGATTTAGGATTTGTAGATTTCTTTCATAATGAATGTGCAGATTTTTCAGAGCCTCGGTGAGCGTATAAATTATTTTCATGAAACGTGAGTATCAGAACACTTATTCTAATTAATTTTACGGACAATATAATCATCAAAAACCAATCTGTGAAAATCAGTCTCCTGTGATTTTCATTATATCAAAATCAGCTCCGTTAGCAACCTTTGGACTGTGTTCCATGATTGTGGCCCACCTGGGTATCTCCATATTTAATTGTTTGTATATGAGGGTGTTACTCACCGATCAATCATACGACAATTTCAGAGCTCTATGATGGTGTCTTGTCTGGTAAAACAACTATTGATTAAGGCTCTGGAGCCAACAGAACAGGAATAGGTCATATATGATGGAGGAAACGGAGTATCCGAAGAAAACTACCGACCTTCAATGGGCGACCATATGATGCGTCAGCACCATTATAGTCTGGAGACCCCTAAAGGGTAATTGGAAAACAGTGCAGACCAAGATCAGACGCCGTAGAACGCGGCATCTGATCAGGATCGTCACTGTTTGCAAATAGTTCAGCCAATTTTCTCTAGGAATATCTAAATCTCATAGCCTGACATACCTAAAATTGAAATTGAACTGTTCCAATATATAGTGTGGGGAGTCTATTCAGTCTACAATAGGTTAATAAAGTACTTCAGGAAGTGCCATAATGTCAGATCGCAGTCCATTCCTGATACCGAGAAAAAGATCAAACGAACTGGAACAGAAATAGCCAGAATTAGACCAGCTAAGCGACCACCTCTCTCTTCATCATGTGTGCTGATCAAAAAGCTAGATAAGATAGAAGAAAAGTAAGAAGAATGCACAAACAGGATGCTACGAAATAAATACGACCACAAAGAATACCCCATACAAATACAATGAACAACCTATATAAGAATAGGGACTACTCTAAAAGGAAATAATTCCCTTCCAAGTTGACATCTTGAGGCAAACGAATTTTGATAGTTGTCTTCTCTGAAAGTATATTCGTTTCTTTAAAATATTTAAAAACATGACTTACTTTTCTAGTGAATGTGTCAAAATTTTGCTAAGAGCAAAACTGGTGATCAATAAAATTGTTATCACAGTTAGATATATACTTATGCAAAAGAAGAAACATGAAAGCTTTAAATATATTTCATGTCCGGGAAGTAGATTATCAATTTGCAACACTGAAAAGTCTTGAAAATTCAAAAAAGACAATAAGACCTGGAATCTACTTATCGCAGGGCTCGTAAGTAGTTGCTTTGTCATCGAAGCAATCACATGGGCTAGATGGACGACCACGTCACAAAAACTGTGCCACATAACTCAGGTACATGCATTCCTTTCCGTTTTCGTCATTAACTCTTAGCATGCCGGGTAAAAATTTCAGCAGATGAAATTTTGAAATATTTTTCATATTTTTCATAGAAAAAAAATATGCAACTCATGCAAATTGTCTCCTAAGACAATTTACATGAAATGCTAAATCCTATTTTCCGGGGAAAAATTTACATGAAATGCTAAATCCTATTTTCCGGGGAAAAAATAAGAAAAATAACATTTATTGTCGCCTGCCGAATTTGCCTAGAGAATAATCAAGGTTAAAACAGAGAAGTAATTATTTATAAAGAAAGGCATTTTTATTTAAATGACAATGGCAACGGTACTCTCACACGCACAGCTACAATTTTCCCATGTTAAAACAGAGAAGTAATTATTTATAAAGAAAGGCATTTTTATTTAAATGACAATGGCAACGGTACTCTCACACGCACAGCTACAATTTTCCCATTGGCAGTCAGTTAACGCTTTGCACTCTGGGTAAAATTACGGTAGACGATATTTTTTTTTTTTCTTCTTTTTTTTTTCAGAAAATAGGCTTTGACATTGCATGCAAATTGTCTCCGGAGACATTTGCATGAACAGTCAAATCCTTTTTTTTCTGGTGAAATAAGAAAAACAGTATTAATTCGACGTCTGCTAAATATGTCCATAGTGTGGTAAAGGTTAAGAAACAATTACTATCAATGAAATCAGAAATTGTTAGCCTAATAGTAAAAGTAAAAAACATAATACCCTTAAGCTTGGACAAGCATGAACAATACACTGTCAACTGATAGTTCTTTTCTTTTTCTTTTTTTTTTTCAGGGAAATGACAATTATCCGCTTCGGGGTAAAAGAGTTGTTTTTGTTTAAACCCAGACTTTCGAACAGTAAAGCAATAACTGCACATTTAAATCCTTGTTCATTCTCCACACGCATTACGTAAAAATTATGTAATGCGTACCGAGTATACCATCATAATATATAGTAAAAACGATTGTGTATGGGGTCTTGCGGTATAGTGGGTGGGTGTGTGTGGGTGTGGGGGGGGGAGGGGGGGGGAAGGAATTTGCATAACTTTGCTGTTTTAAACCAGATTACAGTTTGGACGGTGTTTCGGTTATATATCGGGACTGATGTTGTATATGTTTGTATGCATTTGTACAGTCAAGCTTTCACGGACCTTGCATGTACATAAAGAGTCACTGAAGGTCTCTAAATGCTGCACTGTCTACATCTACTCAATGCAAGGAACATGGAATATGGTCGTGTGACACACTTCCTGACTGGAACGGGAATTCGAAAGTATCATATCCGAGTTGCCAGTCAAGCACCCTTACCATTACATTTTGACCAAAGTAGACGTTATCAAATATCTAAAAATAGAACTGAACGCTTTAATAACATCAGCTCGAATAGTTTGAGAAAGGGTTCATATTTAGTCTCTTTTACAAAACCGTGAGAAACAGATCTGCATAAGTGGCGCGCAATTTGTGCTCATGGGAATACTCATTGATAGCATCTGTCTGCATAATCTACTAACGGAATAAATAATCATATTATCAAAATAAAACGAAAGCGCTTTCTGACAAACCTTTAAAAAGTGCAAAAAATAAAATGTATATTACCCTCAAAAATAAACAACAGAACCGCATATTCTTATTAACATAAAAAACGTAAAAAAACATTTTTTCCTTGCAACTGTGTTTTAATAATTTGTTTTTGATACTATATTGTACAAGCAAATAGATGGTATAATATGGATTGAAATTGTATAATTGCATCCCCTCCCACCCTCCCATTCTTGCTGTATATATGTTGAGAGTTAACCATTAACAGTGAAAATGGTTTGTTTACCTCAGGCCTTTCGGCTTTCGCCTTCTTCAGAGGTTTTCTATTTAAAAAAAGAAGGAAACGAAAAATGTAAAATTCACAATAAAAGTTGCATGAGTTGAAAAACAGATTATGCCTTTTTTGGGCCCATGTTATCTGGCCTGCTGCGACTTGATAACTGATCGTGTTTGGATATATCTGAAATGTTAACATTACGCATAAACACAACGTGCAAAAAGTATAAAGCTTATCTTTATTGTCAACACCACTGTGCCTATATACGCAATGTATACAATGCATATAAACCTTAAACCGAAGGGCAAGAAACCTAGAAACAGACGCTTTTTCCGTCGCCAGAGGCGAGAGGAGACTAGCAAAACTGCCAATGACACCCAAGTCGTCAACCTCTCAAGCGTAGATCTTACTGAATCGGAAAACCATCGCTTATCCAAAGGTCTAGGTTTCTGCCCCCGCCCAAAGCGTTATGACAGAGGAAACCTATTATATGACACTAAGGTCTTCAGCAAACGCATGCGGCTCAAATCGCACTTCAATGATCGTGATAATACTAACCGCTCATCGGAGAAATATCCGAGTTTCGTACCTAAAAGCGATTGGCAACCTCCCAAACAAGGTCCTGATCTAGAAACGTTTATTAGTTGTGTGGAGACTGACATAGCGTCACACAAGCCCTCGAAGCCCAAACATGACAACCTCACGAAATCCGAACGCAGTGCTCTCTATGATCTTCAAAAAAGACAAGAGATCATCATAAAACCCGCTGACAAGGGTTCTGCGATTGTTGTCATGGATAGAGATCACTACATCTCAGAGGCTGAGAGACAAGTAGGAGACTCCACTTACTACAAGCTTCTAGACTCACCCCCCCCCCCCCCCCCACCAACCCTCACCTTCTTTTTTAGTGAAATGCACGATGAAGGCCATATAAGCGAGAAGAACAGAACTTAGCTGCTTGTTGTCCAACAAAGCAGGTAGTTTCTATCTCCTACCCAAAATACACAAAGCCGGCAACCCGGGGCCGTCCCTTAGTTTCTGCCAATGCCATCCCACGGAAAAGATATCAGTGTTTATTGATTTGCACCTGCAACCTCATGTTCAAAATCTGCCGTCCTACTTCAAGGACACAACAGATTTCCTGAGGAAGCAAGATGCGCAGGCCCCATTTCCACCGACACCCTCCTTGTTTCCATGGATGTCACTTCCCTCTATACCAATATCCCTATGGGTATCAATATGGCACCTGCATACTGCAACATTTTCATGGCTCGTCTCGAGGGACAGCTGTTGAGGTCAGTGGCCCTGAGACCATTTTCATGGTTAAGGTTCATTGACGATATTGACATGAAGTGGTCGCACGGCCGCGAGACACTGACAACTTTCCTCGAGGAGGCCAACAACTTCCACCCGAAAGTTCACGGCTAAAATTTCAACCAAGCAGCACGTGTTTCTGGACACCAAATCAAGTTTATCAAGATACAATATCTGTTGATCTGTATACAAACCAACAGATACACACCAGTATCTCCTACACACAAGTTGCCACCTAAAAGACTGCTGCAAAGATGTCCTTAGCACCTTGCACTTCGCCTCAGACGTATCTGCTCCGATTCGTACACTTTTGAATCAAGAGCAAGAGAACTGTCTGACCACCTCAGCAAACGGGGTTATCAGAAACAAGAAAATTTACTTTCCATTGAGAGAGTACGGCAGCAGAAGAGAGAAGACCTACTTTCTTATAGGCCTAAATCTGAGTCGAGCGTCCTCTTCTTCGTGTTGACGTATCACGCAGACTTACCAAAAGTGAGGGTTATAGTCAACAAACACTGACCCATCATTGAGTCATCTAGCACTTTGAGCGAGGTCTTCACAGAAAGACCGACCATGGCCTACAGAAGACCCAAGAGTCTGCGTGATCTTCTTGTACGTGCTCAAACCAGACATGCGTGATGATTAACCACTTGGGGAGACACGACAGTGCGGCAAAACAAGATGCAAAACCGGCAAAATGATAACCCCTACACAGATCGCGAAATCAGCGTCTGGGCCAACCATCAAACATAGGTTCAACACTAGTTGTAAGACGACCAATTTTGTCTACCTTTAACATGCACTAAGTGTGGAAAACAATATGTTGGTGAAACCGGTGATCATGTGAACCAACGGATGAACGCTTTGTTGCTTAGATCATAACCTGGAGTGGACAGATCGAACCAGGAAAGCGAGAGAGAGAGTTATTGGATCCGACGTCTGAACACTCTACGGCCATATGGTATCAACAAGGGCGACTAGTAGAGGGAATCATCGTTCCTTACTCAGGGCATGCAACAGCTTATGTGGAACGTTTTGTTCATGTGATTTTCCGGAATCACAGCGTTGGTTGGGCCCATTTGCCTTACGTATTGGTGAGAAACACTCAGTTTGGCGTATATTCCTTTCGGTTTCAGGTTTATGTGCATTATAAACATTTCGTACATGGGCACAGTGGTGTTGACAGTAAAGATAAGCTTTATACTTTTTGCACGTTGTGTTTACGCGTAATGTTTACATTTCACGTATATCCAAACACGATCAGTTATCAAGTCGCAGTGGGCCAGATAACATGGGTTCGAAAAGGGCATAATCTGTTTTTCAACTCATGCAACTTTTATTTGTATTTTTTTTTTTTTTTTTTTTTATTTTTTATTTCCTTTTTTTTTTAAATAGAGAACCTCTGAAGAAGGAAAAAGCCGAACATTTGGGAGGCTAAATAAAAATTTTGATAGTGTTAAAAATCAGTTTGATCTAGGTGTGGGGATTAAGAATAATTCAGACAACCAAGTTAGATCTAAGTGTGGGGGATAAAGAATAATTCAAACAACCAAGTAAGTTCTAAGTATGGGGGATTAAGAATATATCAAACAACCAAGTAAGATATAAGTGTGGGGGATTAGCAATAATTCAAACAACCATGTTAGATCTAAGTGTGGGGGATTAAGAATAATTCAAACAACCAAGTTAGATCTAAGTGTTTGGAGATTAAGAATAATTCAAACAACCATGTTAGATCTAAGTGTGGGGGATTAAGAATAATTCAAACAACAAAGTTAGATCTAAGTGTAGGTGATTAAGAATAATTCAAGCAATAAAGTTAGATTCAAATATGGGGGTTCAGAATCATTCAAACAATCAAATTAGATCTATGTGTAGGGGGGATTAAGAGTAATTCAAACAACCAAGTTAGAGCTAAGTGTGGGGAATAAAGAATAATTCAAATAACCACGTTAGATCTAAATGTGTGAGATTAAGAATAATTCAAACAACAAAGTTAGATCTAAGTGTGGGGGATTAAGAATAATTCAAGCAGCCAAGTTAGATTCAAATGTGGGGGTTAAGAATCATTCAAATAATAAAGTTAGATCTATGTGTAGGGGGATTAAGAATAATTCAAACAACCAAGTTAGAGCTAAGTGTGGGGAATTAAGAATTATTCAAACAACCAAGTCAGATATAAGTGTGGGGGTTAAAAAACTTGAAACAACCAAGTTAGATTTAAGTGTGGAGATTAGGAATAATTCAAACAACCAAGTTAGATCTAAGTGTGTAAGTTTGGAGGATTGTGGTGCCGTTACTTTATTGCGTCATTCTTTCCCTTTTGTCTTGGAAGGGAGGGTGTTAGGTAATTGTATCGATTCCTGATAATTGCCTTCCTTTCTAATAAGAACTATTCTAACAACCAAGTTAGGTCTAAGTATGGGGGGGGGTGTTTAAGAATAATTCAAACAATTAAGTTAGATCAAGTTCATGAAATTCTTCGTACGCGTGGTACATGTGTATGCGCTTCTGTTCGTCTGTTAAATTTAGAAACTTCAAAGCAGAGTGCCTGGATTTAAGTTCTCCAGCATCATCATTGGAATCTTTATCCGTGACTTATATTTGACATAAAGATTGTATCCCTCGAGTCAAGTTTTATGGATAGGTAGTTCTCCGGTTGGAAGCGCTAGGAAGGTGTGACCACATAAAGATGCAATCCCTTAGCTTCTTAATCTTTATCACTATATGGACAGATAACAAAAATGATGATTTTTTTCTAATAAAAGGCTTTGACATTTCATGAAACATGGAATTTCAAAGTCTTTTCTCTAGGAAAATAAGAAAAATAGTTTTGAATGTTTTACCTAGGATGCAAAGCGTTAGCAGCCATCACATCTTCACCAACACTGCTTACTTAGATAATATCGATGTATGTCCGTGTAATATATCGATGTAAATGTGTGGAATATATTGATGTATATTATCTGTGGAATGTATCAATCTATATCTGTAGCACATATCGATATATATATATATATATATATATATATATATATATATATATATATATATATATATATATATATATATATATATATATATATATATATATATATATATATATATATATATATATATATATATATCGGTTTATATCTGTGGAATATATCGATGTAAAAATGTGGAATATATCGGTTTATATCTGTTGAATATATAGGTGTATATTTCTTGAATATATTAATGTATATCTATGGAACACATCGATGTCTATCTGTGAAATATACTGATGTACATCTGGGCAATATATCGATCTATACCTGTAGTACATATCAATGTATACATAAGCAATATATCGGTTTATACCTGTGGAATATATCGATGTAAACGTAAGAAATATATTGGTGGAATATATCGTTATATATCTGCGCAATATATCGATGTATATCAGAGAAATACATCAATGTACATCTGTAGAATATATCGATGTATATCTGTAGATCATACCAATGTATATATGTGGAATTTATTTATGCATATTTGTAGCGTATATGGATGTGTATCTGTGGAATAAATCTTTGTACATCTGTAAAATATGTCGATGTACATCTGAGTAAAATATCGATGTATATCTGTGGAATATAGCGATGTATATCTGTGGAATATATCGATGTACATCTGTGGAATATATTGATGTATATCTGTGGAATATATCGATGTATATCTGTGTAATAGACAGCTATGGAATATATCGATGTCTTTCTGCAAAATATTTCGATGTATATCTATAGAATATATCGATATACATCTGTAGAAATTTGTGGAATATATCGATGTATATCTATGGAATGTATCTATGTAGATCTGTGTAATATACCAATGTATATTTGTGTGTTATATTGATTTGTATCTGAGGAATATATTGATATATATCTGCGGAATATATCGATTTATATCAGTAAAACAGATCTGTAATAAATTCTACTTTTAGAGGGGAAAGCCCTTGCCATACCTTGCCAAAACTAGATGTGAGCAAGGTAAGTGCTTAGTGGGTGGCGAAACAGCTAACAGAAGGCCAAAGTGCATCCATGGTGACCATAGCAAAAGAAAATTTGAGGCGTTTTACCATGATGAAATTAAGTTTTGAACTGTATTGGTACTGGGGATGAAACGAGGGTTTATGCTGAGCCTGAAACAGAAGCTCAATCAAAGCAGTGGAAACGAGCACGATCCCCACCTTCCAAGTACTGTAAAACATTTATTTCGTGGCATTTTTTTTTCTTTCTTTCGCGATTTGGTCTTCATGGACATTTTAGGGGCACATTATTTTCGCGGAATTCAGAAACTGGAATAATAATTTTCGCGATTTAGTCATGCTCTGACACACAGAACGTAAGACACTTTTCGCGTGTACCGTTTCAGTCTTCTATCGATAAAATTTTGTGATGAATGGGTAATCGATTGTTTGTTAGTGTTAATTCAATTGTGCCAGGAGGTACACACTTTCTTTAAATTGTCACTCTCCTATGGTTCAGTAAACTGATAATTGCTGGTTGACCTTCAGCACTATTACACGCCTATGTAATTTTGACACCACAAACTCCACTTTTGTATTGTGAAACTTGGCTTTCCAGTTGCATAACAGTACATATTTTTTTTTTTATTTCAAAGCTAAAGCAAAGATGGTGGGTACTCATTAGAATTGCCTCAATGAGACGATTCTAATGAGCTCCCACAATCTACAATATAATTGCATAGGCATGTAAACCTAATGCAAAGTAACAATACTTTTAAACATATTAATATCTGTGATGGCAGAATGTTTTACATGCTTCAATAAAATGTGTTTTAGTTTCTGTCTTTATTCTCAGCTTCTATCCAATACTTTCGCGCCAATTTCAGCCGACATTTTCGCGGCATTTTATTTTCGCGAAATATTCTTTCTCGCGAAAATCGTGAAAATAAAATGCGAGCAAAAATAAAATGTTTTACAGTAGTTTAAGCTGACTCCATCTGCTGGAAAGGTTATGCTGGTTGCTTTTTTATCTACGCAGAATAACGCTGGCTCATTTCACTGTAAAGAAGGACGAACTGTGCCTGCAAAGTATTATTCAGAAATAATTTTGAAAGCAGTCAAAGACAAACTGAAAAAGTATCGTCCCAGGCAATCCCAGAAAAAAATGTTCTTCTTTTGCATAACAATGTTCTCTCTCATACTGCCTCATCTACAGCAGAACTTATAAACTCCTTAAAGAGGCATTTGTTGTCCCATCCTCCCTATTAACCATTCCTTGAACTCTGCGTCTTTTAATTGTTTCCTAAACTAAAAAAGGCTCGCTGGATTTAAACATGAGACCATGCCGGCTTGATTTCAGCTGTAAATCGGTACTTCAGCGGTAGGTCTACTTCGTGATTTGCAGAGAGAATTCAAAACCTCCAACAGAGATGGCAAAAGTAAATAGTGTATAGATGTAGATACGAACAACTTTGAAAAAGATTAGCGATTTTTTTAGAAATATTTAACGGTTTTCGAAAAAGAGCAAAACGTTCAGAAATTTTCCGACCGGCCCTCGTATGAGCGTACTATATTTATGCATATCTGTGGAATACATTGATATATATCAGTAGAATATATTGATGTACATCTGTGGAATAAACCGATATACATCAGTGGAATATATCAATGTATATCTGTGGAATATTTCGATGTATATCAGTGAATTATATCGATGCACATCTGTGGAGTATATCAATATATCTGCGGAATGCATCGATGTATATCTATGGAATATATAGATGTATATTGAATATACCGATGTGTGTCTGTGGGATGTGTCGACGTATAACTATGGAATATACCGATGTATATATGTGGAATATATCGATGTATATCAGTGGTAAATTTAGGTATATCTGTGGAATATATTGATGTACATCTGTGAAATACTTAGATGTCTATTTGTGAAATATATCTATGTATATCTGTAGCATATATCGATTTTTATCTGAAAAGATGTCGATGTATATCTTAGGAGTATACCAATGTATATCCGTAGAATATATCGATGTATATCTGTAGAATATACCGATGTATATCTGTGGAATATATCAATGTACATCTGTGACATATACCGATGTATATCTGTGGAATAAAACGATGTACATATAAGGAATATTTCAGTGTATATCTGTGGACTATATATATGTATATCTTTGGAATGTATTGATGTATATCTATTGAATACATCGATGTTTATCTGTGAAAAGTATATCAATGTACATCTGTGGAATATGTCGATGTATATAATTGGAATATACTTAGAAATTATCACATGGTTTTGGTTATCACCCGATGTATCAACCCGAGACCATACGAGATCTGCCCGAAGGCTTTAACCTGAGGGCAGATCCCGTATGGTCGAGGGTTGATACAGAGGGCGATAACCAAAACAACATGTCATAAAATGTTTATCACGTATTCAAATCCGCTTCTAACTGTTTTGGAAGTTTAAATTCGCCATAAAATGATAAAACAGATGATGATTCAAGTCGCAAATGCGCGTAACGTCACGTCGTTCATATCATGTTGTTTACAACGTCACCATAACATTGCGAGCGGACTGATAACTCTTGTCCGTTCAAAAACACTGCTTCCGGTTATCAGACCGGGCAGGTAGATAACCACTTTCCGTTCAAAACACATTGTTTCCGGTTATAAGCATGATTATCTGTACCAACTGGCATTGTAACCTGCGTATGGTTACACATTATCGCATATACAAAAGGTACGTTATCATGATAAGCATAGTAATGAATATGTGATAACGATGTATATCTCTGAGATATATCGATGCATATATAAGCATGATTATCTGTACCGACTGGCATTGTAACCTGGCGCGTTACACATTATCGCATATACAAAAGGTACGTTATCGTGATAAGCATAGTAATGAATATGTGATAACGATGTATATCTCTGAGATATACCGATGTATATCGGTGCAATATATCGATGTATATCTATGAATATTATTTATTTTACCCATAAATCTTAGGGAATATACCCATTTTGAGACATCCCTATGTTGCTGTACTGATGACAATTCCTAGGCGTATATTGGTAAAGCAGATTTATCAGGTAGATCTAAATGTCAACAATCGCTTATTTAACGCCTTTAAAATACAAATTCTATAGGAGTAAAGCACCTTAGGAGCTATTCTGGCCGCCTGTAAATCACGTTATATAATAACATCCACATTTATTTGTAAGTCATTTTATCCTAGAATAGAATAGAATAGATATGCCATCTAGTTATACACAAATGTATTTACTAGTCTGTTTTGGAGCAGATATGTAGAAATAGAGAAATTCCTGGGTAAAACTTAAAACTTGACCAAGTAGTTACTTGTCTTTTCAACTCCAGAATTTTACACTACGCATACAACACCAGCGAACTCACATACACTTTCTAACCCCAACTCACATACATGGTTATTGTCCAATGTAGGCTGTACATCTTGATGTGAAATTTACATGGCAGCAAGAGGGTTACAGTATTATACAGTATGCAATATTATACAATTATGGACTATTGAGGTATTAGATATGACGTATTATCCATCAGAGAATATTAATATTGACCGAGGCCATAGCCGAGGTCAATATTGGTATTTAATGGTGGATATCAATGTCTTATCCAATATTTCAATAGCCAATAATTATTTTTGTAAAACGTTTGCCTTTTCTCTTCATAATTGTGGCAATAAAAGTCAACACCAGACCCCATTAATAGAAAAAGCGCGCGTATACCTTGGCGTCACTACTAGTGACGTCACGAAAAGTTGACATTCACTGGAAGGCGCGCGCAAGCCAGTGAACATCAGATACACTCACTGGGCTGAAAAGCAGCTCTCAGCCAATGAAAGACAGTCCACTTTTAGGTAATATGATAAACGGTAACAAAACATATTTAAACGTGGCACAACAACAACACGTACTGTGGATGTAAAAGAGGTATGTGGTCACCAACTTACATATGTGAGCACAGACAGTCAAGAGGGTCTTCGTTCATCGCTTACTGGACCAATTGTGGAATATATCGGTGTACATTTGTGGAATATATTAGCGAACTTCTGTTGTATATATCGGTGTTCGTCTTTGGTATATATGGGTCACAACTGTAGAATATGGTGTATATATGTGGACTATATCGGTGTATATCTATGGAATATATCGGTGTATATCTGTGGAACATGTCCACGTATATTCTGTGGAATATGTCGGTGTATATCTGTGGAATATATTCCGTGTATATCTGTGGAAATCGTCGACGTACATCTGTAGAATATATCGTTGTACATCTGTGAAAAATATCGTTGTATATCTGGAATATATTGGCATACATCCATGGAATATATTGCTGTATATCTGTGGCATATATCGGTGTACATCAGTGGAATATATTGATGTACATCAGTTGAAATATATCGGTATATATCTGTGGAATATATCGGTACACATCCGTGGAATATATTGGTGTACATTTGTGGGCTATTTCGGTGTACATAAGTGGAATATATAGATGCGCATCTGTGGAATATATCGGTGTACGTCTGTGGTATATACCAGAGCACATTTGGGAATATATTGATGTGAATCTGTGGAGTAGATCGATGTATATCTGTCGAATATTTCCATGTATATCTGCGGAATATATCGATGGATATCTGTGGAATATATCGATTTATATCTGTGGAATATATGGATGACTATCTGTGTAATATATCGTTATATATCTGTAGAATATATCGGTGCTTTACCAGATTGTGCAGCTTTGCTGACTGATGGGAATCTTTGTCTCTAGAAAACACTTTATCACGTGGTGTTGACCCAATGTTTTTGTTGTTCCTGTGTTTCCCCTAAAAATATAGTTTGACACTCAAATGTGTAAATCAGATATGAATGTCTGGAACTGTTTTAAAATATCATTTGCTAATAATTTCTAAGTCAGTACACGCAAGTTAGTGTTAAAGTGCAGTGTGGTGGTCTCCCCGCACTTCATCATAGTGCAGGTGTAATTTTTATCTTCCTTGGGATAATTAGACCAATTTTGGTGTCTAGGAAAATCGGGTTCCACGTAAGCCGGAACCTGACGTGGGGATTTGGGGCGTGGGGGGAGGTTCTTATTCAGCTCTGAAAACTACATTGCTGTTATATGAAGATCCTCTATGAAACAAAACTCATTTTTTTTTTGTTCTTTTATGTGTTCTTTGTTACCAATGACAACCTTTCTAGATTTTATTTAAAGAAAATACATTTGTATTTTTATAACATCCACAGTCTTATCCCTGTTGTTTTGACGTCTCGTCTAAGCTGAATTGGGACAATGACCTATATATTGTTTCACCTTTCCAAAGAGAACGGTAACAAAACATATTTAAACGTGGCACAACAACAACACGTACTGTGGATGTATGTGGTCACCAACTTACATATGTGAGCACAGACAGCCAAGAGGGTCTTCGTTCATCGCTTACTGGACCAATTGTTACTGTTCAATATAGCTAACCACAGAATTATCCTGATCAGAGTGCGTGGATGTGCATGCAGGCCTGTGCCCTCGCATATGATACAATCACCCTTTTTTCATGTTTCGATCATTTGCTTTAACCCATAAATATGTAAAGTGCCAATCTATATTGCAGCAGGTGACATTTTAATTTCCTTTTATTTTTTTTTTAAGTTCATACCCCGCCACACGATAGTGGCGGGGCATTATGGTTTCACGTTGGACTTCCGTGTGTCTGTCCGTCCGGGCGTCCGTCCGTCCATCCGTCCGTCCGTACTTCGTTTCCAGATGATAACGCGAGTAAATATCAATGGATTTTCACCAAACTTGGTATGTGCATTGATATTGTGGAGATCTGGTCTGGGATTGCTAATGGGCAAATTTCGTCAAATTTTGACGGTTATCTGTCCGAGACACGGTAATGGCGAGGTATTATATTTAACGTGTTTATTTCTTTTATTTATTTGTTTTATTTTATTTATTTATTTTTATTTATTTTCTTTTTTTTTTCAGAGAAAAATAAGGCTTGGTTTTTTAGGCAGACGACTGGCATGAAGTACCAAGTCAGATTTTCCCTGAAAAAATAAGAAGAAAGAAAATAGAATGTCATCTGCAACATTTTTTCTCTGCAATTTATAATGGTTAAGATAGAGTTGTCAGTCAATCTTCGTCTGGTGGTAAGAAAATATTACTTTAAAGGTATTCATAGAACTTGAAACTGTGTATAAATGATACAGCTGTTATTACTAAGCTTCCCAGCAACGTCGCAATAACGTCGTTACAACGTAGCTGCAGCGACGTTGTGTGTTTGCTGGTTTTAGCGCTATTTTCACTTACTCGTGTTAAACAACCTTAAATGTTTACGTCAAATTTACCCCTCACTGATAGTATAGTAAAATATATACATGAAAGGGAAGTATATACATTTCAGTAAGGAAGTTTAATAAAGAAAAAATAACCGATATATTTCAACATACATAAATGGTTTATGTCGCAAACGCAGATTGGAAGAATTTATATCACATACATGTCGTAAAAAGCAGATTGGAATAAGACAGGTGACCAATGATATGTTGTCGCCTTCCACGTGGTCAGTACCTACGTCACTCATTTGCATGTCGGTAAAATTCCCTACGATTATGGGCAAGTAGGGGGTTGTTTAATGGACACGTTCAGCCAATTACATTCACGTTTCTTTCAAGTGTATCACATGTACAAAAATATCAGTCGAAAAAATACGGGTTATAACACTAAATGGTGCAATCAGCTGTAATCACGGCCGCTTATCTCCTCAACCACAACAACGTGTTGTGAATAGAAATATATTGAGGGGATATCCGGTGGCACTGAAAGGGACTGGAAATCGTACGGACACAAAGGTGCGTGAACTGTTTAACCGGATTTATTCTTTCTCAGAGTTAAAAAATTAAAACGAGGGAAATGTCATAAACCATTGGTTCGTTTGCCTTCAATTGTGAATCGAATTTGAAACCAGACTCTATGTTTCAAGGCAGACATCCACTTTCTCCCAGAGCAAGGGTAGTCTATATTTTGCCATTTTGATGGCATGCGAACAAACTGGATACAGATACCTGAAGTTGTCCAGTATAAATGATTTCATCCATCATCATAACTTAAAGGGCTGTACGTAAGGTTAACGTTCTTTACTAACCAAACTACTCGTATATTCCGTTACTATTCGTTAGCCAAAAAAAGTGCGATTTTTATCAAATTTTGTGAATGAGGGGATCGGTTGTGCTTAATTGGATAAGTTGTGATTGAGTGGATTGTGGCGTATAGGTTCGGTGTTCGTCCACTACGAGGCTTTGTGTGTTTCTTGAATGAGATGGAGCGATGAGAGTTGGTAGGTAGGTGCTTTAGTAAACAGGATTGGGTATGCTGGTTTGTGTAGGGTAGACAATGTGTGTAGGTATCTATGCTCCACTTTTGGAAGTTGCACTGTCTATGCAGTACAGAACAGTAAAGTACAGCCTATCGCAGTGCTGTATGATATATTTTCGGACTGTGATTATCAGTGCTGTACAGTGTGATGTGCATAGCAGCAGTATGATACCAATTAGAACAATTAGTATCCGTTAGTAACCGATATTATCGATAATTTGATTTATATGGAAAGAAAATTGAACTCTCTGTTTAAATGCAACAGGAACAAAGCATTTACATCATCATCACCATAGACAACAACAATAGCAACGGCAGGAATAACAACAGAATCATTAGTAACTACAACATAAGCCACATTTATAAGTTATGTAGAATAGCCATAACAACAACAACAAACGGCATCATCATCATCATCATCATCATCATCACCGGTATAACCAGTAACAGCAACTAGAACTACCAGTGTTGTTATATTTTTATCATTATCGTCAGTATCATCAACAATGATAAAAGCCACAAAATCCGAGTCATTTTGTCCTCATCATCATCAGCAGCAACAACAGATACTCGAATAACGGGATGTTTACCCGCACTCGTACACGTTTTAGTTCTTATCCGCTAAATATTACAGGTATAAGCTTTCACAAAAAGCTTGGTCTACGCGTCCTACACAATAAATGTTAAAGCTGATTTTAATACGGAATAGTCTTGGGTTCTTTACATGGAGATCTTAGCTAAATCGGCTAAATTCCATCATGCAAAAAGTGCAGAGAGGTCTAAATGAAATGTTGTCACGTTATTTCACCATAATGCATGTCAGCTTTTTTTTTTGAAAGCACTTCTTTGTAGAACATTATCTTTTGTCACGCTGTCCCGGGAATGCTATACATAACTTGCGCTTAGCAATACCAATGCATCCTCCTATTTTAAAAGTGAAAGTGTACCAATGCATCCTCTTATATTAAAAGTGAGATTGTCAAGATTAATGTATATCCCATAACCTTTGATAACGTGCTGCAGCAGTAACCTTTTAGAGTATCTACCTAAGTGTCGTGTGCCGAAAAAGTGCACACGAAAGAAGAACACCTTCTGTATATGCAGGTGTTCCAATAAATATTATTTTATTCTATTCAAAGCTATATCTAGTCCCGGGTTTTATTTGTAGACATGCAAAAGGTCAATGATGCATTATAGGCAACAACTGATTCACTTTCATGTCTGAATCAAACCGTATGTTGTCTACACCTATACAGTGACCAATTGACAAGGTTAGTAAGGAAGCGGCATATTACTGGTACCAAACAGTTCTGCTATGTATGCCACATCCCCTCAGTAACAACCTATCCAATTAAGCGCAACAGATCCCCTCTGCCACAAAATTCGATAAATTCTTATTTATTTGACTAACAAATAGTAAAGGAATATAGTTTGGTTAGTAAAGAACGTTAACCTTGCATCACATTTAAGTTATGGTGATGGTTGAAAGCATTTACACTTGACAATTTCAGGAATGTGTATCCAGTTTGTTCGCATACATCAAAACGGCAAAATCTAGACTACCCTTGCTCCGGGAGAAAGCGGATTTCTACCTTGAAACATAGAATCTGGTTTCAAATTCTATTCACAGTTACATGAAAATGAACAGAGGGTTGCATGACATTCCTCTATTTTTTTATATTTGACGCTGGAAAAGAATAAATCCGGTTCAACCGGTTCACTCACCTTCGTGTCCACACGATTTTCGGCCACCTTCAGCGCAACCGGATATCACCTCAATATATTTCTATTCACAACACGTTGTTGTGGTTGAGGAGATAAGCGGCCATGTGTAATGGATGGCAACGTCAACAAAAAAGCTGACAAATCATATATATTTAAGTTTTTGACACTTTTGAGCCGGAAGCCAAAGCAAAACAAATAACGTGGCTCATGAGTAACTTTTTGGATAATTTGCCGGAAATTACTGATCCGTTTCCGGAGTCAAAATAAATGGTCTGGTTAACCTGTACAATATGACTGACAGTTCATATTAAAAATAATCAAAAAATAATCATTTATTTCATTATATCGAATACAAAAGCCAAGACTCAGACCAAACTGTGCGATTGTGATTGTAAACTTGTGATTTGAGAAGCAAATATGTTTTAGGGTAAATAATACACAGTCAAGGGCGACAACTCTGTTAAAATTAACTTTGCTCTCTTCTGAAAGGGTCCATTCTGAAAGAAAAAATGCTTCCCTTCAGCAATTGTTTTCCTTTTAGAGTAACCCCTTTTTAGAAGGGCATCGGTGTACAGAAAAGCAAAAAGGAAATCGTAAAAAGTGTCTCTTTTGTGAAAAATGGCGGAAAATCTAAATTCCCCTTCAACAAAGTACATATGTGTGAGGGGTTATCGGACGAGACAGATAAGCGTATTTTTTTAGTATTTTGGTCTGAATTGAACGGATTCGATGCAATAAAGTGTAGATGCACCGCGTAAAAAAAAATAAGATAAAAAAAAATGTAATCCTATTCAATATTTTGAAAAACATACCAATTGTGATACGTAGCTGCCTTATGCAAACTTTGAACATTGCCGAATGTGGCCCTCTAGCCCTGATAAGGCTTACACAAAACAGTTGCTAGTTGTAATTATTGAAAGTATTATTTTATGATAAAGTAAGTTAGCAAAACAAAATATATTGATTTAAGATGGCTGTCTGCACTTTAGCGCGTGTATATATTTCCGGTAATAGATATAAACAACTGTCTCGGGTAAATGCTGTAACAGTTTCGCGTGAAAGAGCATCAAGTTTGAAATAAAGTTTGAATAACTCGAAAAAAAAGGCAGCGCTGGATATTACCAGAGTTTAACTGTACGTATTCACACACTACATTGTCTTCGGATACGTACGGGTTTGCTTGTCGCTTGCTGAAATGTTTAAGGAACACTTCGTTTTCTCGAGAAATCAGGGTAAAATTTTCAAACTGCTGCGAAAACCTGACGACACTGCGGAACAGAGCAAATTCTATAATAATAGCGCGTTGATTTGGAGAACCTCATCGACCAGATATCAATCTGGAACGAACTTCAAGGAAACTGTAGATTTTCAGACTTCAGATGACACCAGCATTGCAATGCCAACAGATGTAAATATAGATACAAGATCCTAAATATACATTTATACTTTCTGTCTGCAACCTAACCTGATGTGTTAGTAAAGCTTCTTCATAAGCGGAAAACAGTGAGAGATAGAAAAAATGCAATATCATGCTAAGCAATAACCCATTCGAAAATTTTGGATTGTTACGTTTTGGTCTTTCCATTTAATTATTAATGAGCAGTAAAAGATGGTCAGAACATCGGAGAGCTTACCATTTGGTAAGAACAGAGTCTTTTTTGTTTTCGTTGCATAAAATGCTAAAATAGTTTTGCCAAAACGATGCGAAAAGACGTTTAAGTGCTCCGGGAACCAACTCATCATGGAAACTCATATGTACAACTATGCATTAAACATATGATACGATGGTACTTTACTCTGAAGTCAAATTTGAAATGTTTTATTATGGCTGAATGCAAAATCTTTAGTCGTATAAACTTTTATGTCTTAACTATTGTTACACCAACAAATTTATTTTAATCACTGATTTAAAAACTGTAAATGTTTTCGCATAGTGAAAATGGTTGCACATTATGCAAAACTCTATAGAGCACAATAATCTTTTATTCCATACGGTTTGGGGGTTATGATAAACTACGGAATATAATTCAGTTGGTAGTATAAACGAATGTCAATCTTTTATATCGCCTATTACCGTGGAATAAGAAATGACGAGGATGATATGAATTTTTGAAAAACAACAGAGAAATACATGCAGATGTTTCTGTGGCCAAATAAGGGTTGTATGTGAACTGACAAGTGTTCGAACTATATATATTTGGTAGATTTTTCACCTGATCGTCACAAGGAGTCCACTTTTTATACTTAAAGAGATTCCTTCATCGACTAAAACACCGTGTACTGGTGTCCTACGTTCGAACTGATTCAGATGTATATCAAAACGCAAACCAACTTCTCAACCAAAAACTATGCGACATGTATATGCAGATTTCCACCGACTCGGCTACAACACCGTAGATTTGTGTCCTCCATAAGAAATAATTCCAAGGTATATTACAGTGTGTAATGGCTGAGGAGAAGACGATATAAACTATAGGATATATGTAGATGAATGATGGCATGATGCATACGGCGTAAACTACATATTATGAAATCTCACCTTCCAGTTTGCCTCCAATTCAGCCAATGAATCTGGGCCCTATTGTGGTTGTGTGTCTGTGTCGTTTTCTTTCTGTGACTATATGTGGACATATTTGGTGCTTCAATGGTTGTCTGTCGGCGTTCATTTTCTCTACCTGTGTTGATGAATCTGGTGCTTCAAATATTTGTGTCGGCGTCGTATATCTTCTCTGTCTAAGTGTCGACGTACGCTCGTATTTATTGCTTCAGTGGCTAAGTCTCGGATCGATTTTCTTCTGTGCCTATGTACTATGCGTTTGGTGCTTCTGTGGTAGTTGCTGGCGTCGTTTATTCTTCTTAGCTTATTGCCTTAATGTAATTGATTATTTCGAGGCTATGTATTTCGGCTGTTTATCTTCGTGCAAATGTTTTGTTTTATTTACTTATTGCTTCTGTGATTGTTTGTCGGCGTCGGTTTTCTTCTGTTGTGTCGGTGTTATTATTCTTCTGTTTACGCATTTCGTGCTTCCGTGACTGTGTGTTGGCGTCGAGTATTTTCTTTGCCGCTGCATTAAAGTTCTTGATGCTTATGTTACTATGTGTCGGCGTCTATTGTCTTCACTGCCGATGTGTTTACGTTTCTTGGTGCGTCAGTTTTTTGTGTGTTGGCGTCGTGTTTATTCTCTTATTGTGAGTTGACGTATTAAGTGATTGAGTGGTTGCGTGTGGGGGTCGATTTTCTTCTTTGCCTAAGTCTTTTCTGTGATTTTGTGTCAGTGGCATTTTTTTTTCTTTGCTTATGGGTTGACGTGTTTGGTGCTTCCGTGGATGTGCGTTGTCATTTTCTTTTTATACCCCGCCACACGATAGTGACGGGGTATTATGGTTTCACACTGGAAGTCCGTGTGTCTGTCCGTCCGTCCGTCAGTCACAGTCGTACGTCCGTCCGTCGGTCCGTTCGTTTTTTTCGTTTCCGGATGATAACTTGAGTAAACGTCAATGGATTTTCACCAAACTTGGTATGCGCATTGATATTGTAGAGATCTTGTTTGGGATTGCTAATGGGCAAATTTCGTCATCAATTTTTTACGGAGTTATCTGCCCGAAACACACTCATATTTTCATTTCCGGATGATAACTTGAGTAAACATTAATGGATTTTCACCAAACTTGATATTGTGAAGATTGGTTTGGGATTGCTAATGGGCAAAACGTCCGTCCGTCCGTTCGTTTTTTTCGTTTCCTGACGATAACTTCAGTAAATGTCAAGGGATTTTAACCAAACTTGGTACATGCATTCATATGTAGGAAATCTGGTTTGGGATTGCTTATGAGCAAATTTCATCAATGTTTGACAGAGTTATCTGCCCGCAACATGGCGTGGTATTATAGTTTAATTTTATTTGTTTTTTTTTTTTTTTTTTTTTTTTTTGTTGTTGTTGTTTTTTTTGTCTATTCGTTTAAGTATTTGGTGCTTCAGTGGCTTTGTGTTGGCGTCACTTTTCTTCTTTGTCGATGTATTGACTTATTCGGTGCTTCTGTAACTGTGTATTGGAGTCGTTTGTCATCTGTGCCTTTACATTAACACTGTCTGGTGCTTCCGTGATTTGTTGGTGCAAATGTTACTTCCGTGGTTATGTGTTGGTGTCATTTTTTCTGGTTTGCTTTAAATGTGATGACTCATTTGTTGGTTCCGTGATTGTTTGTCGTATTTGTTGTTACACGGCTGCGTGTCGGGCTTCATATATCAGTATATAAGAAAGAAGAAAAAACAATGCGGACACACAATCACGGAAGCACCAAATGAGTCCACATACACAAAGAAGAAAACCGACGCAGACACAGAATCACGAAAAATAAAAAATAAAAAAAAGGGCGCAAATACATAGGCAAAGAAGACAAACGACGCCAACACACTGCCTATGAAGCATCAAACATTTCAACAGGCAGACAAAGAGATGAAAAACAACTTTCTTAAAAGAGGCTATTTTAAGGAAAAATGCTAATCAGAGGGAGTAAGATTCTTTAGAGCAAAATAGTTCTTTAAGCGTTGCCTATATTGAGACGGGGGTCATTGTTTTCAAGCAGAATGATATCTCTTGCTGGTGTATCAATTCATTTTATACTGAGATTTCAAAGTGTACGCTGCTAAATTCGAAGTCCTTGTGACTGCAAAGTTCTAAGGCAATATGTCTCAGGTCAACTTGATCATAGTATTCGCCCAGCGATGATAGCATATACTGATCTGATTCTTTCATATCCGAATAGTCTGTGACTCATTTGTTAAAGACATGATCGGTTTTCAATGGTGATCGATAATTATACTGAATCAATTAATGATGAATAATGCACAAACCGACCACAACAATATTGCAAAACATAAAGACTTCCTCAAATGGTTGATAGATATGTAAGATATTAATATGTCGTGAACTGACTTTAGATATCGAATAAGCGCATGATTAAAGTTTCTTATGAAAGTGTCGAGAGGTACTAGTAACGTCTCATTGATAACATTAATTCCAGTGTATAGTATTTTTATGTCAATAAAAAATGTGTAATGATTTGTTTTCCACTTTAATTATTATTATTATCATTACTATTATTACTACTACAATTACTATTATTATTAGAAGTGATAGTATTTTAGCCCTGCAATGTAGGGTTGTGGAATATACTGTCTGAATGTCTATCCGTCCGTCTACCAGTCCAGATCAGTAACATTTTTTTAGAATTGCAGGTTGGTATAGCAATCATAATTGCTTAACGCTCTGCATGCTGGGTAAAAGGGTCAGCAGACGACGTTTTGAAATAATTTTCTTATTTTTCCCAGAAAATAGGCTTTAACATTCAGGCACACTGTCTCCTATTTTTCCCAGAGAAGTAGCATGAAATGTCAAAGCCTATTTTGACAAATAAATAAAGAAATGTCGTCAATTTGTCGACTGCTGAATTAGCTCAGAGTGTGGTAAAGGTTAGTGACCTGATTTGAATACTAGTAACTAGGGACAAGACTGATCAATGAGATATTATCATTGTTCTGTGTCAACAGATTGGTAATTCAATCTTTTAATTTTTGTTGAGTCAAATTGTACAATGCCAAATAATAAGTTTGTGTAGGTTTGTAAGGAAGGCAAAAATTGAAAAATCATGAGTTGTGGTGCGAATTTCTTGCAGCTCGGACTTTTACTGCTTGGCATTTATAGTTAGTCATTTAGAGTGCTTATCTTTGTTGTATTTGTCATTTGCTGTCGCATAGTAGCCTGCCATGATATTTTAAAGGAACGTCGAAAAAATTGTATACATAAGTTTTATTGTAAATATATGCTTTATAAAGCAGAAGAATTTTAACAATTGTAACATAGTAAACTAGCTTAATGTTTCAATTTAACAGTCTTTTATAACTCAGTTTTACATGGTATATTGCAATCTAAGAAACTGAGACTTAAATAAGCTATTTGTTAGTCTGTTTTTCTGTCTATCCATATATCTGTATCGGTATGTGGTATAACTGTCAGTGGTTCCATGCGCCATACATTTCAGATCTTGAAATAGCCATGTACGCAAGTTATATACGAACAGCGAACGACAAAATTATCCTACACCTGCGCAAAGTCTGATTAGCACCTGTGATAACTGGTGATCTGTTCCGAAGTATTTTTGCTGTAAACAGATAGCGAAACACTGCCAATGCACAAACTGGTCTGACTTCATCTGTCAAAGAGCCTTCACTCATTTTACGCTTCAAGTGTTGATTTCTTTTTTCTAATTTACGGCCACTGCAGTGTATCTAACACAAGGTCCAGCCGTGTGCAAATACGTGCCGGTCAGGATCTTGATATCGTGTATGAAGGAATATTTAGTGTGAAGAATTAATTTTCCCGTATTTAGATACAAATATGAGGAGTCGTCTGTTTCAGAGAGATGGATTCTGCACTCGTTTCGTGGTTGCCACGAATGTAGAATCTTCTGAGGGGTGGGGGTGGGGTGAATATGGACTATATTTGGTCCAACTAATTTTAGTGAAAGCAGGGGATTTGTGCAAAAAACTGAAAAAAAAAAAAAAAAAGAAAAAAAGATGACGTGTAAAAAT
This sequence comes from Anodontia alba, assembly GCA_964016985.1. NCBI lineage: Eukaryota > Metazoa > Mollusca > Bivalvia > Lucinida > Lucinidae > Anodontia > Anodontia alba. The sequence continues at coordinate 64,232,688 of OZ024830.1, read as the reverse complement.
TCCAGACGACGGTGATACAGTGCCTCCCGACTAACCCTTTGCATGCTGGGTAATTTTGCATGCTTTTTTGTCGTCTATGGATTTTTTTTTTAAATTAACTTTTTCAAAAATAATCTTTCAGGAATACCATCAAAGTGTCAAACAATTTGGATCCAGATCAGGCCCGACGTTTTGTCGGGCCTGATCTGGGTCCATACTGTTTGCAAATATTATCAGCAGACGACAAAAGTCGCCACTGGCGGGGAAAGAGTTAATATCCCATATTTTACCAGCTCAGGGCCAATTTTTACCAGCTCAGTATACCAATATTATTAACCTGTGCACCCCTGCAGACCAAAACAATGTTTTTGCAAACAGTGTAAATTCTGATAAGGCGGCTTATCAGGACCTACACTGTTTGCTATTCTATATTATTATTATTATTATTATTATTATTATTATTTTACTGAGACCCCTATTTCGAACAATGGTTCTGACCAAATTTCGAGATGGAAGAGTCTACTTTAGAAAATCAAGGATAAACTGGTTAATAGTTTCTTCACAAGAAGTCTGTTCTCAACACACTAGACTTTGGTAAAGTCTAAGAATTAAATGGATTTGGTAGTCGCATACACTTTCACTAGTTAACTTTTCTTTAAGTACAAGGGAACTTAATTACCCCTTCATGTAAAGAAGCTAATGTTTGTTCTATCTACAATAAGACTCGTTATTGGTCAGCAATTATCCACCTATATCAACTCTAGATTCCAAAGATAATGAATTTGAACAGATTTTATCTTGAAATGTGTGTCGGAACCGGCATAGCATTTCCTACAGGACCGCATGTGCGCCCAACGAAGTTTCAGATCAGCCTGCACAAACCAACCAAAAGCGAGCTACCCGCTCCCTGCTCCCGAAAAATGTTATCATAATGCTAGACAGGACCAACTAAACATATCAATAAAACAACAAGCAGGGGAAAACACGAAGAAAAGCCCCCGGGGTGGCTCCAGGAGGATTTCTGAGGAGTTTCGATATAATCATATTACCGTACTTACTCTACGTATTCGGACAGACGACCTGAGCAAACATTTCAAAATGAGCGGCGTCTGATCAGGGTCTATACTGTTTGCCACTCACCCAGCAATTTTACACACATTCAGAGGTAGCAAAATGAATTTATTGAGGAGAAGTATAAGGAATATTGACCCAGATTTATCCGAAATTTCCCATGGAAATGACATTTTGAGTCAAAGGGAGGTTCGACTTAATCCGCCGAGTCGAATCCACCGAACATCCTCTAAATCCGCCCCTGTCCCCGCAGCAAGCAGCCTCATAATCCCACAAAGAATGACCTACACTGGAACAACCGCCAAAGAATGACCTACACTGGAACAACCACCAAAGAATGACCTACACTGGAACAACCGCCAAAGAACAGTTACCACCAGTGTTAACCATCAGTGTTCTGTCAGACCATGTATTCATTTCAGTTAGACTTTCCGAGGGAGGTGTGGAAATCTGTGTGTCTACCTGGAAAGTCTGTCCTGATGACCATCATTGCTGCGAGGAAGACACTGAATGCTGGTGAGTATCATAATCACATCACGTGATCTGTCCCATATATAGTTTAACACTCTGCATGTCGGGTAAAAATTTCAGGAGACATTTTGAAATATGTTTCTTACTTTTTCCTAGAAAATATGATTCGACACTTCATGCAAACTGTCTCCTCAGGAGACAAAAATGCATGAAGTGTCTGATCCTTTTTTCTAGAAAAAAATAAGAAAAAATAGCATCTGTTTGTCGTCTGCCTAACCTGCCCATAGCGTGGAAAGTGTTAAGTACTCTAGAGGCTGACCCATCAGATTTACACTATTGATACTGATTCTTACCTTTTGCACAGAAAAAATAATAATTGGCATTTCATTCAAATGGGAGGGCGACAGCTTATGTCAAGTCTTATTTTTTTGTTAACGATATTGTTTAAATGCCGTCTGTTTTCTCAACAGGTTAAAGTTTTAAGCTTTCACCATCCCTATAACGGCCACTTTTCGTGTTTCAAAAGTTTGCTATATATTTAACATGTCTACAATCACTACGTCCCTGTAACAGCCAGTTCCATTTGTTCCTAAGGGTGGTTGTTGAAGAAAGGTCATTATGAGTCGTCTCATATGGATCCACGCTGTTTGCAAAGGTCTCATAGTATCGTCTGTGTCACAGAAAGAGTTCAAGGACATGGAAAAAAAACAGCATACTGGGTTTATGCTAATTAAAATAAAATAAGTTACAAGTCAATGTCAAAAGTGACTATATTAATACAACACCTGGTGCAGTTTGATCAGCGTGTACACTGACCACAAACAGAATAGTGAAATAGTCAGAGGCCACCGACCAGCAAAAGTTCTTAGCAGACTGTGTGGTTTCAATTGCTTATCTGGATCTTCACTTTTGACATAAAAGATATAAGTGAAGATGCCCATAATGCCATATGCCATAAACCCTGGAGATACATTTACTCATCACTCGAATGTACCAAGGTCAACAGTCAACTCTGGGAAATGGATCAGCAAAAATCTTAAGACTTATTTCTGGAAGTCAATTATATAAAGTTAATGTAACTTGTTGGCATCATCAATATTGCCATTGTTAGTTTATAAACTAAATGTATAAACATAAGAAGTTACAAACGAAATAAACTTTAACTCTCTCAGCCATGTAGACCAAGACAGGCACATTTGCAGACAGGGTAGATCCAGATAAAACGGCTCATAACGAGCCGTCTCTTCAGGATCTACACTGTTTGCTATTCTATTCTTGATTTTAGACTGAAAGCCCTATTTGCAGCCCTAGACATGTCCAAATTCAAGGATGGAAGAGTCCACTCCAGAAATTCGGGGTTGCTTATCTTACAAAAAAGCAAGACATTTCGTAAACTTGACAGAATGATAATATGTGTACCATACTTGCCCTAAATATTCGGACACATTATCTCCTTACCATTTTTATCCTAAATTTTAAGTAACTCAGTTTCACTAAATGTTTTAGATTTGTCTGAAATGCTGGCTGAGGGGGAAACAGTGTAGACTCTGACCAGGCGACGTCTGATCTGGGTCTATACTATTTCCTCTTTTCTCTCAGTCCGAATACTTAGGATAAATAAGATATTTGCGCATTCGCTCAATATGATCATAGTTCTTGTTATCCGCCTTCAGAATCACTGGATACTATAAAATGTTACTACGGGGGAGAAGATCCTTGCGAGACAGTGTGGATTCCTAGGATAATCTGTATTTTTGTACATGCTGACATGCTGACATGTTTTCTCTCATCATCTGAGTGTGTGAAATTGGCTTCGGATTCGCAACTTGGAATATCGATTTTGCCCAACCATAACCGTTACTTTACTATATTTTACTACTACGGAATAAATCGAATATCAAACTCCATACTTCAAACTCCAAGCTAACTTCATACATTTACATCATCTAGCTCTTGAGACGGGACCGAAAAATATATATATAATCGAACTTATATGAGCCAGCGCACGACAAAACCTACAATAAGACCTGTATGACCAGCAAAGGCTCAGATGTACAAAGGCTCAGATGGAGCGCTGTGGTGCACTGGTAAAGCTGGACTCTAGATCGAGAGGTACCGGGTTCGATCCCCATTAACATCGAGTGTTGTTTCCTTGAGCAAGAGGCTTTATCCACATTGCTTAGTACTGGTTTCTACCCAGGAAAAAAGAGAGCCACATGGAAGATTAGTACTAGTTTACTAAATGTGTTACCCTCTATAAATAAAGTCGATTATTATTATTATTATTATTATTATTTTGTTATTATTATTATAATTATTATTATTATTATTATTATTATTATAGATCAGCCTGGACATCCACCCAGTATGGTAAGGGTCCTTGTTTATCCCTCTTTGGATAGCCAGGGTAGGAGGTAAATGGGGATAATTTACGGATGTCTTTTCGATTTTTTAAAATGATAGTATGTTGAGTGTACTCATTAGAATGGGCTCGATGAGGCAATTCTGATGAATACACACAAGATATGTTATCATGATTATATAAGACAAGTTCTCTAAAGCATCCCCAAATTATAATATTTGTTTTCTTGAGCTATCGGAAGAATTTCCTAGGGACTCAAAAACGATATCTAATCAGCCACGGTAAACCAGCCATTGGTGTGCGATTCATTGAGGTTTTACTGTATACAAAATATATTTGTAACTACAGGCACATTTTCATCTGATAGGCATCTGAGCGACGGGCAGCGTAACAGCAGCTAGATTATCTGACCTTTACACTTAAAGGCCCTTCTAACGCACCCAGTAGGCTTTTGACGAATTTTTCTAAAAGAGATCAATATGAAAATTTTAGCAGAGCTAACACATTTAAACAGACATTTTTTTTTTTTTTTCAGAAAAAAATAGAAGAACATCTCTTCTATTGACTTCGGTATTAATCATTTCCGCAGACAGCCCCCGTTTTCAAAAGTTGCAAAATAGGGACAAAATCTATAAATGTTTAATGCAATGCCATCGTGTTTCATGATTAATATGTCATCATTGCTTCAATATTCTAAGACTAAGGTTCAGTAGTTTTTTAATCCAAGAGCACGTTTTAATACTGAACTAGATAAAGAAAGTGTTTGCATTGATGCCGGTCACACTGGTGTCGGTCCTACGGTATTTCTGTCGTGCAGTCATCAGATAAGTGCATTGAATGGTCTGGTTTGGAGATGGACCAGTGATGTTTTTGGTGCATGGTATCAATGAAAACGAAGACCCCCGCTATCGTTGTACGCGGAAACTTGAACGCAGCTCGCTAAACGCAGTTCGCTGCACGTACCAAGATCCGTTTCTTTGGCCCAGTAGCTTCCTACATCTAAGGAATAACGGAGGGCTGCGTCTTATGCAAGATAGTGTGCCTAACCATTCCGCCCGCACGACGATGACGTTCTTGCAAGCAAACGAAGTTAATATATTGCCCTGGCCTTACCGTTCTCCTGACCTCATCCCATCAAACATTTTGGGACGTGATTGGTAAGGTCAGTAGAATGGGTTCTCGAAATGTCCTACAGTGCGATTGCACAGCGAACATGCCTGAAGTATTTGGCTTCCATGCGTAGTCGTTGCCCAGCTATAACCAACTCTCGCAGCTATGCACAGCCCATATAGTCTTTTTGTAGCGTTTGTTCACAGGCACACGACTGTATATTTGTGTTTCTTTACATATATAAAATGTTAGCCTATCATTACTTTTCTATCAAATTTCAAGTCGATCGGTTATGAAATGTTATTTGCAAAATGTCACTCCCATAGACAATAAAACTCTATATGTATATGTTTTACGTCTTTGTTATTTCGCAACCGATCGAACTGAAACTTGACAGTGAGCTAGAGGACATGCCGTGTTTTTCTCTTAGAGAATTTTACCCCCACTAACCCGACTATTACTATATCAAAGTCGGGTTAGTGGGGTATTGCTTTCTCATATGTTTCTGATGACTGAGACCATAAAACTCTGCCCAGTTGCCAATAAAATGATGCTCTGTTATGCAATTCGTTAAGTAATACTGATAAGACAGTTAACTAGAAACCTGCACACAAAATTCTTCAGTATAAAACACAATGAAGAAGCTCAAAGCCGATACCAAAATCTACATCTGCATCAAAAATTAATCAAATTACAAATTTTAAATGGTTTCCTATGTTAAAAAATAAAGATTTTAAGACTATATTTTGCAGTGCAGGGAGCCAGTGTTACCAGAGAAAAGTAGTTCCCCAGGTAAATCTGGTAATACCACCTGTTGTGAACAGACTCATTAGTGTAGGAGAGTTGAGGGCAGTAGCCATAAAACATTTGGTTGAATTATCAGTTGAGCATGAATTTTTTTGCCACTTTTTTTCTAAGAGAAAAACTAGTCATGATGATTCCAGATCTCATACACACACACACACACACACACACACACACACACACACACACACACACACACACAAATATTCCGTCGAGTGCCTATGCGTTTGTCGGGTCTTCCACGAAGTCAAGTACCGCGGTCACCCATCCGGCTACTAACCGCGATCTCCGTTGCTTAACTTTATGAACAAGAGGCCCACGGGCCACAACTCGCTCACCTGAGTAAAACCGCCACTGCAGATATGCAGATGGCATGCAACATTTTTCCAATACTGCCAAATATTGAAACTTATGACAAGGCAATGGCTTAAACAATTTTTGAGATATCTTGCTTACAAGGTTAAAATGCTGAAATTTTCAAAACGCCATAAGTAAAAAAAAAGTTCAGATATTTTTCAGAAGTCATTTGGTTCATCTACTTATCCTGTCCTTTAAAGGTTTTTTTTTTTCTATTTTTAGCTCTGGCAACCATTTTGTTCAGCAGAGCAGAACCATTTTAGCAATTTTGGCAAAGGGCATAAGAGGAACATTGATGTGACATTATTTTGAAATCTTGCCACTGGCCACAGAGATGTCGTTTAAAGGTTTTTTTCTATTTTTAGCTCTGGTGACTATTTTGTTCAGCAGAGCAGAACCAGTTTGGCAATTTTGGTAAAAGGGGATAAGAGAAACATTTCTGTGGAATCATTTTGAAATCAGGCCACTGGCCAAGGAGGAGATGTTTAAAGGTTTGTTGTTGTTTTTTTTGTTGTTTTTTTGTTTTTGTTTTTTTTTTTGTTTTTTTTTTTTTTTTCTATTTTAGCTCTGGCGGCCATTTTGTTCAGCCGAGCAGAACTTTATTATCAATTTTGGTGAAGGCCATAAGAGGAACACTTCTGTGAAATTACTTTGAAATCAGGACACTGGCTGCGGAGGAGATGTCTTTTAAAGGTTTTTTCTATTTTTAGCTCTGGCCACCATTTTGTTCAGCCAAGCGGAGCCTTTTTTGTAATTTTGGTTGAGGGCCATTGGTGGAACACTTCTGTGCAAATATTTGTGAGACGATTCTAACGAGTATCCACAATGTATGTTTTTGAGCAGAAATAAGAAAAATAATGTATACCCCTGTAAACCCCAGTTTTACTACATAAAACGGGGTTTAAGGGGGTCAGAATTATATAGGTATATGACGTATGTCGAGAGTATGAAGCGTCAGAAGATAGCATGCAAGGAAAATGTTATAGTGTGTGTGTGTGTGTGTGTGTGTGTGTGTGTTTAGGCACAAGCAGCGAAGATTTTATTCTCCTCATATCTAAGACTGTGCTTCAATTATAATTATTTTTCTTTTATTATCTGTTACAGTTCCGATAGTTTAAGTGTTGGGGCAATTGTTGGTATCGTGATCGGTGCTCTCTTTATCCTGGCAATAGTGGTTGGTATCGTTTTAGCGATTGTTTGTGGGAACAAACAGCGTGGCCAGCCAGGAAACATTATCCATCCTAACACTGGTCAACAAGGTATGAATATCTTATTTACCTTAAATATTCAAACAGATAGGCCTGAAACAACAACATCATGTCGTAGTGGAGTGCTGCTTAAGGTCTTACAGCCCATCCGCATGTACTAGGTTTCGTCTAATATTGAAACAAAGCCTGAAAGAATATAAATATATTTAACGAGAGAAAAATATGAATGTCACAATTACACTATATGTTATGACTATACAAAGTAGAATGAAAAAATCATCAGTAGCATATAGCACAGTATACATAGAATTTGTAATTACCTTATAAGTAAATAATAGATAGAGAGACGGATGGATGAATAATGGATGTATTCTGGCTTGCAGTTTCAATATTCTTTATACTAAATTATCCCACTGCAGCCAAAGCAATGTGTTGATATCAAGTAATACAAAATGAGTAAAAGATGACTATAGAAGATAGAATTCACATACCTGGAAATATATTATATAAATATATTTAATTAGAGAAAAATATGAATGTCAACAGACATGCATACTGCATGTAATGACTATACAAAGGAGCATGAAAAAATCTTGAGTAGTTTGACGTAACAATAATTATTACAGGTGATAATCTACAGTGCCTGTCAAAAAGGTTACACTACCGGTATCTACTGACTAATTACTAGAACTACAGATTCCCATTCCACAGGTACATGAAAGGAAGGACAAGCTGGAATGGGCACGGACGGGAAATAAATAAGAACAAATAAGAATAAACCTTTCTAATTTACAGGCAGTCGTTTCGGCCTCTGACAATCAGATGCCACATAACACGGCATCTGATCAAGGTTTACGTTGTTTGCCCTTTAAAGGAGAGAATTTAATCTATCTGGGAGCAAATACTTTCCTGTAAGAGAAGCCTTAGATTCTTCAACGTTCTGAATACTAGGGAGGCAAACTCCTGTCTGCAAGAATGGTCTCCTTTTACAAAATGGCAGTGAACGCTTTCTTGTGTATCCATTCCTCTATAGCTATGATATGTTAAGATTATTTTACCATTTCTGAATACAAACTGACCAGAAACCCCTTCTACTGAAAATGAATCTGCCCAACAAGTTCTAACAACTATGGGTTAAACTACAGTCGAACTTTAATGGCTTGAACATCTTCGGGACCATGGAAATTTATTCTAGATATGGATAGTTCGAGCTACTGATGATTAATCATGGTACCAGGTCAGGAAACAAATAGTAATAAATTAGGGACTTTTTTTTTCGATTTTCTACACGATAATTGTATCTTGAGTATACTCATTAGAATCGCCTCGATCAGGCAGTTCCAATGAGTACACACAACAATTCATGATAAAATAGACAATTTCCCTAAATATTTGTTTTCTTGAGCTATAGGAAGAATTTCTTAGGGACTCAAAAACGAGTTCGAATTAGCCATGGTAAACGAGCCATCGGTGTTCAATGGGCTCGACTCTAGTTAGCTGTACTCACTCCAAATATTTATCCAAATTACATGTGTGTTTTCGGTACGCATAGGGTCTTCTACTTCATAATTGGAACACAACAGTAAATCACAAATAATCACAGACCTGCAATTAAACAAAGTAGATGGTTTAGTGGCAATCTGAAACCAGTGCAAAAGAAAAACACAAGTTTGGCCATAATAGGCCTACCCGCAGACAACGTTGGTAATGAATCAACATTCTGAAACAGATTGCGGAATGAGCCAACATCCAGTCTGAGGGAAGCAAAATTATCCACATTTAGGTACATTCATTAAATAATATTATTGCTTAAAAAGCAGTGTTGCACGTTATTAACAAGCCGTGCATTAACCGGCGAAAAGCCGTGTATTAACAAGGCAATTCACGCGCTGTTAATGCACGGCTACGCAACTTTCAGTATGATCGTACCGGGGCCACAGATTTGCTGCCGTTACGAAATGTGTACTGCCGGTCCTAGAACGAGCATAGTTAGTGGAAATTACGTTCGTGAGACATCGGTGAAAAGGCGAAACAAAATAGCGCAAGAAATAACGCGAAATGTAGCAAATGTTTTCAGTTTTATGCAATAATAGCGATCGAACATGGTTTTTCAATGCATTAACATTCGCCAGGTCCCTTGGGAAGGTGTTGAAAACCGCGGCCTCCGGCCTCGGTTTTCAGCACCTCCCACGGGACCTGGCGAATGTTAATGCATGAAAATCCATGTTTGATCCCTATAGTGTTAAGGTGCATTTGGACAGACAGATCAGTTATTTGATCGATTCATGATCAAATAGGACATGTGAAACTTATACAAATGTCGGATAAATGCAAGGAATTTGGCAACTGAAATATGGAACAAAAAATACACTTCAGAATTAAAACACACGTACGAAATAAAATGGACAGATTTTCAAAATAATTTTCAGAATAAGCTGCTTAATTATTCATCTTAGAAATAAATGACTTTCTATATTAGTATTTTAAAAATGTTACTATACTGTCAAAAGAATAAGAAGGTATTATGCGTTTATGTTTAATATGAAATGATGCAGGATCTCGAGTGAAGGATTTAAGTGAAAGCGGTCAGCCTCGAATGCCATACGTTTTCTTATTCCTCAACAGAAAATACGAGACTCTCATAAGAATCGTATCGGCAACGCGTTTCTAATATGTTCTCAGAAAATTTGCATTTTCGTGAACTCTTTGGTTGACCGAAAAAGTGACCTATCTAAAGTTTTGTATATGAAACAATTTTTTTTTCAGCACAGACAATATCAACTACCTACATGCATCCATCACCTATTGTCCCAGGATACAATCAGTACGGGACCCCTGGAATCTCCAACCAATCTGCTGTTTATTATCCACCACCAGGCTATGGAGCACAACCAGTCCAATAAACAGACACATACTGAACAATTCATCGGCTAGCGAGATACTTAGCTTAACCTTCACCTTTTTTTTTTTTTTTTTTTTATGTAACAGGAATGGGCATAAAATGTCAAAACCTGTTTTCTAGGGGAAAATAAGTAAAACACTCCCATATTTCGTCTGCTGAAATTTCATCCAGTATGAAGAGCATAAAAACATATTGTATAAACGACTCCACCGGGCAACACTCAGCCTATGTCGATATATAACCGGTGAACATGCTGATCAGAAATATACTCAACATTATTGAACTCATGCTGCAGTGCCAGTCAAACAGATTCAGTTATCCATGTGACGACAAATTCTGTCTTTGGATATGCATTTATGATAACTGGCTATGTCTACAGAAGATTGTGAACATGCATAGTTTGCTCTGGGGGGCATGTTCTAGGCATACGCTGTTCATGCAGACGATATTTGCATCTAACAGATTTTAAATCCAAGCACTGAGAGCACTGGTGGGTCGATTGTCTCTGAGTATAGGTTGGAAAATGGTCCTGAACGGTGACCGGACTGTTTTATTTAACCTTAACTTTCTGTAATTTAAGCAAACAATGCAGACCAATATCACGTCGTCTGAGCTGGGTCTGCACTGTTCGCTGATGTCCCAAACATCCAAGTCCAGGTTTTACGGAAAACTCTTTGTCAACTCTGACGTCACAGCTGAGCGACAAGACTAGCGCGGCTATAAATAACCATTACCTGGATTTCGTCTAATGCAGGGTTTGATTTAATACATTGGTCAATGATAATCACGTAGACAACTACATTAAAGAAATTTTGGTGTTTGTATACTATGGCTCGATTGTAAACAATCGAACTAAAAGTCGATCTGCGCATGCTGGAACTGGTATGCACATGTTCAGTTCGCATATGCAACAGACAGGTTTTGTTAAGACTCTGTTCAAACGAAAGCCATGCCTCTACATTAACCCTCAAAGTACCAAGCAAAATAGCAGTAGACGACATTCTATTTTATTATTACTTTTAATGATCGATCGTAAATTTTATTATTATTTCTAATGATCGATCGTAAAAATTTCATCGATCAATGTAACAAAATATACAAGAAAGACGCGGAGAATCATTTTTTTTTTTTTTTAACTCTGATATGAAAGTAATATAAAGCAAACTAAGTTAATTTTAACCAACCTTAAACCATCCATTATTGATTATTTTTCATAAATGGGGAAAAGCATTTCTTACAAGATTGCACGTGCATCCAGCGAAGACTCGAATCAGTCTGCACATCTGCACAGGCTGACCGCATGAAACAGCTTTGGATCCTTGGCTACCCATAGAGCGCCCTACGAAGACTCTGATCAGACTGCGCTCGGATACACAGACTGACTTCGCTAAGCGTACATGCAGTCTTGTAGGAAATGCTGTGCCCCGGCTCATGTCCATTATATATATATATATATATATATATATATATATATATATATATATATATATATATATATATATATATATATATATATATATATATATATTCAGAGGCAAAGTGAATACCCGTATTTTTCTTATTTTTCATTGCAAAGGCCCAAAAAAATGATGCGGTTTTTCCCAAGGTACAATAATGTGCAATAATAATAAAAACGTCTGACTAAAGACACTTTACGTGTCGATATTTGCACGAACATCGTAGCGAACAATCCAGTATATTTATTGTCGTTAACCAGTATTTGAATTCTCGGTTATTTTTTTTAAACAAACCACAACCTTTGAGTTTCATTTACGCGCTGGCAAGGGTCCAAGTGGCCGAGAGCTATCGTGCCAAGGAGATGTTACAGACTGGCCCCTCAAAGCTGTTAGTGGTTTGCACAAAGCAATACACTAGAGTGATGGCTGGCTGACTAAGGAAACAGATGACTGGAAACGAGAGTGGTCAGCGGGGTGGCCAGCCTGTATCATCATAATGGTGCGAATTATGCTTGCCATTGTGAGCCTTGCAATCAAGTAAATGAAATGCAGACTTTGGTTTGTTTAGAAAAAACAACCAATAATTCGCAAACCAAGCGTTTTATTTATTACATTATTGGACCTTTTGTAAACATACATCGTGCATAATTTAGTGCGTTGAAAAATACTAAAGATATAGACATTCAAAAAGTGTATACTTTTATAATGAAAATGTAGGCGCAACTTATACCACTAATACGTGTTACATATCTTTATTTTTAATTAATTATTTAACATATCAACAAAACTAAATGCATTTCGTTCAGTCGTTAAGTGATGAGGAACTGTTGAGCGAAATGCATATAGTTGTATTATTTTATTATGTTAAGTAATTGACTAAAAATAAAAATACGTAACACGTACTAGTGGTATAAGTTTCGTCTATTTTTTTTTTTTTTTTTTTTTTTTTTTTTCATTTAGATATTACCATTCCTTGTACTGTGTTATTTTAATTTTAACCTCTGTATATAAAAGTTATATTTCCTTGGAAGTTATATTTTATTTGCGTTCTTGTCATTACCTGGTACATATTTTATGTTATAGTAAAAATTATAAATTGCAATATCTTAATGTGAACTTTGAATACCATTTTAACTATATCCGAATTTCACATAACGAATTGCCTTGTGACGCAATCACTCACGCCTAAATCTCACAAAAAAAAAGCATTTACCCGGGGACCGACCTAAGAGAGGGAACCATAATTGGGTAAACAACCATGAAGGCAATACTTTTGTAGCGAGCGTCAGTTTTCTGAAATTCAGTTTTGCCAACTATCTTTCTGAATTTATAGACTAAGTCGTCATAAAATTCAATTTCCGACAGACATTTTTGCAGAAGTGTTATCAAACCAATACTATATTTGGACATTAATTCAGAATGACGGCGATAAAACTTAGAAAATGTTTTACAGTAATTTATGACAATGGTGACCTTGCTTAAGAAGTAAAGCAGCTGAAATTTTATTTCGATTATAAAGTCTCTGATTTGACTAGATGTCTCAGTAAAACGAACCAACAAAGAAATGTATTCAAAGTAAGCTATATTGCGGTTGCATGGTCAAGTAATCAAACGTGCGCTATTTCACGCTCAATTTCTTTAAGTGCGTTGTTGCTGTTGTTTCTTTGTTGATGATGATGATGATGATGATGGTGCGTTGTTGCTGTTGTTTCTTTGTTGATGATGATGATGATGATGTTGTTGTTGTTGTTGTTGTTTTCAGATATTCTACCTTTTCCGTGGATTTTATAGATAGCTAACTTTTTAGGACAATGAATGCTTCCTCATTAAGGACCTGGAAGCCAATGGGTAGTTTAATCGGAGAAAAATGTCTCTTCAAACCTTTAGTGGACTAAATGATGGACCCAGATAATGAACCGTTTATATGTAAACAATTGGTCTGCTATGTCTAATTTAACTGATAGTATATGTACGTACTACAGTTAAATATAAACTACACGGTTACGAAGCCATCACAAAAACATACCTACTGAATATAATTTTGACCCCCTTAAACCCAACTTTTATATAGTAAAACTGGGGTTTACAGGAGTATACAGTATTTTTCTTATTTCTGCTCAAAAACATGGATTGTGGGTACTCGCCGAGGCGGTTCTAACGAGTGCCCACCATCTGTGTTTTGAACAGAAATATGAAAAATATCAAAGTTTTTTACCTGAAAATTTTCAGTTTTTGGAGGTGAAATTTTCTATATATTTGAATAGGCGTGTTTTCGTAATGCAGTTCTTGAAAGCAAATGTGGTGATTCTGATGACAGTATTCCAACAGAACTGAAGTATCTTACCAATATTAGCTGATTTATTGAATGCTCAGTAAAAGGTCCATTTTTTTGTGTCTAGCGTCAACATAGCATTTAAGTTGCTTGGTCTGCTGAATGAAGTGGTTCTCTGACCGATGGCTTCAGCAGAGTTGCACATTTCTTACTACCTAAATAATATTATGTGGTTGGTAAATAGTTCTCTAAATAACCATAACTGGAAATTTACAAAGTATTTCCGTCTGGTTTCCATAAAATTGCGAAAATAAGCAGCATTGTAATGCTTCCATGTCGATGTTGCGATGACGTTCAAATGTCTTTGTTGCAATTCTGTTGTATTGAGAACCTCCAGTAAATAATTTCTAGGGAAAATAAGTAACCATCTGGAGTTCTGAATACAAAATCAAAAGCATCAAGACCATACGCATTTCTGAGCTGGGTGGCCTAGTGATTAGTGCACTCGACTTTCAGACGGGATATCGTGGGTTCGAATCCCGCTCGGGTCGAGACAATGCTCATACCATTAGTACGCCTGGCTCATACTCGACGTGTCCTGGGTTGAGTATAAAGTGGACAGGGCGGCATTTAGCGACAGATAGCCGCACTAAGTGTGCATGGGTGATCCATGAAAGCAAGGCTACACAAATGCAAATGCATGTACATAACAATCGCCGCTGCCTCCATGAGCCTCGGGTGCCTGGTAGCGTTTTCTGCACAACACCATCATCTGGAGTTCTGAATACAAATTTAAAAGCATCAAGATCATACGCATTTCTTACTAGCTTGACTATTTCTATATCCCGACGACTTGTGAAGATCTAAGATTGTTGCCTTTCTTAGGTAAGTGATACGACGAAAAAAGATACCCCGACGAAAAATGATGCCCGGTACCAGCACTAATAGTGTAACGAATAACATTTCTCACCACTATATTCCCAGGTTGTGCGACTTTCAGTTTCAAATTAAATCTAAATGAGCCCATTACCTTTTTGCGTAGATATACCCTACAGTAGCTTTCGCTGACACACACCGTTTTGAATGGTGTGGCCCAATTTTAGCTCGCCTGTACGAAAGTACGGGTAGAGCTATAGCAGTCACCACGACGTCGGCGTTAAAGTTTTTGGTTAAACTTTTTTTTAAAAGGCTATATCTGACACATCTCCGGTATCTCTAGATGGCAGTAGATCATACTTGCCCCGATGTTAGATACTGGTCTGAAGTTCTATGCTGTACCATCCTGACCAACATGAGAGACCCTGAGGGACTTAGAAAAAAAAATACGTAAAATATTCGATTAACGTTTTTGGAGGCAAAGCGCGATTCAGGTGAGCTACGTTGTCCTGCGACAGCTCTTTTTATTTCTGTTGCATCCCTGTCCTGTTTGTAGAAAACGACATACGGAAATTACAATGTATTACTGAACAAGAAGATCCTTAAAGGGGATGAATGTCCCCGCTACTGCCAGTTTGGCATTATAGATTTATTTTTCTGAACAAAAAAGCAAAAAAAAAGAGTGGTCTTATTACATTTCTATGTAAATCCATGGTGTGTAACTGTAGCAATGAAAATTTGATCAGAGGTCTGTTACCTTTAAACACATGCCCTGCCTATATTCTTACTTTGCTGCAAGTGTCAAACCATTATCTTGAAAACTGTAGAAGTTGCTGAGACACAGTCCTACCATGCCATGTGTATGTTTATGCACATGCCCAGCCTATATTCTTACTTTGCTGCAAGTTTCTGTTCATTATCTTGAGAACTGTAGGAGGAGTTGCATGACACGAATCCTACTATGCCATGTATATAAGGTCATATTTCAAAATCAAGGATATGTAGCAATAAAAATACTGATCAGAGTTCTGTGACCTTTATGCACATGCCCAGTCTATATTCTTACTTTGCAGCAAGTGTCTAGTTATTATCTTGAAAACTGTAGGAGGACTTGCGGAGACATGAACCCTACTACGCCATGTGAACAAGGCCATATTTCAAATTAAAGCAAGGATATGTAACTCTAGCAATAAAAATTGAGCAGAGTTCTGTGACCTTTATGCACATGCCCAGCCTAGATTCTTACTTTGCTGCAAGTTTCAAACCATTATCTTGAAAACTGTAGAAGTTGCGGAGAGACGAACCTTACTATGCCATGTGTATAAGACAAATTTTCTAAGTAAACCAAGGGTACATAATTCTAACAATAATGAGTCGATGAGTTTTGTGACCTTTATGCACATGCTCAGTCGATATCCTTACTATGGTGCAAGTTTCAAACCATTACCTTGAAAACTGTAGGAGGAGTTGCGGAGACACGAACAGTGTGACGGACGGACACACTGACGGACGAATGATGGAGGGTAAAACTTATGCTCTTCTCCACTTCGTGGCGGGGGCATAAAAAACGAGTAAAAGCAATCGACGGCGCATATTTGGTGATACAAATATTGTAACAATTGGCCTATTATTGTGTAGAAGGAAATAGAAAACATTAAAGTTAAAGAAGAAACGAAAATGACAGTATATTTATTTACTTATTCATTCATTTTTATTGTTCTTTCTTACATTCAAAACATCATATTGACAACATACAGTTTGTTGAATGTTATGTTCAAGCATATTTCTATAGAAATTCTAGTGCGTAAATATAAGTAACACTTTTGAAGTACATTTTCCCAAATTCATATTATTTACAAAGTCTCCAACCAGCTAAAATTAAATTCAGAACATTTTGTACAAGTGTGGCGGGTCCGGCCTACGGCCCGCCAAGTGGCAACCTACCTAGAGTACATTTTTTCCAATTTCTCCTGTTTTCAATCTTAACTCTCCACTCTGAACTGTAGCGCACGCCTTATAAGCTTCTGTTCTTTCTGTGCATATGCAAAGTAGAAGTCATTACCCTACTGGACGTGCGAAACCATCGCAGCAATTATTCCGTCCCTTTAAGGGATATCTTTCTAACTATTTTATTAACGTAGAAGATGTTTAAATGTATTTGAACAAAAGATCAAGAATTGACATGTTTTGCAATTCCGCTGTTAAGTGAGACATTTTTTATTTCAAAATTCGTATTAAGAAATTTAAGTAAAAAATATATATAGTTAAAGTCCAATGCAAAATTGCATTTAGCTTTACAAGACGATCAAACTGATACCAAACACGACGATAAAATACCAACCCTAAGAAAAGGTGTCGTTTGACAGAGTTATTCTTATTATTTGCATTAACTCTAAAACAGAAATGATTACGCATTTGGTATTGTAGTATTCATTTCTTAAATGTTCTACCTAAGAATAAGATTATGTGAACATCTTTTCTATTTAAACAAAGTTATAAAATGTTGCTTTGAATGCAAGAACTACTGAAAACATAAGCGTCCGAAATACTAAAATGTAACGTTTAATGCATCAATGTTACGTCATGAAAAGCGCTACACCGACTACCCTTTTTTTCCAGGTATATTAATTAAAGGGATTATGTGTGTACACGCGAGTGTGCCGTTGTCTGTGTTGGGGTAGATTGGTTGTGTAAGGGAGAGGAGGGAAGCTCTAGAACTTATACAGATAAATAATTGTCTTGTTTTACAGACCTTTTATCAGAGTTATGTCATTAAGAAATGATCAGAGTTATATCATTTAGAGATGAGGATGGCAATGATTAAAGGTATTAAATGCAATCAATCACCGTACTAATGGTAGAAAACAATCAGAATTAGACCTAAGCAAACAATGTAATCCCAAACACAGGCCGAAAATGTGGCGTTTGATCAGGGTCTACAGTGACTACCATTAATTCTGCAAGAAACATCAACAAATTGACATGTTCAAATTTTAGGACACGTACACCATGGAGTTAAGGTGTTTGATTATTCAGGGTGACCGTATATATATAAGTATTTCAAGCTAAAAATAACATCAATTTATGCAGATGGCGTATCTTTGCAAGAGATATCTTTATCAAAAGAAAGTACAAGAAACAAAGAGACTTCTTCTTCAATAAATAACTATGGTATTGTTTTTTTTGTTTATTTGTTGCTGTGGTTGTTGTAATTGTTGTTTTTGTTGTTGTTTGTTTGTTTTTGTTGTTGTTTGTTTGTTTGTTGTTTTTTTTTTGTTGTTTTTTTTTCAAAATATTTCCTATTGAAGAAGGATGAAATGCAGAAATAACTAGAATGTGTTTCTCTACAAAAATACAGATCACCCCCCCCCCCCCCCCACCCCCGCCCCCTTTCTGGCTCCATATTGTATTGTACATTCAGCGAACACTTGTATTAACTAATAATATTCCAAGGGAAATAATTCAAAGGTATAAATGCAAGAGTTATGGTTCTTGCGCTTTGCAATCGTCTAATGTTAATTGATATTCATATAAAGTTTCGTGAAGATATCTTGAACGGTTTTCAAGTTATAGAGCGGACATGTTTTTTTTTTTTTTTTTTTTTTTTTTTTTTTTTTTTTTTTTTTTTGTTTTGTTTTGTTTGTTTTTTTGTAACGGTTAAAGTTCAAAAGGGTTATAATTCAAAAAGTATAAATGCAAGAGTTATGGTTCTTGCGCTCTGCGCGTCGTCTAATGTTGATTGATATTTATATGAAGTTTCGTGAAGATATTTTGAACGGTTTTCAAGTTATAGAGCGGACACGATTTTGTGACAGACAGACAGACGCCCCCGGAAAAAACAATATGTCTCCCTACCCTAAAGGGGGAGACATAAATATATTCAGTTGTCAGCAAAGACGACATCCCCGAAATCCCTACTTCGATGGCTCTACTGTTTGTGTTAGCATTATAAAATTTTGGAAACGGACTGGAGCGAGCAAAAACAAAGTAAATAAAGGATGGAAAAAATAAACAAATAGAACATGTTTTTTTCTAAAAAACAAAAATAAAAGACGTTTTCAAGTTATAGAGCGGACACGATTTTGTGACAGACAGACAGACGCCCCCGGAAAAAACAATATGTCTCCCTACCCTAAAGGGGGAGACATAAATATATTCAGTTGTCAGCAAAGACGACATCCCCGAAATCCCTACTTCGATGGTTCTACTGTTTGTGTTAGCATTATAAAATTTTGGAAACGGACTAAGGAGCGAGCAAAAACAAGTAAATAAAGGATGGAAAAAATAAACAAATAGAACATGTTTTTTCTAAAAACAAAAATAAAAGACGTCTTTCCCCCCACCCCCCCCCCCCCCCCCCCCCCGTAGCTTACAATATATACATGTAATAACCGTATTGTTTTGTTTTGTTTTGAATAATGCTTCTTTCTTCTACATTAAACATTGGAGAGTTTGTTGTTTGTCATAAAAACTACTACTGAAATTCAAAGGAGCTTCATTCAAAATTCATTTCCAAGAACTATGGTTCTTCTCTCTGCATGTTGTCTAATGCGGGTTAATATTTATACGAGTATGTAGTTTCATGAAGATATCTGGAACGGTTTTCAAGTTACAGAGCGGATACGATTTTGACGAAAATAAAACAAAACAGACAGACAGACGACCGTGGTAAATCGTGCTTGCAGTATTTGCATGTCGTCTTATATTGTTTTAATCTTCCATCTTTACCAGATCGTTTCAATCTGCAGTCTTTGCGAGATCGTAGTTCCTTATCAAAGGTGGAAATCGTTAAGAAATGGAAGAAAATCAAAACTGTTGCAGCTGTATGTAGCAGTGTTGGATCACAGAGTTTTATCATGGAGTTAAATATTCTTCTACACTTTAGTCTTAAAATACATTAATGTATTGTTATGACATAATTTTTGATTTAGCTTTTTTACTTTTTACAATATCAGATATGTGATTATTAAAATTTAAAGGGAAATTTATTTATTTATTTATTTGTTTGTTTGCTGGAAATATAAAAATCATCGTTTAGACCTGAAACCCAATAATGATGAATCCTTTACAACAACAACAACAACAAAAAAGAAATGATGCAGGCTGTATATACATACAAAAATTCTGAAAAACGGGGTCCTTTGGAAGTAAAAAAAAAAAATCTCGAAAATAAACTAAAATAGAAGAGTCGGTATAACTGAGTCTGTTCATGAATATTATTTAGCATGCACTACTGCTCACGCCTCCTAGCCCATGGCCGAACGATATATATATATTTTTTTAACTTGTTTCTCGGAACCATCGCGCGGTATTGATGGGTCCGAGCTTGTTTGTAAATTCATTCAAGGAGCACTGCAATTAAGGTGGTAGACATATGGTGTTTGTTACATGTTTGTTTATCTCGCGTTTCTCCTGTCATTCTATATATTGGCGTATTGTGGATTTACGCCGATTTTTTCCCAATAAAAAAAAAAAAAAATAATAATAATAAAAAGGAAAAAAGCAATACTCTATTCTATTCTATTCACAGACTACACGGATTTCGGGTATAAGGTTTTACCTTTATCAACCATAGCAACGCGTCATCAACTTCCTGGTGAAAATGTGATCATTCAACAAAATGTTATCGATTGTTTACATGCATTTTTAATGACAACAAATCATGCTGTTAGTTAATTGATCATAGGCACTGATTAAATTGTTTTTTTTTTTTTGTTTTTACAAAAACAGTTGAAAATGCCAATGTTAAAGGAGCCAAAAAAGGTTCAACCTTTATGGAAGGAAAATGATTATAAAGCTCAAAAGAAGGGTGTTCGGCACACAGTGTATTCAGTAAACGGCGATCAGTACACTGGCGAATGGCTAAATAACCTTAAAGATGGTATGTATTCTAATGTTTATTTGTTTACCAGACATAAAAAAACAACAGGGGCAACATCCACATCAATGGGCCCCCTTCCAGATAGCTGGCTTGCTGCACACATGGCAGATCTCAGACCAGATCTCCACATATATCTATCATGAGGGTTGATAGCCGAGAGCTTCCACTCTCTGCAATTCCTCTCTGTCAGCTGCTTCCATGTCATCTTGGGCCTCCCAGGCCCACGCTTTCTCTCAACCTTATGTGAAAGGCTGTCTTGACATGGCTCTGTGCATTTGCATACATCCCCGGCACCAGCCGTACAATCCACTCTTCCACACCAAGTTTTCTCAGTACCCACCAGATGACCTTCCAAGGTACTCGATCAAAAGCTTTCTCCAGGTCTACAAAAGCCATGTAGTCTCTTGTTGGCAGCTAGATACTTCTCTTGCAGCTGCCTGACAACAAAGATTGCATCTGTTGTGCCTCGATCTGCCTGGGACGAAGCCAAACTGGGAATCATCGATTGACACCACAAAGATAAACAAAGAAATTTGAGTGAATGGAGTTACGAGATCATGCCCTAAACACCCCCTTCATATTCTGAAGAGTGTAGAATTTAAAGATGTGATATTTATTTCCTTTAATCTTGGGATTCTTATAGGTATTTAGTCAAATGAATAAAATATATGCACATAAAACCACTCTTGCAATAAAAAATGATAGTAGGGTTGCTCAACTTTAGTTGAAGAGAGTTATGGGTTTCCAGACTATATAGTTTTGACCACATTAAACCCTACAGGGGTTTACAGGGGTATACATTAATTTTCTTATTTCTGCTCAAAAACACAGATTGTGGGTATGAGGCGGTCCTAACAAATACCCTAGAGCTTGCAAATCAGAGCTGAAAAGATAATCAATTATCTGTCCCGCCATTGTGAGCGATAATCGATTAGTACGGCCAGTTCTCATAATTCTGTTCACTCTCACAACTCCGTTCACCCTCTTCTTTGAATAATGTGAGAAATCTTTCTAAAATTTGAGTGACATTAAAATTAATAAAAAATAAATAACATTACAGCTGAAGAAGAATAAAAATCAGTTTTGACTGTCAATTTTATGCATAAAAATAAAAAAAAAAAATGTCCCAAAATACTAAATATTAAGTGGGTATACTCTAAAATAATCAATAACCACTGACAAGTGTGTGATTCTGTGTAAACAGTATTAAAGAACAACTAGAACAGTTAATTGTCTAAACAAAATGCTAATCATGTAAAATATGTGTAGAAATAGTCTGGTTGCTTATGATAGTCAAGGAAGTTTGAGAGCAGAGTTATGAGAATATGCCCTAAACATCCCCTTCATTTTTAGGAGGTTGTAGAAATTAAAAATGTGCTTTAAATTTTCTGTTTAAAAATATATATACAGAAAATTATTCTGGCAACAAAAGGATTGAAAGCAGATTGCTCAACCTTAGGTGAACTGAGTTATCATGATGGACTAGCTTCTTAAAACTGTAAACCATGTTTTCTTATCTTATCACTATGCATATCTTATGTAACACAACTAATTAACTCCTGCAGCAAGGAAACCAGTACTGCATCTTTTATTACCTATACGAATTATGCAAAACTTTATTTCTTGACCAATTTCGACGATTGAAAAGGAAAGTCTATTAACTTTTTCCCCTCTTTCTACCTATAACATTCAAACTGACTTTAAATGTGAAAAAAAGAAAGACTAAAATATCTACTGTGATGTCGCGGCAGAAAGGAGAGGTGATTACAAGTTAATGACCAGGTAGTTGACCACCACAGCATGTTGCAGAGCAAGAACTCGATGAAAAGAATAAAAACCACGTTATCAGCGGGAAGCCTCAAAATCCCACTTTCTTATCATACCCCTATCTCTAGCCAAGAGGTTGGGTAACTCCACTTAATTTTATAAGAACGCTTGTCCAGCATGTGGGTTTCCAGGCTAGTCACTGAAGATTTGGTCATAATTTTACCTGTCTGTGTGAGCATGACTCTTATTGTATGTTATACTTTACTGTACGTATTTGGCCAGGCAGGCCTGAACAAACAGTGTAGACCCAGATGATGCCACAAAATGCAGCATCTCATCAGGGTCTACACTGTTTGCAACTGATTCAGCTATTTTTAGACACAACATTGGGTATTAAATTCTACTTATTGAAATTTTAGATAAAGTATGGTAAGGAGTTGAAGTGTCTGAATACTAAGGGTAAATATTGTAAAGTAACAAACACAAAAATCAAATGATCAGTTAATAGCAAATTTGTAATGATAATCATTGTTGTGAAATTTATCAATTATCCAGTTAATTGTGCCAGCTTTAAAGTACCCACAATCTTTGTTTTGAACAGAAATATAAAACTACCAGAATTTTTCATCTGAAAGTTTTTATTTTTTGGTGGTAAAATTCTCAGTATATTTTAATAGGCATGTATCCATAATGTGGATTGTGTGTCAAAGTGCAGCTGCAAGCTTACAGTAGTCAGTCAGTGTACTTGGTTTCACACAGTTTTTGCTATATTTTTAGAATGTTTAAAACAGGACATAACCAATGACTAAAGATTTATGTTCAGGTATATGCATGATTATATTTATTTATACATATAAATAAGTGTTTACTTTCATATCAATCATGAAGTTGCAGGGTCTCACTAATGTCATGAAGCGTCATGAAAAGACAAGAAGATATTTAATCATTTGTACCGGTATGGCATAAAATAACATTTTTTTCTCTTTAAACAAGAATTTATGATGAATAAAAAGCGGATCTAGAGATATACACCCCAAGATATACTTGGCACTGCTGACAGTCTTCAGAACCTGGTCATGAAGGACATATACTTGGTAGATCTCTTTAGTGGCTTTCTGGATCCAGTCACTGGCACCACCTGACATTTGGAGTGAGCTCCATATCCCACCTGAACTCCCAGTGAATCTGAATGAGATACATATATCAGATGATATTCTTTTACCAAGGTATGCAACAGGAGAGCTCATTCTCCAGACATGACAAATGTACATAGTACTCCCGGGGCATTGCAACTTATTACTGCTAAAATGACAGTATTGAGTGAAAATTTGGACGAAAAATAAGATATTTTTATGGTTAAAAGTCAATTTTTGCATGTGTTTGGTGATACTTTTCTCCTAGAAAGTAGGCGGGGGTGTTTATCAGAGAGATGGCTTATAGAGTAAATATGGTATATAAAATTTTACAGGTAAAGGTACATATAAGTGGCAAGAAAATGGTGCTATATATGATGGTGACTGGAAGAGAGGAAAAAGAAATGGTTTCGGAACCTACAGTAAACCAGATGGTAAAGGTGGATTTAATAAAGAATACTCAGGAGGTTGGAAAAATGACATGAGACATGTAAGTTTACCTCTATAACTATCTGCCTTATCATGACGGTTTAATACTTTTTTCAGTCAAAAAGTTTTGACATTATTCTTATTTCTCCACAAAAACATAATTTGTAGATACTCGTGAGTACCCTCAGCATATGATTTTTTTAATGCAGAAATAAGAAAAATATTTACCTGATACCCTTTCTTAAACAGGCACTATGAACTGTTTGACAGCAAATCATTTAGGCCTAAATTGGTTCTAAAATGCTAATCACAGCTGCTGCAGAAGACAATTTTGTTGTTATTTTTGTTTGTTTCTGTTTTTGTTTTTGTTTTTTTTTTCAGAGAAAGTAAAGCTTGACAGACAATTCACTTGAAATGTCGAGTTTTAATTTTTTGAAAAGAAATGATACCCTCATAGAAAAAAATTACGGTTGTCCACTACAATTGCTCTTAAGGTTAAGACTAAATGCTGTTCTCATCATTATGGATAGTTTTCCTACAGTTATAGATTCCAAATGGAATGACAATACACTTATTAACCCTTGTCCTGCTGAACCTGGATATACCCTGCCTTTGCAAACAGTGTAGATCCAGATCAGTTCGCTTCTGAAGAAGCCAACTGATCTGGATCTGCACTGTTTGCCATTAAGTATGTGACTGTATAGCAACAATCTGGATCAAGTAATCTGATTGGCTGTCAGTTATTTAGGTCTCAGCAGTAATCCTTTTATAAATTTTCAAAATCCCGGAATGAGCTCAAAAATCACAAAAGAGCAGAAAATGTAAATTACATTATGGAAATATGGAAATAAGCCATAAATTAATGTCGTATAAGATCTACTAGTCAGTATAAGACCTAGATCTCCCTGCACGTTTGTCCAATCTGATCGGGGCTTTTGCTGTCTGCTTACATCTAATCATCGGATACTGCAGAATACATCCATGTATAGCAAAGGCCCTTATCAAATTGTGCTACTTTATTAGCTGATCTGGATCTTTACTGTTTGTATATGTCACAAAGATACCTTTTCTTATAACAGCTCATGTTGATTCATGTTATTACAAACATACATGTATGCGCTGTGCTCTATAAAATGTATGGGGACAGTAAAGGTCCAGGACCTTTGCAGTCTGCTTACACAATCATTGGATACTGAATATTATATTGATAAAGGACCTGATCAAACTGTAAATGTGCAGGCTGATCTTGGCTTTCAGTACTCACACATGATACAAAACTTCTTTCATAGCACTAGTTAAGGCGCTTTTTTCAGTTCAAAAGTATTGACATTTTTCTTATTTCTCCACAAAACATATGTTGTGGGTACTCATTAGAAGTGCCATGCAGAGGCGCTTCTAATGAGTACCCACAACATATGTTTTCATGGAGAAGTAAGAAAAATATTTATCGGATACCCACCCTTATCTAGACCTATGTAAATAAATAATAAATCTTTTCACATTTGACATGATACATTGTTTGAATAACAGAGATCAAGCTGAGTAAATGTTTAGATTTACAAGGGCTTTGGGGTTTTATTATATTCAATACAGTAGGAATATATATTTTACTAACAAATCAATAAAAAGAAAAAGAAAAAAAAAAAGTAGATAAATATAGCCCAGCACACCTGAATGTATCATTAACCCATTTTAGTCTGGAGACCCCTAAAAGTGTAATTGGCAAACAGTACAAACGGGAAACCCAGATCAGGGTGTCCACTGTTTGCAAATAGCTTAGCCATTTTTCTCTAAGAATATCTAAATCACACAGCCTGACATACCTAAAACTGTAATTGGACTCTTCTAATATAAAGTGCAGGAGTCTATTTAGTCTAAAATGGTTTAAGCCATATGCTGTAGAATCTGGAAAATGGGCCTAATACTATATGTGAACAACAAAGATCCAGTTCAGAGCCTTTTTATTTTAGCTGATTCTGATTCTGTAATCAAACAATTATGCTGCTAGCCACAATAATCTGTGCAGACTGATAAACAGTCATTTGCTCTAGTTTTGCCTTATAATAAGTGCCCACAATGTATTTTTATGGAGAAAGAAGAAATCGGCCGAAAAAATAACCTTATCTGGAAGTGTGAGTTACACATAAGAAAAGAGCAAGATCTAGCCCACCATTTCGAAAATATGCCTATTCAAATATATAGAAAATTTCGCCTCCAAAAACTGAAAATTTTCAGATAAAAAAATTCTGATATTTTGCATACTTATGCTCCAAATAGATTGTGGGTAAGAATCACCTCACTGAGGCAGTTCTAATGAGTACCCACAATCTATGTTTTGAGCAGAAATAAGAAAAATAATGTATACCCCTGTAAACCCCAGTTTTACTATACTGAAAAGAAAAAGAAACGCAGGGTAGAGTTTTTTCCTTCTTATTTTTACCATTTTTTTCTATAGCCATACACTTTTACAGATTGTCCTGTGAATGTGAACCGCGGGTATACGAGTCTTTGGTCGATGTGCTATCTACTCAGTGTGTGAAATCATTCAACCGTGCACTACACAGTGCATTGCACGGACAATACGGAAAGCCAAAATTTCGTGTCAAACAAGCATGTTTAAACCTTCAGCACAAGATTTCCTCACACCATTTGGTACAATTCAACGATACACAATGCTCTTCGATTCTTTTACCGATTTTTCTTTTCATTTTTACGCTACTTTGAACTTTTTTTCAATCATGGTAGGATTGACTGATGTTCAGAGGGGTAGGGTAATTGCGTTGCTGATGCAGGGTCAGAGGCAACAGCAAGTTGCCAATCATTTTGGGGTTAACTTCTCAACAATTGAACGTCTTGTTAGACGTTTAAGGGAGACAGGGCATTTAGCAGACCGACCGCGGTCTGGGCGTCCACGCGTGACGTCGCGACGTCAAGACAGGACAATCCTTCTGGCACATTTGCGGAATCGTCATCTCACTGCTGCCGAAACTGCCCTTAATACAGTAGGTACGCATAATCGACAAATTTCTCCGAAGACTGTTGGAAGTCTATTGCGTGAGATTGGTCTTCGAGCTCGTTGTCCATACGTTGGTCTGCCTCTGACCCAGGCACGCTAGGTTGCGTCGTATGGCGTGGTTGACGGCGCATGCGCCCAGGCTATTTCCGATGAGGCAGTGGAGATGAGTTCTTTTTACGGACAAGTCTAGGTTCACTCTCTATCGCGCAGATGGTCGACATCGTGTGTACCGACGTCGCGGAGAACGCTTTGCGGACGCCTGTGTTGTCGAACGAAATCGGTTTGGGGGTGGCTCCGTTATGGTCTGGGGAGGCATTGCTCACGGGATAAAATCACAGTTGATTATTGTTGCGGGCAATATGACCGCAGTAAGGTATAGGGATGAGATCTTGTGTCCTGTTGCAGTCCCGCTTGTGCAACAATGTAATCTGATTCTGCAGCAGGACAATGCCCGACCACATGTTGCCCGAGTTTGTCAGGATTTCCTGGCAAACAATAACATCGCACCACTAGCATGGCCACCTTACAGTCCAGATTTGACCCCAGTAGAGCACATGTGGGATGAGCTGGACAGAAGGGTTAGGAAGCGCCGAAATCCCCTCGCATCTCGCACAACTAAGGAATGCGTTGATCGATGAATGGAATAACATCCCGATGCTAACTGTCAATGTTTTGGTTAACTCTATCCAAAGGAGAATTAGGGCAGCAACGGCAGCAAGAGGGGGGCACACCCGATATTGATTTTCAGTTTGATTTTGGTTTAAACATATTTTATTTCATATATTTCTCAATACATCAATACATCTACGTAGACATTACATGAGTATGTTAATATATAAAAGGGATTCGAAAAAAGCTATATAGCTTATGTGAATTCGTTTCCCTTGGTTCCTGAGCATCAAATCAAAACGTTGTGACCATGCATGTACAAGTAGTTAACTAGCTAACTAACTAAATAAATAACGAAGAGAAAGAAAAGTGAAAGAAAAGAAAAGATTTTTATTTTGATTTCAAGATTTGGGGGGTAGCTACCAATGAACTTCAATAACTCAAGACTTGTTGATCACAAACCAATGAAATTTGGAACTTTTGTTCCATACATGTACCGTTTTGTAATCATAGTAAAATATTTAACAAACTTTTTCAAACTTAAATGAAATTTAGGAATAAAATTTACCCTGCATTTCTTTTTCCTTTCAGTATATATATAAATGGGGTTTAAGGGGGTCAAAATTATATAGACATGTTTTCGTAATGCAGTTCCTGTCCACTGCCTGCTTAAAAAAATCAATGGATACTGTAGAATATACCATCAGAGATATATCTGACCAGACAGCTCTAGGCCTTTGCTGTATATATATGTCGTAAGAATTATGTTCTCATGTTATAAGCCTCATGATATGGCTTATTTCTGCAGCATATTTGTTTTTCTTTTCATCGGTTGTAACTCTACAACATTTGAGTTATTTTTTTATTATTTTCACAGGAAATAAGCATTGACAGAGTTTCAAAAGCTGTCATGATCCGCTGCTTTAAAGTTAACAAGGTTTACATTATCATGATTGTTGAATTATAATCAAGATGATCCATAACAGTTAATTGTTGATATATCTTGTGCTAATATAAAGCCACAACAGATCACCTTTACATATCTAAAGAGGGATAAACAAGAACCATTGCCATATTGGGTGGACGTACAGGCTGATCTAAGTATTTGCTGGTCACACAGGTCGTATTGTAGGTTTCCTTGTGTGCTGGCTCAAATAAATTTATAAAATGAGTATAGCATGATACAATCTGAGATATATTAATTAAATGGCAGTAAATTTATTTGTTCATTTTAATTTATATAAATCCATGTCTTCTTGTATGTCAGGGTTATGGTACAAATTTTTACACAGACGAGGAATATTATGAAGGAGAATGGTATGCTGATAAAAGAAGTGGCTGGGGCCGTATGTACTATTCAGATGGAACAATATATGAAGGCGAGTGGTATGATGATAAGAGGAATGGTCAGGGCATGCTCAGATTGAGTAAGTATAACAAGGTGTATGATATTTACCCTACCAGCACAGTGGCTCAGTGGTAGAGCATCCGTTTTGTGACCGGGAGGTTGCAGATTCTATCCCTGGCCGAGTCATACAAAAGGCTTTAAAAATGGTCCTAGCTACACTTTCGCTTGGCGCTCAGCATTAAGAAAGTAGAGCTAGAACTGGTCAGCTCAGTGTCAATATAATGTGACTGGGTGGAATATCATGTCAAAATATCTGGGACATGATATTTCAGTGAGGCAGCACTCTAAAGTGAGCATTGGGCTCCATGCCACATCCAGACACCGTAATGATATGACTGAAAGATTGTTGAAATCAAACAAACAAGCAAATAAACAATTTACCCTAAGTATTCAAACACCTTAACTGTAGATAAGAGGTAAATCTTTCTTATTTCTCCACAAAACCCTGTGTTGTGGATATACTCATTAGAAATGCCTTGGCAGGTTGCCAAGGCTTTTTAATGAGTATTCATGATATATATTTCTGGGTAGAATAAAAAATGTCAGTACAGTTTGGTTGAAAAAAGTGCCTTATTTGGAGCTATGACTCGAACTTTATACCATACTTATGTAAAATTTGCACCTCACTTGGCCTAAATTTGTACAAGTCCATTTTACAATCTGCTGGTTTGTCACAAAAGTTAACCAGTCAACCCAATGGGGTCATGTCGAGCGCAGTCAGTTTACCTAACCACACGTTTACTGGGCAGGCTTAGTCCAGTTTTGTCTCAAAAGTTGCTGGATAAGTGGCAAACAATGTAGACTGATCAGATGCTGCAAAAATGCAACTTGATCTGATCTGGTTCTATACTGTTTTCTCAGGTCTGTCTATTTGAGTACTTAGGGTAAATACATTGTGCTGTGTGACATCACTGATTTTGCTTTGAAAACTGAAGACTATAAATGCTTACCTTAGCACTCCGAATAAAATTTTCAGCAAACATATTTTTTTCCACAGAAAACGGGTTCTGACATTTCATGCAAATTGTCTCTAATGGAGACAATTTGTTTGAAATGTCAGATCCTGTTTTCAGGGAAAAATAAGAAAAAATCATCAGTTTGTCATCTGCTGAATTATCCCAGAGAGTCGTAAAGGTTAATGAGTTATTATGTTGTGCATCTGCTCTAGGATCAGTTTGTCCAAATTGAAATTCATCGTGTGCTTTTTAGTTTCTCTTAACCTATGAAGGTCTCAGTGGGGATACTTAAAATCAGTAATCAGTAAATATTAATATTATTAATATTAATAAGTTTCAATTCAGTTTATGCCTTATTAAATTTTATGCAAAAAAAAAAGTGTGTGCGGGGTGGGGAGGGGGGATGGATTTATGAAAAAAAAATCTCCAGTACCATATTTATTTATTTTTCAAAAATAAAACAGTAAATGTTAAAACAAATGGCAAAATCACTCTTCAGTTAACCCTATCCGTCCACTGAGGTCATCTTCTAGTGACAACAACTAAGCCTTCTTTAGTCACTTAACCTTGTCGTCAGATCCGTGCGACAAATGAGTGATAATTTATAATTACTTTCTTCAAAACGGGAATTCTTCCCATTTGTCCAGGCTTTCCAAACTTGTGTATATATTTTAAATGAGCAATAGCAAAAGCATCTTCTGCAGTGGCTGCAAGCACTGGGTACACAAGAAATACAGTGGGCCCAAGCGCTTGACAAAGGGTCCTGATTACAGATATACAAGGTGCCAGGGAATTGCACGCCCCTTGGATGGCAGACCACAGAGGGAAGTCCAAGTTGGATCTGATATGCTGATATGCTAGAGGTGGTAGCTTCCTTTTGCTACCTAGGACCCGTGGCTGTGAACTTCCAACAACAACACGTGTGAAATCTGCCTGGAAGAAGTTCAAGGAGCTGCTACCAGTTCTCCCTTCCCGCACCTCTCTTTTAAGACACATATCCCCGTATTCAGCTCTAATGTGTAGAGAGCAATGCTCCATGCCAGTGAGACTTGGCCATTGACAAAGCCAAACCTCAAATGTCTGCAGCGGAATGACAGGGCAATGATCAAACAGATCTGTAATGTCAAGCCACAAGACATTATTACTATCAGGTCCAATGAGCTACTTGCAGGGCTTGGCATTGAGGAGCTGGACCTCTTTCTGATGGAGAGAAGACTCCACTGGCATGGACATGTGGAAAGCTTCAATGGTGCAGTCAAGACAGACTGTGACATACAGGTTGATGGAAAGTGTGGGCCTAGGAGGCCCAAGATAGCATGGAAGCAGCTGACAGAAAGGGATTGCAGAGAATGGAAGCTCTTTGCTATTGACCCTCATTATAGACACACTTGCATTCTTCGCGAAAAGTGCAGGACTTCCTGACAAAACTGGCATTTTTGCATTTTGTCCTGCAAAAACTTTTAGTCTGTCTGACAAATGTCATGTGAATCTTAGCAAAGAAAATAATATTCTGACAACTAATATATGCCTTCAGTCCTGCAGATACTTATCTGTCCTGCAAAAGATTAGTCTGTCTGACAGTTGCCCTGCATTAGTAGAAAAGATTTCGCGAAGACTGCACCTGGAGATCTGGTGTGAGAACTGCCATGCCTGCAGCAAGCCAACTACCTGGAAGGGGACCCACTGATGAGGATGTTGCCCCTGTCTGTTCAGAGTCTTTGCTGATTACATGTGTCTTCTACAGCCTCCAGGCTATCCAAAGAGGGATGAACAAGAACCCTTGCCATATTGGGCAGATGTACAGGCTGATCTGAGTCTTTGCTGCTCACACAGATCTTATTGTAGGTTTTGTCGTGCGCTTGCTCAAATGTAAGTGGAGGATTCAAATGAATATTTTTTCTTATTTCATATTGAAGCTAATGAGAATAGATATGAAGGTTCATGGCGGGATGATAAAAAGAATGGTGCAGGAAAATATTACTACCTCACTCACGGACAGATGTACGAGGGTGTTTGGAATGATGATGTTGCTAAATGTGGAACAATGAAAGACTTCAGTCGAGCTAATGCCCCACAACCAACACAGTATCCTATACCAAAAGTAAGTATTTATTTAAGAAATGAATTTTATGTGAATCCCAAGATTTTTTTTCCAGTTCATTGATTCACTGAACTGCAAAACAAAATAAAATTTATTCTACAGATTTGCATTTTACATATCCCAATAAACATACAGAATATGAATGTACAACAGCTTTAGTTCTCTTTAGTGGCAAGTATGTCACTTTTGCGCAAACAGCATGCGAGTGGGAAATAAAATGAATGATGAACATGCTTGGAAATTATAAATTCATCTAAAGTGCAGTCAAACCTGTGTTAAGCAAGCACCTTAGGGAAAGCCAGTACATGGTAAAGACAGGTGCTTGCTTAATACAGGTTAATTTATTCTTATTATTCTTTTATGGGACCTGAAAAACTGGCTTTTAAATACAGATGATTGCTTAATAGAGGTTTGACTGCTTGCACAGGAAATGTATCCTTGTCATAAGGTACATTTTCTCAAGTAATGGTTCCAATAAAGAAATTGTGATGGAATTTTATCAGAATAACAAACATTAGTTCTAACAGAACAAAATAGGCTGTGACAGCTAAACAAATGTAATTATGTAAACAAATGTAAAAATGCATTATCATGAATATAGCAATTATATGGAATGTATCCTTGTCATAAGGTACATTTTCTCAAGTAATGGTTCCAATAAAGAAATTTTGATGGAATTTTATCAGAATAACAAACATTAGTTCTAACAGAACAAAATAGGCTGTGACAGCTAAACAAATGGGACTGTGCATTATCATGAATATAGCAATTATATAACTGAAATATATGTAAAGAATTTCTTAACGCTTACCAGTCTTTCAACCAAATATATTTCTTTGGAGATACAAATATCAGATAGAAAACATCATTAAAAGAGTCATTTTTTAACCCTTGCCCTGCCGAACCTGGATATACCCTGCTTTTGCAGTGTAGAACCAGATCAGTTAGCTTCTGGAGAAGCTAACTGATCTGGATCTGCACTGGTTGTCCGTCTGTCCGTTTTTCGTTTCTGGATGATAACTTGAGTAAACATCAATGGATTTTCACCAAACTTTGTATATGCATTGATATTCTGGAGATCTGGTTTGGGATTGCTAATGGGCAAATTTTGTCAATTTTTGACGGAGTAATCTGCCCGAGACATGCCCATATTTTCGTTTCCGGACTATAACTTGAGTAAATAACAAGGGATTTTCACCAAACTTGCTAAATGCATTGACATTAAGGAGATCTGGTTTGGGATTGCTAATGGGCAAATTTCGTCAAATTTTTACGGAGTTATTTGCCCGAGACACCCCTATATTTTCGTTTCCTGATGATAACTTGAGTAAATAACAAGGGATTTTCATCAAACTTGCTATATGCATTGACATAAAGGAGATCTGGTTTGGGATTGCTAATGGCCAAATTTCGTCAAAGTTTTACGGAGTTATCTGCCCGAGACAGGCCCATATTTTTGTTTCCGGATGATAGCTTTAGTAAATAGCAAGGGATTTTAACCAAACTTGCTATATGTATTGACAGTAAGGAGATCAGGTTTGGAATTGCTAATGGGCAAATTTAGTCAAATTTTTATCTGCCCGAGACACGTTCATATTTTCATTTCTGGATGATAACTTGAGTAAATAACAAGGCCTTTTAACCAAACTTGCTATATGCATTGATATTATCAAGATCTGCTTTAGGATTGTTATCTGTCCCTCCGTCATTTTCTTTCCAGACATTTTCGCAATGATAACTTTAATACATAACCAAATAATTACTATGGCAGGGCATTATGCTTGCAGTGCTTTTATTTTACTATTCAGCTCTGTATTTCATTTGATGTGAGAGAAAATTAAATAATCTGACCAGGTTGTGCAGCTCTGCATGGCTTAGCATAGAGATTTTTGTGGTTTTTAAAATTTTTCTTTTTTTTTTTTTTAGCTTAACCTGCTTCTTAATGTTTGCCCTAAATTTCATATATAACCTGAGCAAACAGACACAGCTGAAAGCAGCAGCTTGACCAAGGTCTGCATTGTTTGCAATACAGGTAGTACTTTTTAAACACATCATTAGATTATGGACTTGTTCTTATTTTAACCCTTAAAGCACCAATCACAATAGGAGCCAACCACATTCTAAAATATTATTTTTAAAGAAAATAAGGCTAGACATTTCATACAAATCATCTGCCTCTGAAACATATAAAAATAAAAGCATTAGAGACAATTCATGATACCTTATCACTATGGGCAACAGATTCATTTTTATACCCTGCCACACGATAGTGGCAGGGTATTATGGTTTTACGTTGGATGTCCGTGTCTGTCAGTCCATCCGTCAGTCAGTTGTATGTCAGTCCATCCGTTTTTTTTCATTTCCAGATGATAACTTGAGTAAACATCAATGGATTTTCACCAAACTTTGTATGTGCATTGATATTGTGAAGATCTGGTTTGGGATTGCTAATGGGCAATTATTGTCTAATTTTTATGGAGTTATCTGCCCGAGACACGCCCGTATTTTTGTTTCCTGATGATAACTTGAGTAAACATCCATTGATTTTCACCAAACTTAGTACAAGGGTCATGCAAAAAGTTCTGTCATTAATAGGCTTCCTTAGTTTTATCCCAGGTGTATTTTAAAATGCTTCACTGCACTTGAATAGTGTGTTGAATAGCTAGCGATACCCGTTTATTTCGTGCAAATTGCTTTCCAACTGACCGAGTTGTTTCAAATTGAAATAGTTGCAGTCATATACACTGACCAATTTAGTTGTTACATTGGAAGATGGACCAGAAGACTGAAATTTGTAGCTATATTAAATGCCGCATTAGGCTTAATATAGATTCAAAGCGGATATTTAATGAATTGTGTGGTATATATGGACCTCAGACCATTTCAATGTGTACAGTTTTTAGGTGGGTTAAAGCTTTTAAAGCTGGGAAATTTTCTGTTGAAGATGATACCCGTCCTGGAAGGCCTAAAACCTCTGTTACCAAGGCTAACATCGCTGCTGTAAAGATTGTAGTCAAACTGAATGTGCGATTGTCTGTCAAAGATATAGCTGGTTGTATTGGCATATCAGAAGGCAGTGTGCAAACAATTCTGAAAAAGCGTTTGGACCTGAGAAAGGTTTGCGCTAGGTGGGTACCTCATTTGCCTTAAATGTTTTGAAACATACAAAGGCTGTAATAGTCGGGTTATTTCTAACTTGCTAACAGGTGATGAAACCTGGGTGCACATGTTTGAGCCACAAAGAAGGGCTGATGGAAGCAATGGAAGCGAAAAGATCAAAAATGCCCATGTATTGCCAAGAGAACCATAAGTTCGAAAAAGATGTTGTAGGCAGTTTTCTTTAATTCAAGTGGGCCAGTCGTTCAAGTGCCTTGTCCATCTTGTCATACAGTCACTGGCTGATTCTACAAGAATTCT
Source organism: Anodontia alba (assembly GCA_964016985.1). NCBI lineage: Eukaryota > Metazoa > Mollusca > Bivalvia > Lucinida > Lucinidae > Anodontia > Anodontia alba. The sequence goes on along the minus strand of OZ024830.1, from coordinate 64,197,102 downwards.
GTACTTATGAAAGTGAAAGAGTTTTACAATAAGAAATGACCAAGCAAAGGATGGTCAGGAGTCCACCTTTTACATGACAACGCCTCCTCTCATAAGTGTGAGGTTGTTAAGTCTTTTTTGGCTTCTGAAAAGGTGAAAGTTTTAAACCGTCAACCTTATTCACCTGACCTGAGTCCCTGTGACTTCTTTTTATTTCCAAGGCTTAAGAAAATGCTTTCTGGAAATAAGTATACGTCTAGAAGTTCTCTTGGCAGCGTTATTTATCAGTGTCTCCAACAGATACCAAAAGAAGACAATTTATCTGCTTTTCACGACTGGGTAAAAAGGTTACAAAAATGTGTTTCAGTAAAGGGGGAAAACTTTAAAGGTTTGTAATAAAAATATGTTTGATAAAACGTAGCACTGAAGTAATCCAAACCCAGTGACAAAACTTTTGCAGGACCCTTGTATGTGTATTGATATTGTGGAGGTCTGGTTTGGGATTGCTAATGGGCAAATTTTGTCAAATTCTGACAGTTATCTGCCCAAGACATGCCCATATTTTGTTTTCCGGACGATAACTTGTGTAAATGTCAAGGGATTTTAACCAAACTTGGTACATGCAAAGATATGAAGGAAAGGGTTTGGGATAGCTTATGGGCAAATTTCGTGACACGATAATGGCGGGGTATTACAGTTTAATGTTTTTTATACCCCACCACACGATAGTGGCTGGGTATTATGGTTTCACGTTGGACGTCCATGTGTCTGTCCACCTGTCTGTCAGTCAGTCAGTCGTATGTCCATCCGTCCGTCAGTCCATTTTATTACAGATATCTGAAGGACAGATATTAGCCAGTAATATAATACCACACCACTTGAAAACTAGTCAATATCTAAAGTATCAGTGTGCATAAAAATTCATCAAGATCCATTCATATTTTTCTTATTTTTCTTTGAAAACATTATGGGCAAGGAATTTCTAATGAGTATCCTTATCTCTTTTCAGGTTGAACTAGCATCAACAGACACAGTATTGCAAGAGGCAGAAGAAATGTTTTTACAAGAACAAGAATGACAATAAATTGTCAATACAGATTTTTACCTGAATATGCATGGCATATGACTTTTGTGGCACAGATTATGGATTCCATTACCCTCATTTGTGACTGCCTTGTTGAAAAAATCTGATCTGTTACAGTTTTGTCATATTCACTGCATCTTATAACTGCAGAAGTCAAAAGATCAGGGTTATATAAATTAATTGTGAAGATAAACAATTTATTTCTCCACAAAGTCTGAATGCAAGGATCACAAAAGAATAATAATATTTTGGAATGCAGATTATTTGAGCTTACATGAAGTGCCAACATGAATTTGGAACAAACAAATATATTTAAGCTTTAATGTATGAAATGCCACAAAAAAAAGCAAAAAAAAAAAAAAAAAACAGTATATTTTGAGCCAACAAGAATTTGGAATATATTTGATTTTACTTGAAATAACAACACAGTTTGGCATGTGATTGAGATAACACGAAAGCCAGTAAGAATTAGGATATTTTTTTGTGTGTGAGATATAAAAACTGGCATCAGAGCATACTTAAGCATTGAATGCATAGATATGTACTGTCTAATCAAGGCCTTTGCTTTACACTAGCAGATTCTCTAATCTGATGAATGAAATTGCTAGCTTTGAAAGCCAGATCTCTATAGTATCACCATAGAAACATATCTACTGATTTCTTCTAAATTCTTAACTTTTTCACACCCAAATTTCTGACATGGACTATTCTATCTCAGAATTTAGACGCATCCACTGTATCAAACAGGGGTTTCAGTCAAAAAATCAATAATAGAATAGCAAACAGTATAGATCCTGATGAGACAGCTCATTACAAGCCCTCTCATCTGGATCTGCACTGTTTGCAAGCATATCTGTATTGGTCTGTAAAGAAAGGGTTAATAGAATTTAAAGTCTTTCAATTTTACTGCTGTTAGACATTAGATATGTGCAAGATATGACTTGCATAAAATTATTTTATATTGTGAAATATTTTTGTAAAATTATGGTATCAGTACATGTTTTTGTACAGGTTTTTTTTTGTACCTGAAGATTATAAATGCCTATAGACTGTTGTTACCAGCATTACTATGAAGTTTTCGCTTTGAAATACCAAATCTTATTTTCACTGAAAAATAATTTAAAAAAAAAAATAGAATGTCTGTTGCTACAATTTTGCTTAGCACTTAAAAGTTGTACTGAGTTTCAAGGCTTTTGTATTAAATCAGACTATTTTCCTGGGGACATGTCTTGTGTACTGGTAGATGTATTTTTGGGGTGGAAAATACATCATTTTCCTATAGCTGTTTTCATTTCATGCTCATCATGCTGGATTTCAAGAATGAAAAACTGCAATATCTTTCTTATTTCTTCCAGAAAAAGGGTTTGACATTTCATGACAATGTTTGATATATATTTCAGCCCCTATTTTCTGGGAAAAGAAAAATAGAATGAGTTTGTCATCTGCTGAATTTGTCCAGAGAGCGGAAAAGGCTACAATCAGGAATCTGCAATCATTTCTTGAGATATAGCTTATAATACTGAAGGCTTTATTAGGCTTCTAAAACATAGCTCAAGAAAAGAGGGATATCCTGAAAACATGTTATGGGTACTGGAATAGCCTCACCAAGGCAATTCCATTGAGTGCCATAACATGTTTTCAAGGAAAACTAAAAAGGACTTCCATTGAAAATAGCATTTTATGTAGAGCTATAGAGTCTATAAATAGATGTGATTAAAATAAAATAAGGTACTGCTGAAGAACACATGATTGTGCAGGTTTGTATTGTTTATTTATTTGTACAAATTAAATGCAATAATTGTAATAAATAATGTTTGAAATATTTTTTTTTAGTTTCTGTTCATTAAGCTCTTCAAAATTAGATCCCTACCATTTAATAACACCTTATTGCCCATCTAGCTTGCATAGACCCAGATCAGCCCAGACACCTGGACCCCAATTGCAATATTTACTAGTACACTCAATATCTGGACAGCCATGTCTGTCAGAGCAAAAATATAAGAAGATACCCAGGATACTATTATCACGAAGCACAGCCTTCCTGAAGAACTGCAACAAAGGAACTGCCTTGGAATAGTCAGTAGAAAAACTAGGTGAGGGGAGGTGTGTGCTGAACTCTTTCGGTGCCAAATTTCAGATGACATTTGTCATCTGCTTTTCTTTTTTAACAAACTATCGCTTGAAAAGAAGTTTATACGTAAAATTGAAAGACTGAATGTCAAACAGCATAGATCCAGATGAGACGGCTCATTGAGCCGTCTCATCTGGATCTATGCTGTTTGCTAAAGCCTATTATTATGGCCTGTGGCAGTGAAAGAGTTAAACCAGTTTTACTTGTGCAAAAAGCCCGCCTTTAATTCTGATGCAGCTCCAAGTTACAACAAGAGCTCCACTGAGTGGGGCAATATATGCCTGTAGGAGTAACAGGAATATTTGCATCATATTAGCAAACAAGAGGACTAAATGGTCCTGTATAACTTTCCTGAGATTCCAAGCAAAACAAGACAAATATCAGAATGTTTTGGACAAAAAAAAAAATGACCAAAGTCCAGATATCTGGTCTGATCTGGGTCTTTGCAGGCTAGCTGCCTCATACAACTTAAGCATGCTAACTTGGTATTGTGCTTGTTAGTAAGTAAATGTTCACAAAAAATCCAGGAAGTATATCAGTAGCTTCAGTGCTTCTTGGCAAAGAATTGTACTGTAACTTCTTTCTTTCCATGACTTTGGACAAAGGTCAAGGGTAATCCTTATGAAGGAGATATGGAGTGAATAAGAAATCACTATATGAAATATACAAAGGGGCATAATTACATTAAAACTTGAAGGATTACTGTTCTTTTTCTCTGCACGTCTGCACATCTTCTAATGATGCTTTATATTTGTACAAAGTTGCATGAAGAAATCTTTAAAGGTTTTAAAGTTATAGAGTGGACATGAACCATTACCATTTGACCTTGACCTTCATCAGACAGGGTTCAGTTATGAGTTCTGCACATCAGCTTGGTATGGTGAACATTTGACCGAAGTTTCACAAAAATCCTTTAATGCATTAGGAGATATGGAGCGGAAACAAAAAGTTAATGGACACACAGACAGACAGATGGAGGGACAATGTCAGGACATGGAATATAAAAAATCTTTCAGTGGGTGAACGAGATATGGAGCGGACACAACCTTACTATATGAAATAAACAAAGGGGCATAATTTCATCAGAATTGAAAGTAGGGTTATGGTTCTTTTTCATTGCACATCATCTGATCATACTTTATATTTGTGCAAAGTTTCATGAAGAAATCTTAAATGGTTTTGAAGTTAAAGAGCAGATACAACCTCATTATATGAAATAAACTAGAGGCCCTAGTGGGCCAGAAATCACTCACCTGGATTAGGCAGATCATGATATGTTACATGGCCATCTTGGCTATCAGATCAGATTGCCTTTAGCAATTCAGAATCTGATGTTGTTTGAAGATTTCCAAGATTGTTGCCACGGCCGCCATTTTAGATATTGGAACTGAACGATTTTAGCAGTTCTGAATCTCCATGTACCTGATGCCTCCCATCAAGTTTCAGCTTAATCTGACTTATGGTTTGGAAGATGTGGTTTGAAGAATTTCAAGATGGCCACCATGGGGGCCATCTTGGATATCAGGATGGAACTATTTTTATAGCAATTCTCATCTCCATAACACCCCAATGCCTCCAATCAAATTTAAGCTCGATCTAACCATTCAGGAGCTAATGTGATTTGAAGATTTACAAGACGCTGTCATGGTGGCCATCTTTGATATCAAGACAGAACCATTTTAGCGATTCTAAATCTCTATGTTGCCTTGATGCCTTCCACCAAGTTTTGGTGTGAATCGAATTACCATTCCGGAGCAGATAACAGTTGAAGATTTTCAAGAAGGCTGCATTTTGTAACAAAATGATCTTAGTAATTCTGAATCTCAAAGTCGCCACAATGCCTCCCACCAAGTTTTGGGTCATTCTGACTTACCATTCGGGAGCAGATGTGGTTTTAAGATTTTCAAGATGTCTTTACAGGATGATTTTAGCAATTATGAATCTCTATGTTGCTCTGATGCCTCCCCTTAAGTTTCTGCTCAATCAAATTTATGGTATAAGAGGAGATGTTGTTTGAAGAATTTCTAGATGGCCACTCACACTGTGGTGGCCTTCTTGGATATCAGAGCGAAGAAATTTTAGCAATTCTGAATCCCCATGTCTCCCTAGTGCCTCCCACCAGGTTTTGGCCAAATCCTACTTACCCTTCGGGAGCAGATGTCATTTGAAGATGACACTTTAAGATTTTCAAGATGGCTACTGAGGCAGTCATTCTGGATATCGTAACAAAATGCTTTTAGCAATTCTGAATCTCCATGTCTGCCCAATGCCCCCCACCAAATTTCAGCTTTCTCTCTTTATATATATCCGACTTAACCATTTGGGAGCAGATGAGGTTTGAAGATTTTCAAGAGGGCCACAGTGGCAGCCATCTTGGATGTTGGAACAGAACTAGTTTAGCAATTCTGAATCTCTATGTCGCTCTGATACCTCCCACCTAGTTTCGGCTCAATCCAACTTGCCGTTTGATAGATGTCGTTTGAAGAATTTCAAGATGGCTGCTGGGGCGGCCATCTCTGATATCGGAACAGAACCATTTAAGCAGTTCTGAATCTCCATGTCTCTCCAATGTGTCCCACCAAGTTTCAGCTTAATCTGACTTACCATTCAAGAGCAGATGTCATTTCAATATTTTCAAGATGGCCACCATGGCAGCCATCTTAGCTATTGGAAGGGAACAATTTTAGCAATTCTAAATCTCCATGTGGCCCCAAAGCCTCCCATCAAGTTTGGACTGACTCTGACAGGGTTCTGGAGCAGATGTGGTTTGAAGATTTTCAAGATGGCCGTAGTGGCAGCCATCAACTACCGCCATCTTGGATATCTGAGCGGAACAATTTTAGCAATTCTGCATCTCCATGTCTCCCAAGTGCCACCCACCAAGTTTCAGCCCAGTCCTACTTATGGTTTGGGAGGAGATATCGTTTGAAGAATTTCAAGATGGTGGCCATCTTGGATATCGTAATGGAACAATTTTAGCAATTCTGAATATGTGGCTCCAATGCATCCCATCAAGTTTCTGCTCAATCCAACTTATGGTTTGGGAGATGTTGTTTGAAGAATTTCAAAATGGCAGCCATGGCGGCCATCTTGGAGATTGGAACAGAAGGATTTTAGCAATTCTGAATCTTTATGTCACTCCGATGCCTCCCATCAAGTTTCAGCTCAATCCAACTTATGGTTTGGGAGGTGATCTTGGATATTGGAGCAGAAAGATTTTAGCAATTCTGAATCTCCATGCAGCCACAATGCCTCCCACCAAGTTTCAGCACAATCCCACTTGTGATCCTGGAAGAGATGTTGAAAATGTGAAAAGGTAATGACGGATGGACCACAGACAACAGGCCACAGCATAAGCTGACCTGGTGCAAAGCTAATAAAAGGGCAAAATTATGCCAGAACTGAAAGCAGGGTTAAGGTTCTTTTTTTTCTTTTAGGGATCCTCTACCTCATCCTTGAAACATCACAGTGAAACACACAAAATCTCAAATACTATGATGAAACAAACAAAAGGCTCAGTGGTGATCTCAAGCCAGAATACAAGAAAACAACAAAAGGGGACGATGATGGGCCCAACCTTACACATGAATTACTTTGTATAGACCCAGATCAAACAGCTCCTTTAGGCAAATCTGGGTCTATGTTAAATGATGTACCATATTTTCCCAGTTCTCGGACAGACAGGACTGAGCAAACATTGTAGACAAAGATCAGATGCTGCTGAATGTGGTATCTGATAGGGTCTGCAATGTTTGCCACTCATCCAGCAGTTTTTATACATACCAAGAAGTAAAACTGGATTTTTTCAAATTTTAGGGCAAGTATGGTAATAAGATGTCTAAATACTTACAGTAAACACAGTAATAAGGTTTATTTACCTTTGGAAGAGTTCTTACTCGCTCCTATTTTCAGATGGTTTCATAATGGAACTTTACTAATTTTACTCTAAGGCTGTAGCAGAACTCTATTTTAAATTCAAGCATCTAAAGTCCTTATTGTATTTATTCTAAACTTAAAGTGTGCATTTAACCTTTACCACTCTCTGGGCTTATGCAGCTGACGACAAATAGGTGATACTTTTCCCAGAAAACAGGATCTGACATTTCATGCAAAATGGGGCCAATTTGCATGAAATGTCAAATTCTGTTTTCTGGGAAAAATTAGAAAAAATATTTCAAAATGTTGTCTGCTGAAATGTTTACCCAGCGTGCTAAGTGTTCACTACCAGTACCTTGTGGTGTGTCTAGGGAAACAAGTAAAACTTTGTGACCAAAGGACACAAAACAAGAGAATTTATGACAGATGCATAATTGGTAGTGAATGTTATCATATTTAACCTCTGCACATGGGAGGACTATTGGATACTCTACCTATTGGTAGAGCTAAAAACAGACTTAGCATGCATCTATCCTATAAAGCCTTTGAGGTTTGCTGGCTAGATAATATCAAAGGACTGATAGTCCTAAGAGTCTGCTAGCTTGTAAAGTACTGATGGAGTGCTGTGTATCTTCTATGCAAACACAATACATGCAAAGAAGATAGGTGACATTCCAATGCTACCAATACTACACCATAAGATGGAGCTCTATAGAATATATCAAGCATCTGGGCATTGCACTTCCTGAAAAGAAGACTTTCTTTGAAAACTCTTAAATTCTGCTGGTAAGTGCATATCCTTGACAAATCTGACCTCAGGGCTAAGTCTTGGAGAAATTTCAAACTACACTGTAAGATGATTCTGCATGCAAAGTTTCTAGCTAGGACGGACAAATACGGATGGACGCACTAATATACACTCAAATGCAGCTATGGTGACTATGCCTTGCTCAGCGCAAGCGGGCTTGACAAAACGGAAGATATTTATTCAAGTTATTTTTCTTCAAACTATTAGCACATTGTTGACAGATCCATTCCTTATCCTCCACACTTTTATGTCCTAATGTACTGAGTCTTTTCATCTCAGGCTTTAGACCCTGAATATTAAATTTAACAACAGAATGTCTTAAAAATGTTTGACAACAACTTATACATATGTACTGGGGACCACAAGACACCAACTTGTGAAACTGTGTGACTAGAACTGTCCTTGTTTTTAAATTTCGTACTGCTCAAACCATCTTTTGATGTGTCATTTAACCTACGTTTCTTATTCAGGGAGGTTTGTAATTCTTCACAAATAAGGGGTGAATCAAGTAATGCGGAACCGTGTTCATTTAAGCTGTTAGCAAGCAGGGAGGAAGCATCAGGCTGTGATGGACACAACTCAAATGAAATACATTCTTGCAGTGATTTTTTTACCTGCGCATCCCGAGTCCCGTACTCACATTTTTGCTTTGGGACTCACATTTTAAATCTCAGCGAGTCCCAGGACTCACAAAGTTATAGTGGAAAAGTCTGTAATGGACGCAATGATTTTCTAGTAGGAATCACTTTATATAGCCCAAGCGAGTCCTGGGATGCATAAGTATAAAATTGTAACTAAATCACTGTCTTGTAAAGGAGGATAGGTAGTTATTCACAAATTTGAATCCCAGCTCATTGGTATCGTTTTATGGTCTCCCTGCAAACATGAGATATACAGAGCGAATGCAAATCAAACTGACTCACCGCTGTTGTAGTAATGGAATTATCAGAACTAAACAATCTACGCAAATGTAAGGAAATGCCAGCTATATTTGTTTTCTTTAACAAAATGCTTTTGCCATTAACATTTGGCATTCCATCTGAAGCTCTTGCATGTGAGTCAGAAAGGTAGAAACAGTCACCTTGTTCCAATAATGCAATGGAAAAGCCGTTGCAAATGAATACTGCATATGGGTTGAATGAGAAAGTCATAGCGAGTGCTGTCTTTAAATCAAGGAAAGGATACTCCACTGAGGATATGATATTTAAATTGAAAATGTTTTTTTTTTTTTTTTTTTTTTTTTTTTTTTTTTTCACTTTCCAGTGATAATGCTGGTTGTCAAGTGAAAAATAAGATGGCAAATCACAGATGGCTCTAAATAGTCATGATATGTCTTGGAACTCTTTTTTGCATACTTGTATAATTTATCTCCTGCAAACAGAATTTCATTCATGTTGTTCACATTCCACATGTTGGTACAGATCCATGGTAGGCATTGACGCCCTCTTGAATCAGGGCTAAATATTTCATCTCCTTGATGGATACTTCCTTGCAATAATACAGATGCATTTTCTTGTAGATTTATATTATTTGATGGACCTGGATTTTGCTCTATATCCATATTTTCACACTTGCTTACAACCAGTGGCTTCATCCAATATTAAATTTATATTCAGAGACAAGGCTTTGTGAGAAAATTTGCTATTCCTTGAAAAACAACCAACATGAACACTCTGTACTACATGCTTTCACTGTCAATTTCTCAAAATCAGTCAGATGGAAATGCATTCTTTTTAATGTATAAATAAGAATGGGTCTTTACTGAGGCATCTGTGTGAAACAGATATACATAAATAAGCTAACCATGTACTGAAAAACTAAATACAATTATTTCTCTTCTGTTTTGTTTCTTTCTTCACAAAAAATCCATTTTATTATCTGCATACAGTACAGCTCATGTAAAATAACCAAAAAACTGTTTACTCCGAATATTGGCGTTTCGCGAACTTCCCAAAAATACTCGGAATCAAACCGAGTAAACGTTATATCCGGCGGACACCACTCGCAAGTCCGCCGAAAGTATGTGTTATGCGAAGTTATGCGAAGTTACTCGGAATGGTATATTGTACCCGGAGGCAATATTTCTTGCGAAGTGATGCGAAATTCCTCGGAGTAATTTGACTGAATACCTGTCCGATTTTTATATATTTATCTATTTAATAAATAAAGTTATTTAGATATTTCTTTAATAAATATATTTTTAGTTATTTATATCTTTATTTTTCCATCATGTAGTACAGTCTGCGTGAAGGTTATATCGAGCACGCTCATGCGGATGCGCAGGTTGATCTGACTCTGCACTGATCACAAAGGTCTTATTGTCCCAAAAGTGTTTTGCTAAATTTCCGCATTCCGATCCCCCAAAATTAGGTGCATTCCCTTGTTTTCTTAAAGTATAAACCAATGCTGCCTTGTTCCCTGAATATATTTTGGTGCTCCCTAGGTCCAAAGATAACCCAGGTAGCCCCATCCATTGTTCTAGCACGTAACATGGGCCTCGACAAAGCTCCATATAAAAAAGTACCGGATTCTTTGTCTTAGTCTAGTCCGGCCACACAACTGGGTCCGGCATGGCCATTTTTACTTAATGTGCCGTAGAAAAAAAAAAAAAAATACACACACACACACACAAAATCACAAAGAGAATCAAACATCTGCCCCTAATCGACGAATTACGTATTTATATTTGGTATTCCTGTAACGACCTTTTCCCATGCAACAACCGCACGCGCTCAATATAAATGACGTACTGTGGTAAAAGACAGGGAAATTCTCACTCGGGGAAATTCTCACTCGCGTGCAGCAACCACATGTGTCAATATGAATTTACTTAAAGGGGCGCTTCTGCTATCAAAGAGGCATTGAATCAACAAGACAGCACATGTGAAAAGAGTGTCTGTCACACAAAAACACATTCTACGCACACTAGGCTAATGGCAATTCAAACAAGTGAGTGAGTTTTACGTCCTACTAACAGCTAGGTCATACGGAGATGTGGACCTTGGTTTAAAGTCCAGTAGGAAAGGCTTGAGAAGCCTGGGATCGAACTCATGACCCTTGGGTGACAAAACGAGAAGCTTCACACTACACCACCGAGGCACAATTTCCCAATATTTCATACTGTTAAACATCTAATAAAAGGGCTGCAGACATTTCACCATGCCCCGCCACTGCATTTACGTCAAGCAAGTGCCATGAGTCTGTTAATAAACTAATAAAGTTTCAAGAAAATATCTCAAAAAGTTTTCAAGTTACAGAGCGACAGAAAAAAAAAAAAGAAAAAAGAAAAGAAAAATTACAGAAACCACTAAAATATTTTCGGTTTTCAAAGGGTCATAACTCCAAAAGTAAGCTCTATCGTCAAAAGTATATGAAAGAAAAGAAGGGCAGCTATTAGTTTCTGCTGAAATGATTAATAGCTTATGAATAAGCCCACCCTGGAAAAGTGTGCAGGCTCGACAAGACCGAAATAGTGTAGACTGGGCCGTTTAACTCCAGTTCAAAAACCAAAATTACGTCGGTAGTTCTCATGTCTGAAGTATGATTTACAAGGTTCGTTCACTGAATCTGACAAAACATACAATACTACAATATACGTGCGACCAGCAAAGACTCAGATCAGTCTCTGCATCGACCCACTAGATAAAGCAAGGTTCTTGGATAGCCCGGAGTCCAAAGACGGTGCATACTGTACGATCCACGAAGGGTCTGATCAGAATGTGCTGTTGCAGTCGCACTGTTTATCCCGCTTTGGATAGCCCGGCTATCGAAGGTACATACGAACAGCGAATGCTTTTATCAAAATGTGCAGTTGGCAGATTGACACGTGTCTTCGCTCGTCGCACAAGACGTTTTGTTAAACCCAGAGATTGTAGGAGGTACATACGATTAGCGAAGGCTCTGATCAGACTACTGATGTGCAGGCTCAGAGTGTGCAGGCTGATCCGTCTCTTCGTACAAGTTTTATTGTAGGTTTTGCCATGCACAGACCAATGCGCGATTTGTTTGTGCATACCATAATGCCTAACACTCTGGGTAAAATTTTCAACAGACGACATTTTGAAATATTTTTCTCATTCTTCCAAGAAAACAGGATTTGCATTTCATGCAAATTGTCTCCATTGCATGAATGTCAAACTCTGTTTTCTTGGTAATATAAAAAAAAATAAATAACAATGTTTTTATTTTATTTATTTATTTATTTTTTTTTTTTTTTTTTTTTTTTTGTCGTCTGCTGAATTAGCCCAGATAGTGGTAATTCGATACCCGAGAGCACCAAGTGTTATTGCACGGCGCATCAGCGCCGGGCATATTGTGGTTACTTTGTAACTGTTAGTGTGTGTCGGAAACGGCGTAACCTTTCGGTTCACATTTTTTTAAAAACATATGACGATTGTATTAAATAAAAGGTCCTGTGATATATTAATGTGCTACAAATTGTGGACAGAAATAATGTTTCAGCTACGTGATAAATACAGGGTCCAAACTTCCCTGTTTGTATAACCAACATGCGTTTATCTACCGGATATTTTAGGAGTATCCTTTCGGTTTTTGTGGCGGGGGGGCGAAAAATATCGGGTTGGAGCTGGTACCCGTTCTAATTTGAAGATTTCGCGTTTTAGTTTTTCTATGTGGAGAACCAGTCAGCGCGTGCCTTTGAAGAAAATGGTCGGGTATAAAAGCCAAGTCCGATCCGATCCAGTAAATATAAGAAAATCATAGTTTTCTCAGTAGTGAAGCTCTGAATGTTCTAGTGACCATTTATTCTCTGCGACAGAGCTAATCTCTGTATATATTAGCTTCACTACTGAGAAAACTATGATTTTCTTATATTTACTGGACTTGGCTTTTATACCCCTAGAAGACAGAAAACTGCTTAAAAATCAAATCCAAAAGCATTGAAAAAAGAAATATCTTTTGTCGAATATTTAATTAAGCAATGTATGATAATACAAAACTGATATACTGGACATTTGAATCGTAGTTTAGATATAATGACAAAAATAAAATTAATGATCGGCTGAAAAATGATCGGCGGATCGGATCGCCATATTGGATGAATCGAAGCTGCATGAGTTTGGGTAAATAAACATAAATGTTGCTATGTATCTGCTTTTTCGTTGGTTGTATTTTTGCGTGCATTAAAATATTTGTCGAGGCTCTATAATTCGATACAAAAAGGAATGTTTTTTTCAATCCTAGCGGAACTTTTATGACCATTTCACCGCCCGTTTCTGTAGGCAGTATCCACATTCGTGACATTTATTTAGTCCTTTTACCAGACTCGGTAAGACACTTTTTGCCCACAAAAAAAGCAAGACGTGCTCGTCTGTATTGTTTTCCATAAGATGCCTTGCTCGAGGTTTGTGCAGGGAAGTATTCATCAGGGTTCATTGGGCATTTCTGTGTTGAGCGCCTCCTTTTGCACTCAGTGTACAGCCATTGCATTAATTGCTTTGGTTTTTGCCTGCTTTAAAGTAGATGTGACCACATGGGAATCACAGCATTTGGATACTGTAGTATTTGAAGGTGATACTTTGTATAACAGTATCGTTCAAAGTAGATATGATGGCGATGCCACTGTTTATTTAGGGCATCAAGATTTGCCATTAGAATTTACTGCTTTTGGTGTAAGATACCAACAGAGGTTGGGTTCAACTTTTCATGGGGCTATTAATAACCGTCCGGCAGTTGTAGAGGCAGGCGGGCACACAGTAATAGATGCCTTAGAAATGGCTTTCAATCAGTCTCCTTGGCTTATTGGAACTTTTGGTGGAAGATCAGTAGCCTTATTTAGAAGCAATGACATGTTTTTTGTTTTCGACTCGCATTCACGAAATGCAGTGGGTCAAATTGATTCAGCAGGTAGAAGCATACTTCTGTGTTATGATAATGTAAATGTTTTGTCGTTGTATTTATCTGCAGTCTATCCTGATCATATTTTTAACATATCTCCAGTTCAACTGCGTGGCCCAGAAGAGTTGGTTAGTGCCATCTTAAATGAACCAGTACAGAGTACTGAACATGTCGAAGAAATGATATGTGATGAAGCTGAAATAAACACATTCATTCTTCCAACTGATGCACATGTAGCTGTTGACAGTGTAATACATGAATTTGATCATACATACCATGCATTGCCTGGAAATAAACCTAAAGGAAAATCTTATAAAAAGCAATGCAAAGATAAAGATCGCAGGACAAATGGTGATTTGTATGCAAGCCAGCAGACACAACTTCATGGTAGGAATATGTCTTCTGTTACATGTGAGTTGACTATGTGTAGCTCAGATGTGGCTGCTGTTTGTAATATTAGTACTAGTGACCAGCAGAGGTCAACAGTCAGTGATAATACCAATGTGTGTATGTCTGACCAAACTAACCAAGATTATGAATCATACATTCGTAGCACACCTAAGTATTGGTGCAAATGTTGTGACCGATTTCTTTTCTCATCTCAAGTCAAGCATTTAGGTTGTAAAAATAATTCAGTTATACAGGCTTTGAAATTCAATTCTTCTACACAACTTTGTCACACCTGTTATAAATATGTATGTCAAGGAACTATTCCTCCTTTGAGCTCCGAACTAAATGCTCTTGGTATAGACTATATTCCCAATGAAATCAGTTCTTTAAGCTCACTAGAAAAGAAACTTTTAGCCAGAATTCAAGTTTGCATGACTGTCATTTTACTTCCTGGTGGACAGTATGCTGAGAAAGGTCTAATAGTTGACATGCCAAGAGATGTTGAGTCATTCGTGGAAGAAATAACAGGTATTGACAACATGTGCTTGGTGCAATTTGAATTTGATAGCACAATTGGTTCAAGGGGGTGCTTTTTAACAGATCCATTTAAAGTTGTAAGAGGTTTTGTATGGCTTAAAGCTAATAATAGACTGTATGCAAACACAAGAATAGCAGACTTGAATTTAAATTCCTGTAATTCTGATGATAGCACTATTTGTTCAACTGATTTTCCTGTTATAAGAGATACTGTTAGCTGTTTGGAGCATGTAACTTTTGCTCCTGTTGAGTACTGCAGTAACACTGAGACAGGAGGTCAGAGTTCCTTGAGAAACACAAACCTGGGTTCTTCAGTATCTAGTCAAGCTAGCCCACTTTTAATTCCTCGTAATGATGCTACCCCAGTCTCCATATATGAAATGCCATTTGGTGAAGAAAAGGCATTCCCATGGCTTTTCCCTTCAGGCAAATTTGGCTTTACATACCCAAGACGAAAAAGCATTCAGCCAAGTTTATACTTCAGATACCGGTTGAACAACCGCCATGGTTATTGGCGAAGAGATATCTCATATATGTTGCATGCTGCAGTATCATACGATAAACATCTTCTGAAGAAAGATATTGGTATTTGCATGAAAATGCGTAAAGGCTTCTCTGATACAGGGCCAGGTCTGCCAACTACAGCTGCAGACGTTCGGTCTAGAAATACAGACCCTGACATTCTTCAGAACTTATATATGTTCATGAAAAATATTCGTGGTACAGTTGCTTATTTTCGAAATGCCTTGTATGACCTTTTAGCCATGTTTCGCTGCTTGGGTCCTCCTACCTTATTTATGACTCTTTCAGCAGACGATTTGCATTGGCCAGAATTGGGCATGCTATTGGAAAACTTATCTTATGCTGAAGCAGTGTCGAAGCACTCATTTTTTTCCAGCATGAGGAAGGATCCCTTAATGACTGCAATTCATTTTGATCGCCGATTTACTGCTTTGATGAAATATGTAATTCATGGGCCTGTGAAACCTCTAGGTATTGTCAAGGATTTTTTTGCACGTGTGGAATTTCGGAATAGGGGCTCCCCTCACTATCACATATTCTTTTGGGTTGGTAATGTGCCTAATGATATTAATGAAAATACAAGCGAAACTGTTTTGCAATACATTACTAATACCATTCATACACATATCCCATTGGAAACTGAAAATCCTGAATTGTATCATCTGGTTAAAAAACTTCAAACTCACTCACATTCCAACTATTGCATGCGTTCAGGAAAACACCCCTGTCGTTTTGGTTTTCCGAAACGTGAATGCATAAAAAGCAGATTACTTTCAAGGGTTATGACTATGAAGAATAGAGGCCAGTTTTATGAAACATATAGGCCAAAAAAATCTGCTTTCATAAATGCTTATAACCCTCAAATTTTGCTTCACTGGCGAGCAAATATGGATGTACAGCTCATAAATGATGCTGATGGAGCAGCATATTATGTTTGTCATTACTTATGTAAATCAGAACCTGATGAATTGAGGTGTGCACTTGGCAATTTAATAAATACTGTTTTTCACCAAAACCCAGAAATGACAGTTTTCCAGCGTCTTTGGAATATTGGTTTATGTGTTTTAAAACACAGACAGGTTTCTGCTCAAGAGGCAGCATTTCGTCTTAGTCACCTTAAACTTATTCAATGTTCACGGTCTGTTGTTTATTTGAACATCAGGCCTCAGAACAAAAGATTTAAAATGTTAAAACCATTAGCTGAAATTGAAGCCATGAATGATACAGAGACAGACATATTTATGCACAATATTATTGATTACTATATGGCACGACCTCAGTCCATGGAAACAGTGTCTCTACATTTCTTTGCTTCTTGGTATATAAAATGTCCAGCTCCAGCTGGTCAGTCCCAGACAAGATGCTTGGAAAGAGTTTATATAGAAAAGTATGATGTTTGGGTTCGGAAACGATAGTCATCAGTTGTTATTCGGTTTCCTCATTTGTCAGTTTCCAATGATGGTTACTACTTTACTTTGCTTATGTTATTGCTACCTTTTCGTTCTGAACAGGACCTTGTTGGTACATATGCAAGCGCAAAAGCAGCTTTCAATGCGAAACATTCACTGCTCGACTTTTCAGTGGAAATGCATAACTCTTTTTTACTTCAAGTTGAAAACTGTATTAGGCGCATTCGTCTTGCTGAGGCTGAGCTTGAGGAACAATCTGGTGTAGAAGATGTACCTTCAAACATTGATATAGGGTTGAACATTTCATCAGTTGCCGCAACAAGGTCATATACAAATATAAGTTGCAACTCTGATGCAGATTTGTTGCACTATCATCAAATGTCTGCGTGTTACATGTCCCATGATGAGTTTTCTCTGTCTATAAATAGTTTAACTAATTGTCAGAAAAGAGCATTACAAATTGTACAAAACCACTTTTCCAGCCGAAGAAATAAACCGCTTTTACTTTTTATTACTGGTGGTGCTGGTGTTGGTAAATCATACCTTCTCAAGATCATTGTTGCATATTTGCAGTTATACACAGGAGTTCATCTTGGTTCTTCACCTGTAAAGTGTTGCTCACCGACTGGGACAGCAGCTAGGCATATATATTCTATATATAACTATTCATTCTTTGCTCCATATTCCTGTTGACAGGTATTTAAATTATGCTGGTCTTAGTTCTTATGCACTCAGCTCATTGCGGAGAAAATTTATTGGTGTTCATACTGTTGTAATTGATGAGATAAGCATGGTAAGTGATAGAATGATGACATTCATCAGTAGGCGGCTTGGATAAATTGCAGACAGTTGCCAGCCTTTTGGTAATTTCAATGTAATTTTAGCTTAATGAGCTTGTTAAGTGTTAATTTGTTAACTGCTTTAGCAAAGTTAATTCAAATACACGCATATTTTTTGCAGAAAAAAAAAAAGTGAGAAGCTTTTGCATTGAAAAAAGAAGCTTACATTTTCCCCACAAAGTTAATATATTTGCATATCACAACACAAAAATTTTAACATTTTCTTAACAACGTCGTTAACTTTGAGCAACAGGGCCCAGTTGTTCAAAGCATCGTTAGCTTAACGAGCTCGTTAAGTGTCATTTCGTTAACTGTTTTAGCAGATTCAACATGAAGTATTTTCATACTTTTTGCTGAAAAAATGTGAGTAGCTTTTGCACTGCTCTGCTGCAAAAGCTACTCAGATTTTTTCAGAAAAAATTTCAGCATATTTGCGTATCATACGATATAAATTTTAACGAATCGTTAACTAAGGACGTTAGCTTTCAACAACTGGGCCCAGAACATGATTCTATATAAGCAACCTAACAGTAAGTGTCTCCGTTTCAACATTACAAAGCTCAGCATCTGATGACGAATCAATCTCTTCCATTTGTGAAGAAGTAGTAAGTAAAGCAATATATCAATTACACATATGATTATTCTGGTACTGATTGTGAAGATGAGGTTTCATTTTTATAGCCCGCCACATCACAGTAGCGAAGGGTAATGATAATATTGTCTGTCTGCCAAGCTCCTCTTCTTTCAAACCTACTACTACATGTACATATTTTAATTTGAAAAGGTGATACTTGGTGAACAATACAAGACTTTCTGTACAGCAGCCCATGTTTATGAAGGTTACAGTGTACCAAAAAATTAACAGAATTATTACTCTTAAAAAACTGTCCTTTTTAAAAAAAAAAAATAATTTACACCTGATTTTCACATCAGGCAAACTGTTTTGCAGTTTTAATCTGATCATGCTGTATAAAGACTGGCAACAGTGCATATTTTTAGCTCAGCCTTTTCTTGGGCGCCGTGCTTCCCGTTATGCTGCTTTTTGCAGCAACTTTTGTACTTGTAACTTAGTATTGGCTTCTAACCAAGAAGACTCTGCCTAAAATGTCCGTGAGGGCATATGATAATATTATAGACTGCTCCACATGACCTCGTAGAACGAGGACTGTAGAAAACCAATTTTTATCAAGGCAAATACACCCTTGTAATCCAGATCACTCGAGCGCTTGCTAATCCAAGCGTTTGCTTCAGGTCTATAAATAGACGGGCTTCCCTGATTACATTCATTTTTTGTAGCCGACATTTTTTTTTTTTTTTTTTTTAATTTTAAAAAGAAACAAGTCGATAGTTCATGCAAATCCTCTGCAGCAGACGATTCACATGAAAAAATCAAGACTTTTCTTTGAAAAAAGAATCAAACTGTCGTCTGCTGCAGTTGTGATTGGCGATTTAAGGGTGAGTGACTTAATTGATGATAAATTATGACAATCTAATCTGTGTAACGACTGAAAATGTTATAGCTGTTTAAATCATCAACCTGTAAACATATTTGTGTATTTAACACTGTGCCTGTGCATATTTATTACACATACAACATAGGATGTTTGTTTAAAAAACAAACAAACAAACGCTGAGGGATGGTATTCTTTCTGCTATTCTATAAATAAACAGGGAGATTTCGATACACATTTGTTTACAGCATGACGTGTTGTTATCGGCCAATGCGAGCAGCGGAATAAAACACGTGACTAACGGTTCACTACAGTCGTCAATTTTTACGATAGTAAATTTGTCGAACTGTGAAGCAGTCTAATAATATTATAGACAAATGTCATTTTGAAGATTATTTCCGCCGATGCTAGGTTTATACATGCGTCGCTTTTACTCGTTTAATAAATTACGGTCTTGGTTTTGCATATCGCAAGTTGAAGACACAAAAGCAGAACACTTTACATGGAAACTAAAGTTTTGAAGATTGCTCTATAAACCAGTAAAGATAGTGTTATTAATGTATATACTGTAAGAGAATAACATAACATAATATTCATTTGTACCCTGATAAATGCGGGGTAACGTCCTCACACCGCAGGTTTTTACTCTTTTAAGGGAGCTAACTGCAACTGACTATCAGAAGGGAGTTAACTGCAATTGCTTTACGAGTATCACCCATGCGAAATGGGATCGGGAACAGCATTTTTTTATGAATCGCGCCAGTAAAGAGGGGGACATGCTTATATACAATAAGCGGTTAACCAGTTAACTGAAGCCCATTCCGCCAGAAACTTGTAACTGCCAATCTTGAAGCAGTGGAAGGAGCGAATGACCGTAGCAAATACATGTGTTTCATGATAAGTGGGGATCATCGAATCACGTTCGATTCCCGCCGGTGCGATATCATTTTTTCAATAGTCAGTGCAAACAACTTCTACCTCGAAAGGAGACATGTCATATTTGCATGAGGGTAAAATGAAAGAGCTTTCCAGAGAGAGAGAGAGAGAGAGAGAGAGAGAGAGAGAGAGAGAGAGAGAGAGAGTGAGAGCAAAACTTGTAAGATTCTGGCTCGTCCATTTTAGGTGCATCCGGCTATGAGATTTAGATATTCCTAGAGAAAAATGGCTCAACTGTTTTTGCAAACAGGGAATACCCTGACCAGATGCCGCGTTCTATCATCTCAATATGACTTAAATATTTTCTTTTCTTTTATTTTATTTTTTGTTATTGTTGAAAGAGACCTAACCCTGGTCCAGTCATCAACCGTCCAGGCCTCGTTCCGAGCAGTGTAGATACATTCCAGCGTGTCCGTTTCTGTCTCCCTTGTCAAATGAAATGTATCCCTACTTTAACCCTCAAAGCGCTTAGCATATTCAGACGGCAGACGGCATTTTCATTTTTTTTCTAATTTCCTGTGTAAATTAAGCGTGGGGTAACATGTGAATCGTATGCTAGGCAGACGATTCACATGAAATGTTCAGCCTTATTTTCACTGTAAAATACTAAAACAGTTAGATCGATATCTCCTATAGAATTTTCAGCAGTGCTTCGGGGATTCAAACCATTTTCTTGGCAGCCGCAGCACGTGCAAAGTGACACAGGAAAAATGAGCCAGCCTGGATAAAAGTGCTTGTTACATGAAAACGAATACAGGAAGACTCAGGCGACCACCACCCTTAATCCAAAACTGAAACTGGGCGATTAGAAATCATCCGAGGCTTTGGGCCAAATACGTCGCCGGCCTTGCGCATTGGGGCTACCAGCTGTCGTTTCGGATATACCTTTTGATATTCGCAGCTGAAACATAAAAATCAGTCGCAGAGTTGGTTGTCGGAAGCAGAACTATTTATGTAAGTGGGTACATTTTGCAGTCTGATCCTGCTGCTGCCAGCAGTAAAGAGGGTATTTATTGTATTCGCAGTTGTAACAATTTTTGTAATTTGATTATCGTCGTGTGAGAGAATGATCTGAGTCGTCAAACTTACCTGCACAGAATAATCTATCGCCACTCGCAAATACTCGCAAACACTCCGAATATCATGGGTACACTGAGGTCCGCTGAATGTCGGAATATCGAGAGCATAACTTCGAGTAAAACTTTTTCACTCGTAGTGATTGTAAAATTGGTCTGCGAAATGAAAATAAAAAATTGATTCTTTTACCTGAGCCCCATGGCATCAAAATATATGTATATTTACCATAAAATATGTGTTTTAGATGCCAGTAAAAGTTTTGTAATACTTGTCTCTATCTAAATAAACAGAGTATTTATACTGATGACTTGTGTTTGAACTTGAATATAAAATGTAATTTTAAATTTAAACTTATTTTTGATAGACTATCATCTCTTTGCTATATTTTAGCGTCAGTTTGAATCTTGGTGTTTAGGCGCCCTGAGATAATCGCTTGAAGTAAGGTTAATGTCTTAAACTATCACAAAAACAAATTTGGATACATAAAACTAATACCCTGGTGTAATTTCAGCATTTAATTAATAAATACAATGAAATAATTTAGTGCCGTGGGGTAACATGGGGTGCCATGGGGTGATTAGTAGATAAAAGTAGCGCGTGTATTACTACACCGAATTTTGAAGTCTATATTTCAAATTGCATTATCTAAATCGATTTCAGTTACAGTTATGTTAGCAAAATAAAAAAAAAAGCCATACAAAATTCCGCTGCTTCACATTCAGTTCACCGTAATAGTGCCGCATTGAGTCTGATTACGAAGTAGTGCGCGTATGAATATACGCATAAATAGCTGTGATGAAAATCCGCTCGTGACGTAGTAAATCCCCGTGCGATTGCAAAGAGCCTGCTAGCTGTCGCTAGCAGACTCAATAATACCTATACTTGCTAATTATTCAAAATTTCATGACTCTAGTTAGCTTCAATAGCTGTTCAGGGTCACTCTTGATAGGTTTTTGTTTGTGTTTATGTAACACATTTAAGGTCATTTCAGGTGTGGTCATTAATCTACAGTGACAACTGTGTTCCTGAGCCTGTGTTCTAGGCAGTTTACCTGCACAAAGAGCATATTCTTTCACCAGTAATTGACAAATGACCTGACTGAATTAGCTGAAGGAAGAGAATGGTAAAAAGAATGTGCCCCCAACAAAGACTGAGATCAGACTGGGCAGATATCAGTCTTTGCCTTGCAAAAAAAAAAAAAAAAAAAAAAAAAAAAAATAGGTAAAATAATTCTGCAAACTGATATCACCTACACTTATGAAGAAATTTGCTTATTTTTTGAGCTGAACACATTTAAAGAAAAAGGTAACTAAGTTAAGAAAGAAAAACAGAATATGCAACAGAACTAGAGGCCCAAGTGGGCCAGAATCACTCACCTGGATCAGGCTGATCATGATATGTTACACTGTGTCATGGTGGTCATCTTGGCTATCAGATCAGATTGCCTTTAGCAATCCAGAATCTGATGTTTGAAGAGTTTCAAGATTGCCACCATGGCCACCATCTTGGATATTGGAACTGAACAATTTAGCAATTCTGAATTTTCATGTCATCCCGATGCCTCCCATCAAGTTTGTATGCAATCTGACTTACTGTTTGGAAGATGTGGTTTGAAGAATTTCAAGATTGCGGCTATCTTTGACATAGGAACAAAAAGATTTCAGCAATTCCGAATTTCTATAACACCCCAATGCCTCCCATCATGTTTAAGTTCATTCAGGCTTACCGTTCATGAGCAGATTTGATTTGAAGAATTTCAAGATGGCTGCCATGGTGGCCATCTTGGATATCAGAATGGAACCATTTTAGCAAATCTAAATCTCTATGCTGCCTAGATGCCTTCCACCAAGTTTCTGCTCTATCCCACTTACTATTCGGGTGCAGATAACACCTGAAGACTTTCAAGATGACCACCACGGCGGCCATCATGGATATGATTCTGATGTCTAAAATGTAAAAAGTTACTGACGGACATAAGGTTGAGGGACGGACCATGGTCAAAAGACCATGGCATAAGCTGACCTGGAGCAAAGCTCCAGGTGAGCTAACAACAGAAGATCCTCAGAATGGCTGCTATGGTGGCCATCATGGATATCATAATAAAATGTTTTTAGCAATTCTGAATCTCCATGTCACCCCAAAGCCTCCCTCCTTGTTTTGATTCCCATTTGACTAACCATTAGGGAGCAGATGAGGTTTGAAGAATTTCAAGATGGCCACCTTAGAGGCAAAATTTCAGATATTGGACTACAACTATTTTAGCAAGAAATTTGAAGAATTTCAAGTTGGCCCCAGTGGTGGCCATCTTGGATGTTGGATTGGAATGAATTTAGCAGTTCTGAATATCCAGGTCTCCCCAATGCCTCCCACCATTTCTGCTTAATCCGAATTACCTTTCCTTTAAAGCAGATGTTGTTTCAAGCGTTTCAAGCTGGCCACCATGGCTGCCATCTTGGATATTGGAACGGAACCAATTTAGCAATTCTAAAACTCCATGTCACCCCAATGCCTCCCTCCAAGTTTTGGCTCAATCTGACATCATTTGGGAGCAGTTATGATTTGAAGATTTTCAAGATGGCCACTATGGGGGCCATCTTGGACATTGGAACTAAAATGATTTTAGCAATTCTGAATCTCTATGTTGCTCCAATGTCTCCAATCAAGTTTCAGCTCAATCCAGCTTACAGTTTGAAAGATGTCATTTGAAGATTTTCAAGATGTCTGACATGGTGGCCATCTTGGATATCGAATTGGAATGATTTTAGTACTTCTAAATCTCCATGTGGCCCAAATGCCTCAAACCAAGTTTGGGCTCAATCTGATTTAGGGTTCGGGAGCAGATGTGGTTTCATGATTTTCCAGGCAGCCATCTTGGCTAGCCAAATGAAACGATTTAAGCAATTCTGAATCTCTATGTCCAGTGATGTCTCCCCGATGCTTCCCATCAGGTTTCGGCTCAATCCTACTTACAGTTTGGGAGGAGATGTGGTTTGAAGAATTTCGAGATGGCCCCGTGGCGTGGCCATCTTGGATATCGGAATGGATCAATTTTAGTAATTATGAATCTCTATGTCATTCTGATGCCTCCCATCAGGTTTTGGCTCAATTGGACTTGCGATTTGAGAAGGGATGTTGTTTGAAGAATTAGAAGATGACCGCTGTGGATATCAGAACGAAATGATTTTAGCAATTCTGAATCTCTATAATGCTCTGATGCCGCCCATCAAGTTTCTGCTCAACCTGACTTATGGTTTGGGAGATGTCAAATGAGGAATTTCAAGATGGCATCAGAAAGGAACTATTTTAGCAATTCGGAATCTCTGTATCATTGTCATGCCTACCATCAAATTTTGGCTCAATCCAACTTACAGTTTGGGAGGAGATATCGTTTGAAAATTTTCAAGATGGCCGCCATGGTGGCCATCTTGGATATCAGAACGGAACAATTTTAGCAATTTTGAATCTCTGTTACTCTGATGCCTCCCATCAAGTTTTGGCTCAATCTGACTTACAGTTTGGGAGATGTCGTGTGAAGAATTTCAAGACTGCCACCATTTGGCAGCCATCTTGAATATTCAAAATGGAAAGATTTTAGCAATTCTGAATTTCAATGTTGCCACAATGCCTCCCACTAAGTTTCAGCCCCATCCAACTTATGATTCTGGAGGAGATGTCGAAAATGTGAAAAGCTAACAATGGATGGACAGACAACCGACAACAGGCCATGGCTCAAGCTGACCTGGAGCAAAGGCTCCAGGTGAGCTAAAAATTGAATTATACTAGAACATAGCCCAGAGGGCACAGATATCCCCGCTGCCATTTTGACTATGCGAAGTTTGACACTCCTAGTTATCACCCCGGCACTTTAATGCTAGATTCAAAGTAAAATCCTGACAAAGTCGCTAGAGTGCTAAGTCTAGGTAAAGGGCATCGGGTCACAGTGTGTGCTTGAAAAGTATGTCACAGACAATTACTATGCAAGGTTAAATTGACATTCGCAGCTATCACTGCTGCAGAGAAATGCACTTTACTGCTTGACTCGACATATTAAAATCATGACAAAAGTCACTGGCGCATAAAATCTAGGTAAAGAGCACTGGATCATAGTGCCTGCTTGAAGAGTATGTCAAAGACAATTACTATGCAAGGTTTGATACTCACAGCTATCACCGCTGCAGAGAAGTGCACTTTAGTGCTAGACTAGACATAAAATCATGAAAAAGTCACTGGAGCGTGAAATCTAGGTTAAGAGCACTGGGTCATTGTGCATGTTTGAAGAGTATGTTGAGGACAATTACTATATATGCAAGGTTTGACACTTGCAGCTATCATCGCTACATCATCGCTACAGAGAAATGCACTTTAATGCTAGACTTGACATAAAATCAAGATAAGTCAATGGAATGGGAAATCTAGGTCAAGGGCACTGGGTCATAGTGCATGCTTGAAGAATATGTTGAGGGCAATTACTAAGCAAGGTTTGAGACTCACAACTATCACAGCTTCAGAGAAAACACTTTAATGCTAGGTGACATAAAATCATGACAAAGTCCCCCAAGCATGAAATGTAGGTCAAGGGAACCGGATCATAGTGCATGTTGAGGATTATATCAAGGACAATTACTATGCAAGGTTTGACACTCGCAGCTATTATCGCAGCAAACACACTTTAATGCTAGACTCGACGTAAATTAATCATGACAAAGCCTCTGGATGTGGAGGACAATTACTATGCAAGGTTTGACACTCCCAGCTATCACTGCTTCTGAGAAATGCACTTTAATGTTAGCCTTAACAAGAAAAATAATGACACTCGAACACGATATCTAGATCAAGGGCACCAGCTAGGTCATAGTGGGTGCTTGAAGAGTATGTCGAGGACAATTACTACTTAAGGTTTGACACTCACAGCTATCACCGCTTCAGAGAAATGCATTTTAATGCTAGACTCAACATAAAATCATGATAAAGGCTCTGGAAGGTGAAATCTAGGTCAAGGGTACAGGGTTATATAGTGCCTGTTTGAAGAGTATGTAGAAGACAATTACTTTGCAAGGTTTGATACTCTTAGCTATCACTGCTACAGAGATATACACTTTAATGTTAGACTCGACTTAAATTGTTGACAGACAGATAGACAAATGAACAGATCAACTGAAAGAAATTCAAACTCCTATGTCGCACCCTGCTGGATAATGTATACATTTATTTTGATACACTTTTTGGGGTCCACCTTCAAGAAATTCTATATTGAAAATTGTTTTGTAAGGAATTGTCTTATAAAGAGATTCCAGTGTATGTACACTTTGCAATTGTTTCTTTAGGCATGTATATAGGCTTATATATTATGTCTATATTAACCCTTGTCCTGCTGAATAAATTAAGATGCCACACCCACTTATAATTTTCAGCCAATCAGATTTTTCGATCCGGATTGTTGCTATAATTCATATACTTAATGGCACAGTGCAGATCAAGATAAGCCAACTGATCTGAATTTACACTGTTTGCAAAGGCAGGGTATATCCGGGTTCAGCAGGACATGGGTTATACAGGGTTTTAGCACAATATCCATTCAAACAATGCTAAATCATACAGGTGCAATATGCCTTATTCAATAATAGACTGAAGCACAAATGAAGTGGAAAATACCAATATCTACCTGTTTGTTGGTCCAGTGTTTGGTAAGCAGATAGGCACATGGACATCCAAAGAGAAAACAATACCCCACCATCATATTGCAGGCTATTCTTTACGGAATAAAGAATAAGTCAAGTTAAACAAGTATGATTTTGATAAATTATTTTTATGAACAGCTTAGACTGGTGAAATACAGCATCACTTCTGGCATTTGATGCTGTTGCTCTGCTTTGTCAACAAACAGTCAATGTGTGACCTCAGCTATAGCATAATAAAGGGACAGCCCTACCATCAGTTCTTTTACCCAGGGAAAGAATTTTACCTCAGATAAAGCAGTTTGGAGAAAAAAAACAAAAAACTTTTACACCGGAATCAAACTGTACCACACAGGTGTGGGCTTTTGCAATTTACCTGGTGTTAAACTCTTTTCACTTCTGTATGTAATTTAAAGGTGAAATAAGAAACAAGCAATTCAAATTTCAACTTTTATTGAGAAAACAAAGACTAGATACTGTGTTCTTAAAACATTATGTATGCTTATCAATCTAAGATGAGGTTAACTAAACTATTGCCCAAACGGCTGACACATTCTAACAGTATACATGTAATCTCTCCGGGTCAACAAATCCAAAAACTGAAAACAAAATGCTAAAGTGGAAAGAGGGTTATAACTCATTCAAAACATGAGCTGTCGCATGACAGCATAGCTTGTCTATTCGCGTCATATCTACCTATGTTTTCACACTAACCCATTGTAGTCTGGAGACCTGTAAAAGGGTAATTGGCAATCAGTGCAGACCCAGATCAGACGCCGCAGAATGTGGCGTCTGATCAGGGTCTTCACTGTTTGCAAATAGTTTAGCCATTTTTCTCTAGAAATATGTAAATCTCATAACCTGACGTACCTAAAATTGAAATTGGACTCTTCCAATATATAGTGTGGGAGAGTCTATTCAGTATACAATGGGTTAACATAATTGCACATAAATGTGATGCTACTGCCCTGACTTTAAAAATAATAAAAACATAGAGCTTAGTATTTTTTTTAGAATGAGAATCTTTATGCATAATCCTCATGTAGGATAACGGTTTTGGAAATGTGTTGTTTAACGGCCCAGTAAACAGATAAGATTATGCCCGGCCAGTCCGTTTCGTACACTTGTCCGCGACAGTCTTCATATTCTGTATAATGCAGATTCAGTAGATCTAATAATGGCTGTAATCAAAGCACTGACAGCACTGGTGAGTTGACTGTCTCTGAGTGTATGCTGAAAAAAATGGTCCTGAACGGGGTCTTAGACTGTTTCCTTTAACCCTTAAATGTCTGTACTTCAAGCAAACAATGTAGACTCTGATCACATGCCACTTCGGCAGTTTTTATCTGGGTCTACACTAATTGCAGGTGTCCCAGTACATGAGCCAAGATGGGGGTGCTCGGGTGGTGGGAAGGTGTCATGTATCTTGTGTCACCGGGGCGTCCAACTGATATTGGCTTACAGTTGGGCAAGGCCTGCTATCGTTGAAGTAGGTAAAGGTAGAGGGGGAATGTTTTTATTTCTTCTGTTTCTTCCCTTTCATTCCTGTTCCTCTTTCTTCCCTGTTCCTCTCTTTCATCTCTTCTACTATCTCTTCTATCTCTTTTCTCCCTTTCTCTGGGAGACGACACAAAATGACCCACAAGGGTTGACGTGTCGTTAAACCCCAACACAATAAACATGAGCCAAGACAAAAAAAAAATTTTTTCTAAACTCTTCTTTTAAAAAACATTATCTACAAAATATATAAAATACTTCTAGAAATAGACACATAAATGTATAGGTATATGTGCCGAGTTTGCTATGTGCCGAATTGGTAATGGCCAAGTTGGTTATGAGCTGAAACTTGATGGGAGGTATCGGGGCTACATGGAAATTCAGAGTTGCTAAATTCGTTCCGATTTGATATCAAAGATGGTGGCCATCTTGAAATTCTTTAAACGACATCTCCCAAATGGAAAGTCGGATTGAGCTGATACTTGATGGGAGGTATCGGGGAGACATGGAGATTCAGAATTGCTCAATTCGTTCTGTTTCGATATCCAAGATAGCGGCCATCTTGAAATTCTTTACACGACATCTTACCCAGGACAGAAAGTCAGACTGAGCTGAAACATGAATGGAGCTAGCAGGACGACATGGAGATTCAGAATTTCTCAAGTCGTTTCGTTCAGATATCCAAGATGGCCCAACATCTCCCCTCTAATGCAAAGTCACGATTAAGCTGAAACTTGATGGGAGGCATCTTAATGGCTAAGACCATTCCGTTATGATATCCAAGATGGCCGCCATGGCATCCACTATAAAATCTTCATGGCCCATGGTGGCCATCTTGAAATTCTTCAAAAAACATCTTCTCCTGAACCAAAAGTGGGATTAAGCTGAAATTTAAATAGAATTATTGGGGCGACATGGAGATTCAGGATTGCTAAAATCATTCTGTTCCTATATCCAAGATGGCCACAATGGCAGCCATCTTGAAATAGTTTAAACGACATCTCCTCCCGAACTGAAAGTCAGATTTAGCTGAAACTTGATGGGGTGCATCTGATCGAAATGGGGATTTTTAATTGCTAAAATTGTTCTGTTCCAATATCCAAGATGGCCGCCATGTCATCCATCTGTAAAATCTTCAATCTATATCTGCTCCAGAACGGTTAGTTGGATTGGGCAGATATTTCTTCAAAGGCACTGGGGCGTCAAGGAAATTCCGAATTGCTAAACTGTTCTGATATCCAAGCTGGCTGCCATGGCGGCCATTTTGAAATTCAACCTGCACAACTCAGCCTGCACAACTGCATAGCTCCAGATAAGAAGGGGTCTCCACATATTATTTTTCTTATTTCTCTACGAAAATGTATGTTGTGTGTACTCATCAGATGCGCCTCACCAAGGCACTTCTACTGAGTACCGACTACATGTTTTTGTGGAGACAGGCTGAAAAAGTGCCTTATGTGGTGCTATGCAACTACACAGTCTGTTAAGTTTTTCATTTAAGATATTGGATGGTGAAAATCTTAAAAAAAAAAAAAAAAAAAAAGGTGCATTTTACATGTACTGTTCATTTTTTGCATAATTTTGACCCCCGCCCCTCCCCTCCACCCCATTGTATATTTGCTAGAACGTTTGTGAGTACATGCGCACATGCGTGCATGCATGTGTGCTTGCGCACGTATGTGTGTAGTCCTAAAACAATAGAATTAGTTTACAGTCTGCAAGCCAAAATGTTAAAAAAAAAAAATCAAATAGGCGAGTCTGGGACATATCTGGGCCTGTCATTTAATACTTTTTCATCAAACCACACAACATACTGATTGTCTTTGAAGTCATCAAAGATTTAAAGTTAAAAGTGGCGTGAATGTTCAATAATGACAACGTCATTGAATAATTTAGACTATTCAATAAAAATACAATGCCAAGGACAAGAAAACAACAGACAGTTTGCAGAGGACAAGAAAACAACAGACAGTTTGCAGAGGACAAGAAAACAACAGACAGTTTGCAGAGGACAAGAAAACAAAATGAAATATTGCATCCGAAGACAAGATTAGCAGTGTCGTTTTGCACGGCTATGCAGATTCCCATCTATAACACCATAGAAGCAGTTTTCGTGGCTCTGGTAGGTACAATCCAGAAGATCATAACAAGATATGTCTGTTCTTAGTGCAAAACTGGTTCTGATTGCATGGGTTCTTATTATATAATGTGTTTAATAACACCTTGTGTCGGGGTCAGAAATAATGGCATTAAATGTTTACATACTTCCTTGGTTATATAAATTATGATAAGCATCAAGAGGCAGGATAGTGTCAGAAAAATGGTTATCATTATAATCTACGAGGACTTGTACAAAATACTTTCATACAGAAGAACAAGAATGAATGTTCTTTAGATAAAGCCAGAAAGAAGTTAAAGTAAGAAACACAAACAGATGTTAAATTGCAGACTTTTGTTTTTTTTTTTGTTTTTTTTCGACAAGAGACATGAAAAGAAATAATCTACACCAAAAAAAAGTTTAAATGTCAACTACTGGCATAAATGTGCTGTACTGATGAAACTTCATTTATATCAAATTTGTATTGAACAAAAATACACTTTGCTGAGAAAACATATATTTACATCAAGCTCTTACTGGACTTAAAGTCATCATGCTTAGGAACCATTATCAGCTCGTTCAAAAGTTGAAAAAAAAATGACAAAGTCAAAAAGGGACTGAACACAGGAAGAATCCATAAGTCAGTAAGTCAGCTCCATCTTAACCCTAAACTGTACACCAAATATCAAAAGCCTTGATAACTATGCAATTATAAGTTTGAATGAAAAGGAAATACTGATACACCACTCTTTGACAATTTACCTTTAGATGAAATCTCAGGACTCATACATTTAACATTTCTTCAGTTATAATTATCAGAAGTGTGAATATTATCAAATAAACTAAAATAGCTATCTAAGTTGATGGTTGCCAAAGCAAAAAAAGTGTTATAACTGCCATACAATTTAGCTCAATTGACTGGGACCATTTCTATTACCGTATGTCAGGACAAACAAGTTTGTGTCTGATGAGAACAGACAGCTGCACTTTTTACACAAAAAAAAACAAGGTCAGAGGTATTTATAGAGTGTGTTTGCTAAAAATTCTTTTGGGAAGCTTAACTGATAGGCAGACTAAGAGAATAGCTCTGGATGAAGTTTGCGACTTTGAGTGGACAATTCCATTACAGGTTTTGGGATGACACCAATTTATCAATTTCAGATTTGCACCTACATTTAAGATTATGATGAATTTCAGGTTATAAAACGCTTTTATCTAATACAATATATTGACTTTATCCTAGTTGTATGATCAACTCCCTCCCCCACCCGACAGAAACCCAGACATGGGCAATTGAGTCTGGGTGGTACGAATGAACTGCTAATCAGCCTCTAACTGGACAGGAAGCAACAGTGTCAGGTGAGCGTCGAATGACTATTGTAATGGACAGTAAAGTATGTAATATTTCATTCTCTGATTTTGTTTACTTACGCTTGACTTGGAGCAAACCACATACCTCTGTACATTTACTGAATTTGGGCACATCTGATTAGTTCATCTACCCCCTTGACCCTGAACTGTAATTGAGTTAATGAGCTTGTATTTTATTTTTTGAAAAAAAAAAATAAGGTTAACTCTATAAGAATAAGTCTGATGGATAAGAAAAAAACCCAACAAACAAACAAAAAAAACAAGCAAATTCCATGGGGAATTTATGTCCCCCGCCTTATTTTTATTTGAGGTGTTAAAAATGGTAAAGTTAACCAGAGGACCATTGGTCCTGTATCAATTACCTAAGTATTGAAGCAGGAAACCAGTGATAAAAAATAATTTCAAGATTCTGAAAAAACCACATGCATATCTTCAGACCATCCTTAAAGCACCTGTAAAGTTTCAAAGGATCGGCTTAAAACTGTGGTAGGAGTTATGGGGTCAAGGTACCTACTCCCTATACGCTTCAGTAGTATTATAACTCAAAAAATGTCTAAGTTAAAAATGCAGAAAAAGTGGTAAAAAATTATTTCAGGATTCTGAAAAAAACCACATTCATATTTTCAGACCATCCTAAAAGCCCTTGTAAAGTTTCAAAAGGATCGGCCACAAACTGTGGGAGGAGTTAAGGGGACAAGGTACCTGCACCCTATACACTTCTGTAATATTAGAACTCAAAAAATGTCTAAGTTAAAAATGCGGAAAAAGTAATAAAAAATTATTTCAGGATTCTGAAAAATCCACCTGCATATTTTCAGGCCATCCTAAAAGCCCACATAAAGTTTCAAAAGGATCGGTCAAAAACTGTGGGAGGAGTTAAGGGGACGAGGTACCTACTCCCTATAGACTTCTGTAATATTAGAACTCAAAAAATGTCTAAGTTCAAAACATTTAAAAAGTAATAAAAAATAATTTCAGGATTCTGAAAAAACCACATGCATATCTTCAGACCATCCTTAAAGCACCTGTAAAGTTTCAAAAGGATCAGCAAAAAACTGTGGGAGGAGTTAAGGGGACAAGGTACCTGCTCCCTATATACTTCTGTAGTATTAGAACTCAAAAAATGTCTAAGTTAAAAATGCGGAAAAAGTGATAAAAAATTATTTCAGGATTCTGAAAAAAACACATGCATATCTTCAGGCCATCCTGAAAGCCCATGTCAAGTTTCAAAAGGATCGGACAAAAACTGTGGGAAGAGTTAAGGGGACAAGGTACCTGCTCTCTATATACATCTGTAGTATTAGAACTCAAAAAATGTCTAAGTTAAAAATGTGGAAAAAGTGATAAAAAATTATTTCAGGATTCTGAAAAAACCATATGCATATCTTCAGGCCATCCTGAAAGCCCATGTAAAGTTTCAAAAAGATCGGCCACAAACTGTGGGGGGAGTTAAGGGGACAAGGTACCTATTCCCTATACGCTTCTGTAATATTAGAACGCAAAAACTGTCTATGTTCAAAATGTGTAAAAAGTAATAAAAATTAATTTCAGGATTCTGAAAAAACCACATGCATATCTTCAGACCATCCTTAAAACACCTGTAAAATTCAAAAGAATCAGCCAAAAACTGTGGGAGGAGTTAAGGGGACAAGGTACCTGCTCCCTATACACTTCTGTAGTATTAGAACTCAAAAAATGTCTAAGTTAAAAATGCGGAAAAAGTGATAAAAAATTATTTCAGGATTCTGAAAAAACCACATGCATATCTTCAGGCCATCTTAAAAGCCCATGTAAAGTTTCAAAAGGATCAGCCAAAAACTGTGGGAGGAGTTAAGGGGACAAAGTACCTACTCCCTATAGACTTCTGTAATATTAGAACTCAAAAAATGTCTAAGTTAAAAATGCGGAAAAAGTGATAAAAAATTATTTCAGGATTCTGAAAAAACCACATGCACATCTTCAGACCACCCTTAAAACACCTGTAAAGTTTCAAAAGGATCGGACAAAAACTATGGGAGGAGTTAAGGGGACAAAGTACCTACTAAAAATTCGGAACCACGCACCACGCACCAAGCGCCATCCACCGCGCACCACGCACCACGGAAAACTAAAAACAGTGTCCCTCCGCTTTTCTTCGAAAAGGCGGGGGACAAAAAACAGGTTGGCTGATGTTTCATATGAAATTTCAGAACCTTAGCTTTAACAGTTCTTATATAATTATATAAAATATATACAGTTTTACAGACAGAAAAGGGAAAAGCAGTATGTCCTTCAACTTCTTCAAATTTGGGGGCATCAAATTAGAAAACAGACATTATGACATGTAATGTGAGAAAAGGCCCTTATGTTGGTCAAAAAGTTCCTGGCCCCAGCCACTTCTGGTGGATCTGTGCATACCAACTTGATATGAATGTAATTAGGAGTCCTTCCCTAGATTTCTTAAAAAAAAAAAGTTCCAAAATCTTCTGGTTAATTTTTTTCTTATATTGCCCTCCAAACACACAAAGGTTAGTCGACGTTTTAAAAGTCTATTTAAATCAAATTGTCTTGCTTCACTTTGACATTTTATTTCTCATACACAATATGATTTTTATATTCCGGTTTTGTTGTAAAAGCAAATTTGATCATTTGGGTAAGTAGCATACCAAATTTCAACTTCCTAGCATACAAAGTACCCAAGTCATGACCTCCAAGAGAAACACTGATGTAAATGTGAATGTAAATTTGAATGTAAACTTAAACATTGTAAAATTTTGTATACTTTGTTTGTGTTGAGGTTTTACGGCCCAGTCAACCCAATAGGATCATGTTGAGTGCAGTCAGTTTACCTAACCACACATTTACTGGGCAGGCTTAGTCCTCTGAGTGGTTAACCAGTATTGTGCACATTCTTTCGCCAGAAACTGACAACTGCCCTTCTTGAATCAGTGGAAGGGAGAGAATGACCGTAGAAAATATTTCATGATCGATCTCCACGAAAGTTGCTGCTGACCTCGGCGGGGGTTGAACCCGCGACCTCCTGGTCTCCAGTCGGATGGCGCATCCAACTGAGCCACCTAGGCCGGCTAAAATTTTGTATACATTTTGGCCCCTAGTCCCATCCCAGGGCATGACCCAGGGACAGAAACATAAATCATATCAAATCTGCATTGCATAAAAATGCACTGCACCAAAAAAAACCAACAAGAGGCCCACAGGCCACGGGTCGCTCACCTGAGTGACATAGCTACTGCAGATATGCAGATGTTATGCAACATTTTTCCAATCCTGTCATCCCAACTAATGAAAAGATCATCATTTAAGCAGTTCTTAATTTTGAAGAAGAATATATATGGCATGCCAGTCAATGGAGCATGATCATTTGAACAAACTCTAAATGGCGGCCAGCTTGGATTTACGATCGGCACAATTTTAGCTATTTTTGATCTACGAGTCACCCCAAATGCTTCCTACCAAGTTTCGAGTCAATTGGCCTTTCTGTTCAGAAGAAGAAGCGAAAAATAGATTTTCAAGATGGCTGCCATGGCGGCCATCTTGGTTATCCGATTGGCACGATTTTAGCTATTTTTCATCTACAAGTCACCCCAATGTCTCCTAACGTTTGGAGTCAATTGGCTTTTCGGTGCAGGAGAAGAAGCTAAATATAGATCGCGGCCATGGTTTTGGATCAGAACGATTTTAGCTATTTTTGATCTACAAGTCACCCAAATGCTTCCTACTAAGTTTCGAGTCAATTGACTTTTGGGTTTAGGAGAAAAAGCGAAAAATAGATTTTCAAGATAGCCGCCATGGTGGCCATCTTGGATTTACAATCACCATGATTTTAGCTATTTTTGATCTACAAGTCACCCAAATGCTTCCTACCAAGTTTCCAGTCAACTGGCCTTTCGGTTCAGGAGAAGAAGCGAAAAATAGATTTTCAAGATGGCTGCCATGGCAGCCATCTTGGATTTCTGTTAGGCACAATTTTAGCCATTTTTGATCTATAAGTCACCCCAATGCTTCCTACCAAGTTTGAAGTCAATTGGCCTTTCGGTTCAGGAGAAGAAGCCAAAAATAGATTTTCAAGATGGCGGCCATTGCGGCCATCTTGGATTTCTGATCAGCAAGATTTTAACTATTTTTGATCTACAAGTCACCCTGATGCTTCCTAGCAAGTTTGGCGTCAATTGGCCTTTTGGCTCAGGAGAAGAAGCGAAAAATAGATTTTCAAGATGGCTGCCATGGCGGCCATCTTGGATTTCTGAACGGCATAATTTTAGCTATTTTTGATCTACAAGTCACCCTGATGCTTCCTAGCAAGTTTGGAGTCAACTGGCCTTTCGGTTCAGGAGAAGAAGCGAAAAATAGATTTTCAAGATGGCGGCCATCTTGGATTTCCGATTGGCATGATTTTAGCTATTTGTGATCTACAAGTCACCCTGATGCTTCCTAGCAAGTTTGGAGTCAATTGGCCTTTCGGTTCAGGAGAAGTGAAAAATAGATTTTCAAGATGGCAGATATGGCGGCCATCTTGGATTTCTGATCTGCAGGATTTTAGCTATTTTTGATCTACAAATCACCCTGATGCATCCTAGCAAGTTCGGAGTCAATTGGCCTTTCGGTTCAGGAGAAGAAGCAAAAAATAGATTTTCAAGATGGCGGCCATGGCAGCCATTGGATTTCCGATTGGAACGATTTTAGCTATTTTTGATCTACAAATCACCCCTATGCTTCCTACCAGGTATCAAGTCAACTGGCCCAGGGGTGTAGGATGAGTAGGCTTTTAAAGCAATTGTTGACACCGCACGACACACAACGGACGACGCACGACGGACGACACACAACGGACATTGACTGACCACAATAGCTCACCATGAGCACTTCTTGCTCAGGTGAGCTAAAAAAGGAAACACATTCTGCACTTAATTGCACTATGCTGAGGAACCATAATTAATTACATGTATATCAAACTCAAACTGAACATAAATGCACCAGCTGAGGAATCATACAGCTTGAGCTATGCTGTACCCTGCAAAATTACACTGTGATAAATGCCTAGACTGTGAACACTCTTTCTCTTTTTTTTCCAGAAATATGGCTGAACATAAACAATCACCTCATGAAAAATAAGAAAAAACATTCAAACTGTGGTCTGTCAAAAGTTTTACCCAGTATAAGCATTAATACCGCTACAAATAGAATCCAAAGCTTTTCGAAGTGATATCACTTTAGCAGAGTAGAGTTGGATTTCTTTATATGAATTTCTTCTCAATAAAAGTAACTCATCAAGTGCAAATAATTTCATTTATTATCCCTTTCGACTCCACAGATCAGAAAAAATGGATTTGCAAACAGTGTAGAACCAGATGACATTAAAATCTTATGTCTAATTTATTCACTCTTCATAAGCAGTTCTAAATCATGTTCATTTAGCAATTCTAAATCTCCATGTCACCCAAATGCCTCCCAACAAGTTTGGCCTCAATCAGATTTACCATTCTGGGGCAGATGTGGCTTGAAGATTTTCAAGATGGCCATCATGGCAGCCATCTTGGATATTGGAACAGAACGATTTTAGCAATTCTGAATCTCTATTTTGCTCCGATGCTTCCAATCAAGTTTCAGCTCAATCCAACTTATGGTTTGGGAGTAAATGTCGTTTGAAGATTTTCAAGATGACCAACATGGCGGGCACCTTAGATATTGGAATGGAATGATTTTAGCAATTCTAAATCTCCGTTGTGGCCACAATGCCTCCCACCAAGTTTGGGCTCAATCTGACAAAGAGTTCGGAAGCAGATGTGGTTTCAAGATTTTTAGATGGCCACCCAGCCGGCCATCTTGGATAGCCGAACGGAACAATTTAAGCAATTCTGAATCTCTATGTCACTCTGTGCTTCCCATCAAGTTTTGGCTCAATCCAACTTACGGTTTGGGAGATGTCATTTGAATAATTTCAAGATGGCCGCCATTATAGCCATCTTGGATATTGGAACAGAAAGATTTTAGCAATTCTGAATCTCTATGTCGCCCCCATGCCTCCCATCAAGTTTCAGCTCAATCCAACTTACGGTTTGGGAGGAGATTTCATTTGAGGGATTTCAAGATGGCCAACATGTCAGCCATCTTGAATATTGGAACAGACAGAACTACTTTAGCAATTCTGAATCTCTATCTCACTCCAATGTCTCCAATCAAGTTTCGACTCAATCTGACTTATAATTTGGGAGGAGATGTTGTCTGAAGAATTTCAGTAACGGAATGATTTTAGCAATTCTGAATCTCTGTGTCACTGTGACGCCTCCCATCAAGTTTTGGCTCAATCTGACTTAAGGTTAGGGAGGAGATGTTGTTGGAAGAATTTCAAGATGGCCACCCTCTTGGATATCGGAACGGAAGGTTTTAGTAATTCTGAATCTCCATGTTGCCACAATGCCTCCTACTAAGTTTCAGCTCAATCCAACTTATGGTTCTGGAGGAGATGTCTAAAATGTGAAAAGCTAACAATGGACAGACTGACGGACGATGGACGGATGGATGATGGACAACAGGCCTTGGCAATAAGCTGACAATAAGGTGAGTTAAAATACTACTACAAAACTAAGTGAGAATCCCAAACTCATCATTTGAGTAATAACATGAGAAAACATACCTTCTGATATGTGTGCACAACAAAGACTCAAATCAGCCAACATGGCTGCACAGTGTCATCAGTCTTCATTGTCCACATGAAGAAACTCTGCATCTTGGCAATCAATATATGCCCAGTGAAGATTCTGATCAGACTGCACAAATGCAGAGGCTGATCTGAATCATCGCTAGGTGCACATGTCCTAAGGTATGTTTTCTGATGTTGTGACTCATTCATACTGTAACAATACAAAGGCACACTGTAACTGTTACACATAGGCCTAGATAAGAGTGGGTTATCAGGTTAATAGTTTTCTTATTTCGCCACAAAAACATATGTTGTGGGTACTCATTAGAAGCGCCTCAGTTTTTGTGGGGTAATAAGAAAAATATCAATACTTTTTAATTGAAAAAAGCACCTTAACTAGAGCTATGCATAGTGACATGTTTATGTTACAAAATGAGACTATATAATAAAAATACAGTTTTTAGCACCATTTACCTTACTTACCCTAAATATTGGGACACTCACAAACAGTGAAGACAAGCTTAATACTGAGTCAAGATTTTTAAGGCCTGAAATTCCTGATTTCAGTGTCTGAAACTGGCTTTCTCACATTAAGAAACCAGAAATTAAGGGAGTAGTAACACTTCTCCCTCCTGGGAAAATGGGGATAAGTTTGCTGCATCTAGGGAGAAGTGCTTTCGGAAGGAGGACACACTATACTTCAATATCGGACCAAACAATAACAAAACAAACAACCAAAAAAAAAAAAAAAAAAGCTGCATGAAATTTTTTTGTAAACCTTTAACTTGTTTTATACTGATTTTTTGTTCTTCAAGGGAGCCAACTCAGAAGCGTATTAAAAAAAGAACTAGAAATGTGTCAGTATGACACAGATGCCCCCGCCGAGGGCCATCCTCAACCACATGCAGGTATTTTGCAAAAAATGAAGTTGAAAAAAGGGACAAATCAATCTTTTTTAAAACAAGAGGCCCACGGGCCACAACTCGCTCACCTGAGTGAAACCGCCACTGCAGATATGCAGATGGCATGCAACATTTTTCCAATACTCTTATGACAAGGCAATGGCTTAAACAGTTTTTGAAATATCTTGCTTACAAGGTTAAAATGCTGAAATTTTCTAAACGTTACAAGTAAAATAAGTCACCCCCAATGCCTCCTACCAACTTTTGAGTCAACTGGCATTTGGGTGCAGTAGAAGAAGCAAAAAATAGATTTTCAAGATGGCTGCCATCTTGGATTTCCGATCGGAATGATTATAGCTATTTTCTGATCTACAAGTCACCCTGATGCTTCCTACTAAGTTTCAAGTCAATTGACTCTTAGTTTTAAGAGAAGAAGCGAAAAATAGACTTTCAAGATGGCTGTCATGGAGGCCATCTTGGATTTCTAATTGGCACGATTTGAGCTATTTTTTATGTACAAGTCATCCCGATGCTTCCTAGCAAGTTTGGAGTCAATTGGCCTTTCGGTTCAGGAGAAGAAGCGAAAAATAGCTTTTCAAGATGGCTGCCATGGTGGTCATCTTGGATTTCTAATCAGCACAATTTTAGCTATTTTTGATTTATAAGTCACCCCAATGCTTCCTAACCAGTTTGGAGTCAACTGGCTTTTGGGTTTCGGAGTAGAAGCGAAAAATAGATTTTCAAGATGGCTGCCATGGTGGCCATCTTGGAATTTGGACCGACACGATTTTAGCTATATTTGATCTACAAGTCACCCTGATGCTTCCTAGCAAGTTTGGAGTCAATTGGCCTTTCGGTTCAGGAGAAGAAGCGAAAAAGATTTTCAAGATGGCGGCCATGGCGGCCATCTTGGATTTCCGATCGGAACGATTTTAGCTATTTTTTTTATCTACATTTCACCCTGATGCTTCCTACCAAGTATCGAGTCAATTGGCCCTGGGGTGTAGGAAGAGTAGGCCTTTAAAGCAATTGTTCACGCCGCATGACCCATGATGGACGACGGACATTGACTGACCACAATAGCTCACCATGCGCACTTCATGATCAGGTGAGCTAAAAATCTGAGCAAATTTGGCTCAGTGGCTTCAGAGAAGTCGTCAAATTCTCAACAATTTTCCCATATAAATGTTATGGGGCTCATACAAATGCATGGGGAAGCAAACTTGACCTTGCCGTAAAAAGGTCAAATGTCAACGTACGATAATCTTTTCAGCAATTTTGGTAGATCTCCTGTCCCTGATGATTTGTGCACAGATTTAGCCCCAAGGCATCCTCAGTTCTGAAGAAGAAGATTTTTAAAGGGTCTTACCATATATGGGCATGGTGGCCATCTTGGTCGACCTACCGCGACCATTTTAGCAATCTTTCGTTCCCCTGACTTAAGAAGGCACAATATGAAATGTGAGCAAATTTGGCTCAGTGGCTTCAGAGAAGAAGAAATTTAAAATTCTCAACAATTTTCCTATTCAAATGTATGGGGCTCATACAAATGCATAGGGAAGCAAACTTGATCCTGCCGTAAAAAGGTCAAATGTCAACGTACGACAATTCTTTTGGCAACTTTGGTAGACCTCTCCTTCCCGATGATTTGTGCAAAGATTCAGCCCCAAGGCATTCTCGGTTCTGGAGAAGAAGATTTTTAAAGGTTTTTACCATATATGGGCATGGCGGCCATCTTGGTCAACGGACCGCGACAATTTTAGCAATCTTTTGTTTCCCCACACTAAGGTGGCTCCATATGAAATTTGAACAAAATTAGCTCAGAGGCTTCAGAGGATAAGTCGTTTGAAACTCTTAACAATTTTCCCATTCAAATGTATAGAGCTCATACAAATGCATAGGGAAGCGAACTTGACCTTGCCGTAAAAAGGTCAAACGTCAACGTACGACAATTCATTTAGCACCTTTGGTTGACCTCTCGTCCCCGATGATTCATGCAAAGATTCAGCCCCAAGGCACCCTTGGTTATGGAGAAGAAGATTTTTAAAGGTTTTTACCATATGTGGACATGGCGGCCATCTTGGTCAACGGACCATGACAATTTTAGCAATCTTTCGTTCCCCCACCCTAAGGTGGCTCCATATGAAATTTGAACAAAATTAGCTCAGAGGCTTCAGAGGAGAAGTCGTTTGAAACTCTTAACAATTTTCCCATTCAAATGTATAGAGCTCATACAAATGCATAGAGAAACGAACTTGACCTTGCCGTAAAAAGGTCAAACGTCAACGTACGACAATTCTTTTAGCAACTTTGGTTGACCTCTTGTCCCCGATGATTCGTGCAAAGATTCAGCCCCAAGGCATCCTCGGTTATGGAGAAGAAGATTTTTAAAGGTTTTTACCATATATGGGCATGGCGGCCATCTTGGTCAATGGACCGCGACAATTTTAGCAATCTTT
Source organism: Anodontia alba (assembly GCA_964016985.1). Lineage (NCBI taxonomy): Eukaryota > Metazoa > Mollusca > Bivalvia > Lucinida > Lucinidae > Anodontia > Anodontia alba. The sequence goes on along the minus strand of OZ024830.1, from coordinate 64,155,565 downwards.
TGTTTCCCCACCCTAAGGTGGCTCCATATGAAATTTGAACAAAATTAGCTCAGAGGCTTCTGAGGAGAAGTCGTTTGAAACTCTTAACAATTTTCCCATTCAAATGTATAGAGCTCATATAAATGCATAGGGAAGCAAACTTGACCTTGCCGTAAAAAGGTCAAACGTCAACATACGACAATTCTTTTAGCAACTTTGGTTGACCTCCCGTCCCCGATGATTCATGCAAAGATTCAGCCCCAAGGCATCCTCGGTTATGGAGAAGAAGATTTTTAAAGGTTTTTACCATATAGTGGCATGGCGGCCATCTTAATCGACGGACCGCGACCATTTTAGCAATCTTTCGTTCCCCCACCCTAAGGAGGCTCCATATGAAATTTGAGCAAAATTGGCTCAGCGGCTTCAGAGGAGAAGTCGTTTGAAAATGTTAACGGACGGACGGACGGACGGACGCACGGACGGACGGACGGACGGACGACGGACGAAAAGTGATCACAATAGCTCATCCTGAGCAGAGCTCAGGTGAGCTAAAAATATCAGAAGGAAAACATCTTTTGAAGGTGAAAAAGGGCCATAACTCCCATAATAATGGGTTGATTTTACCCTACATGGAACTTGACCTCTATTTTATGATTATATACCTGTGTGTTAAATTTGAATTCAATACACTAATGTTTTCAAAAGATATCAAACTGAAACTATTTTTCAACGTTGAAAAAAGGCTGTAACTCCAAAAATAATTGGTGGATTTTACCCTAAATCAAAACTGACCTATATTTTATAATTATATGCTTGTGTATAAAATATGAATCCAATTCACTAATCTTTTCAAACGTTATGGAACGGAAACCATTTTTCAAAGCTAAAAAAGGGCCATAACTCCAAAAATAATTGGTGGATTTTACCCTAAATCCAACTTGATATACATTTTATGATTATATACCTGTGTATTAAATTTGAATCCAATACACTAATCTTTTCAAAAGATATCGAACAGAAACCATTTTTCAACTATTTTTCAATATTGATAAAGGGCCGTAACTCCAAAATAATTGGTGGATTTTACCCTAATTCAAACTTGACCTATATTTTGTAATTATATGCTTGTGTATAAAATATGAATCCAATTCACTAATCTTTTCAAATGTTATGGAACAGAAACCATTTTTCAAAGTTGAAAAAGAGCCACAACTCCAAAAATATTCAATGGATTTTACCCTAAATCCAACTTGACATACATTTTATGATTATATACCTGTGTATAAAATTTGAATCCAATACACTAATCTTTTCAAACGATATCAAACGAAAACCATTTTTCAACTATTTTACAACATTGAAAAAGGGCTATAATTCCAAATATAATTGGTGGATGTTATCCTAAATCAAACTTGACCTATATTTTATCATTATACCCTTGTGTATAAAATATGAATCCAATTCGCTAAACTTTTCAAATGTTATGGAACTGAAACCATTTTTCCAAGGTGAAAAAGGGCCATAACTCCAAAAATAATCAGTGGATTTTACCCTAAATCGTACTTGACCTACATTTTATGATTATATACCTGCGTATAAAACTTGAATCCAATACACTAATCTTTTCAAAAGATATCGAACAGAAACCATTTTTTAACTATTTTTCAACATTGATAAAGGGCCGTAACTCCAAAAATAATTGATGGATTTTACCTTAAATCGAACTTGACCTATATTTTATAATTATATACTTGTGTATAAAATATGAATCCAATACACTAATCTTTTCAAAAGTTATGGAACGGAAACCATTTTTCAAAGTTGAAAAAAGGGCCTAACTCCCAAAATAATAGACAGGTTTTACTCTAAATCGAACTTGACCTATGTTTTATGATTATATACCTGTGTACAAAATTTCAATCCAATACACCAATCCTTTCAAAAGATATCACACGGAAACCATTTTTGAAATTTGAAAATTTTTCAAAGTTGAAAAAGGCCATAACTCCCAAAATAATTGGTGGATTTTACCCTAAATCGAACTTGGCCTACATTTTATGATTATATACCTGTGTATAAAATTTCAATCCAATACACCAATCCTTTCAAAAGATATGGCACGGAAACCAAAAGTGTTACATACCTGACGGACAGGACGGACGGGACGGACATACATACAGACTGCGGTGATACTATATGCCCCCCATTGAAAATGGCTGGGGCATAAAAAAAAATCCAAAAAGAATTTTGTTTATAAGTTTTGATATTAATTAAGCTTCTTAATTCTGTATCATTTAACAAATGTATTTATAAAGGTTTAATAATGGCAACATTTCCTTGCAAATCTAATAAAAGAAGATGTTAAAAAAAAAAAAATAACTTGCCCATATGGCCATAACTTTAGTTATTTGCAAAAAATATACCTATTATAAAATAAAATTTGCACACTATCACCTCTAAACAATATGCTGCAAAAAGTTTTTTTTTGGCAAAACCTCTATGTGACTCAGTTGCCTAGTAGCTGATCAGTCAGTCAGTCAGCGAAAAGTTTACAAAAACTTTCAAAGATGCATAACCCTGCCAATATTTGGTGCACTGTAACCTCGATATAATACACATTGCTCCACATCATGGTGTAACTATTTATGAAGTTTCAGCCTGATCGGATGTAAACTGCAGGAGGATTTAGCCGGAAACAAAAAATTAATAGAAATTTTCAAAGGCGTTTAACTCTGCTAATATTTGGTGGACTGTAACCTTGAAAAACTATACACTGCTCCACATCATGGTCTAACTACAAATTTGCCAATATTTGGTGCACTGTAACCTTGAAAAAAATATGTGCTGCTCCACATCATCCTGTAACTATTTATGAAGTTTCAGCTTCATCCAATGTAATCTGTAGGAGGATTTAGCCAGAAACGAAAAATTAATAGAAATTTTCAAAGGGGTATAACTCTGCTAATATTTGTTGGACTGTAACCTTGAAATAATATGCGCTGCTTCATATCATGGTCTAACTACAAATCAAGTTTCAGCTTGTTCGGATGTAAACTGTAGGAGGAGTTAGCCGGAAACGAAATGTTTACAGAAATTTTCAAAGGGACATAACTCTGCTAATATTTGGTGGACTGTAACCTCGAAACAATATGTGCTGCTCCACATCATGGTCTAACTATAAATGAGGTTTCAGCTTGATTGGATGTAAACTGTAGGAGGAGTTAACCGGAAATGAAAAGTTTACAGAAATTTTCAAAGGGGCATAACTCTGTAAACATTTGGTGGACTGTAACCCCGAAACAATATGTGCTGCTCCACATCATGGTCTAACTATATACCAAGTTTCAGCTTGATTGGATGTAAACTGTAGGAGGAACTAGCTGGAAACGAAAAAGTTTACGGACGGACAGACGCCATACCCCCTAACATAATATGTCCCATTTTTCAAACGGGCGTATAAAAATAAAAAATCAGGACCAGGCCTTACAAGCATGAGGACTGTGTAGATTCATTGGCCAGATCAAACTACGAGGGATGTTCAAAAACTTTTGTCAAATGCAATGTATACTGGACAATCATGGGATTTACCTGTACAAAACAAATACGAAATTACTGTATATTGGTTATACGAGGGATGTTCGAAATGAATTGCTTATTGTCCTCTAGCTCGATATCCAAGTGGGGCACGATAAAAACCAATACATACCTGTATAGGGTTATTCAATATCTACACAATGGTGTATAAATGTACATGTTAGACTAAGTGTAAGAAATAAAATTTGCCATTTGAATACACGCAGTCATTGACCACTGCAGTAAAAATGGTTGGTAGAAGCGTCGACAAAAAAGATGAAATACGGGCTTACATCAAAGCTCGCTCAAAACTTGGTTGTTCTTTGAAGAAGCTGATGACTGAAATTTCTACTGCTTTTGGACCTTCTTGTGTGTCTTATGACACAGTTCGACGGTGGAAAAAGAAATTTGAGTCTGGTGTAGAGTCCATCAAAAATGCACCGAAATCAGGTAGGCCAAAATCTGCATCTCGTAAAGAAATCGTTTCCAAAATAAAGGAAATCATTGAAGGAGATGCCAGATTTACAGTTCGTGATATTGCACCAAAGGTAGGCATATCACTATCAACGGTTCACCTTATTTTGAAGAAGCATTTGAAAGTCAGAAAGATTTCTGCTAGATGGGTGCCACATCTGTTGACTGATGAGCAAAAGAGGCAACGGGTTAAAGTGGCCAAAAAACTGCTTCAAATGTTTCCAAAATATGACAAAAAGCAGTTTGCCAATGTCGTCACAGGTGATGAAACCTGGGTCCATTATTTTGAGCCCGTCAGAAAGGTTAGCAATAAGATCTGGGCCACTAAACACACCAAACGCCCAATAATTGCCAAATGTTCTTTGAGTACGAAGGAGGTTTTGTAGGCAATCTTCTTCTCTGGTGAAGGAGTCGCAATAAAAGTGTCAGTGAAAAAGGGCAAAAGCATCACCGGAAAGTACTACAAAGACGTAGTACGTGTACTGAAGAAACTGAAAAAGTATTATCAGAAACGACGCCCCCCAGCTCATACCTCCGCAATAATTACGGCGTTTTTGAAGAAAGAAAAAGTAACAAAGCCTCATCCCCCCCCCCATATTCCCCAAACCTTGCCCCATTTGCGAACTGAAAGCATTCCTTGCTGGGCGGAAATACCAGTCCCGACAGGCACTTGGATCTGCCATTCATCAGTACCTTATCACTGTGCCCAAATCAGCGTACCGTGACGCCTTCAAGAAGTGGATACATCGGCTGAAACTTTGCATTTCTAGCCACGGGGAGTACTTCGAGGGCATGAAATGAGTACTTTTGGGCTAACTTGAAATTTGAAGTCTCCAGATAGAGATAAGCAATTCATTTCGAACATCCCTCGTACTTAGAATCCACAAACCAATTCTTGCTTTCAGGTGTAGTCACAGACACCGAGTTGAAAATGGTTAGAAAACGAACAGAAACTGTTACTGAAATCAGGGGTTATATAAAAAGCCTACTGTTAGTTGGGATTGAGTGTCAAAAGCATACATGATGAGATATGTGTTGTTTATGAGGATAAACAAATGTTACTTTCCACAGTTTATAGGTGGTTTGCCAAATTCAGTTCCGGTCAGGAATCCATCAAGGATGCCACTTATTCAGGAAGACCCAGGTCTGCAGTTTCCAAACTAACATTAACAAGATCAAGACAATTATTGAGAAAGATGAGCATTTCACTGTCAGACAGCTGGCACAAATGACAAACTTGGGTTTAGCATCTGTCTACTTCATTCTGAAGAAAATTCTTAAGGCTACAAAGATCAGTGCTCAATGGATCCCCATTTGCTCACCAATAAGCAGAAACGTACGAGGATGCAAATGGCAAAGCAACTGCTGAAGAAGTAGCCAAAATAACAGAAAAAGGTGTTTGATAGTTTCATAACTGGTGATGAGAAATGGGTTCATTTTTATGAGCCCAAGTGGAAAGCTGATAACAGGATATGGGCTCTGAAACATGCTAACAGGCCAAGTATTGCTAAACGAACAAGACAGCAGAGACACTATTATACGCCATTTTCTTCAGAAATTCTGGGCCACTCATGCAAATTGCTGTTCCAAAAAGGTAGAGGTGTGTCTGGTAGTTTCTGTAAGAATGTGGTTCTGAAAACATTGTGAACAAAAATGAGAAAATTACATCCAAAAACAGGTCTCCAGCATGTCCATTTGTTACATGACAATGCTCAAGCCCACAAATCCTCCACTGTAGCACAGTTTTTGAAGTCTGAAAATGTCAATGTCTTGTCTCACCTTCCCTACAGCCCAGACCTGACCCCTTGTGATTTTTCCCTATCTGGTAGGAGATTTAGGTCCAGAAGTGTATTAGGGTCTGCAGTTTACCAGTTTCTTATGGGTGTACTTAAAGATGAGTATAAAAACTGTTTAAAAATCGGAAACTAGACAAAAAAAATTATCAACTTTTAATTAATATTTCGGAGAAAATGTGTCATTTGGAACTGTTTTCAAACACCCCCTCGTATTCCTTCATCAAATTAAAGCTGAAGATAAATCAAAGAATGGAAAAGGACTTAAACCTAACATCTGAAAAAGGTTGTGGGCAGAGCTTATTTTAAAATGGTGACTGTTTTCAACATGTTGCTGACAATAGAAGCTTTATCAATAAAAATGAAAGACCAAAATGATTACACACCAAATTTGTTCTGTGACTTGGAAAGAAAACACTTTACAAGAACCTCTAATCTTTAAAATACAAACCATTTTTAATGGAATAGAATACCACTGGAACATCCTCAGAAATTTAAACTGAGTATAACCCCAGACCCAGGTCATGTGACATAAATATTGTAACTTGGTGTTCAAATTAAACAGGTACTGCCTGTAAATCACCCACTCTACTCAGCTGACATCCTCACTGATTCTATAAGAGACAGCAAATACACTAATAAGACTGAGCAGATACCAGTGACAGATGTACATACTGACAAAACTAATATGGTATTATCATTTTTTTCTGAATGGAACTGACCTGCAGGATGACCAATTCTTTGGGGCAAATTGAGTATATGGGCAAATTCAGTAGACAACAAATTGATTATAGTTTTCTTATTTTTCCCAGAAAATAGACCTTTTAAATGTTATTGTTTTCATCCCGGTTACTGACCACGTGATTACCATGTTATGTCATGTGACCAAACATTGTGGATGGCAAAAACATTTCCGGTTCCATTGATACCTATTGATTCAAGCCAAATTTTACTTGGATAATAAATTCCTTCTGGTTAACATTTAATCGTAAATTTTATCTAGTGTTTTAAAATACAGCTTTAAGAACAAGTCTGACTGCTTTTCCCAAGACAAATACTAATGTTTCAATGATATTTTTCTGATATCAGCAGCCACGCAAGTAACCATAATATTGCTTTATGGTGACCTTTTTTCATGCCTAGTTTTAGCTAGTATATAGTCAAAATATATTTTAATATTAGTGTTAATGACACTTAAATGATCACTCGATGAGAATCTTTTCTGAAAAGAAACTTTTGATAAATGAAACAACTTTATTTTTCTGAAAAAAAAAAAAAAACCAAAACGAAAAACATCAGCAATTATACTGTCCGATAAACGTAAATAACAACTCTGCCATCCAATAGGAAGGAGACTAGAACATACTCTGCATTAAAGACCGAGAGGTTCTGAATGATGTTTAATGTGTGACATAGTGTTTAAAAAGGTCTATAGGATTTGATAGTTCATGCAAACTGTCATCTAAGTTTTTCTTATTTTTCCCAGAAAATAGGATTTGACATTACATGCAAACTGTCCTAAGGAATCAGTTTATATGTACATGTAATGTCAAATCCTATTTCTGGGAAAAATATGAAACATATTTCAATATATGTTCTGAAAATTTTACAGAGCATTCTAAGCATTAAAAGCCCTCTAATTTGATATACATTAAACAAATGTGACTATAAACTACAGTCTACTGCTGCAGTGATGGCTGTAAACAGCTGATCAGTCACTGATAAAATTCTCCCCATTTGATGGTGACAGAATCTACCGCAGAAGTCAGTTTAAGGTATCCAAATATTTAGGGTAATTACCATATTTTACCTAATTACCATATATACCCCTATAACTGCACAGTCAGGCAATTTCTGGGTCTTCAGATTAACAACCTGTATTTTTATTTAATTTCTATAGAAGCATCTGCCATAATTTTATAGAAGCATCTGCTATGGGTACTCATTAGAACTGTCTCAACCCTGATGAGGTGGCTTTAAAGAGTACTGATGTCCACAACATCTTTTATTAAAAACAAGTAAAAATATAGCATAAGTACATGTATAATTAAATGTTGCACGGAAGAAGTCTGCTGATCTTTCTTTTAAACATGACACTTTCAAGCAGTCATATGAAACATGCCCCTTCAAAGCAGTCATGTTACCAATAGTTAATCCAGAAATTTTGAAACACACACACACACACACACAAACTGCTGCCATTAGGTCAAATATGGTATGGTAATTTTTACTTATTTATTACATCATGAATAAATCCATGATATAATAAACCATCTACTTTAATGTAAAAAGTTTGTGTTATCATTTTACTTATACATTGTATATAAAGAAGACCAGAAAACAATGTTACAATACAAAGTTATATAATCTCATAGTACTGACTGGCAGTTTATTGATAATACTGTTTGTATACAAATGTCCTTTCTGGGACTAATATGAACTTGATCTAACAATAATATAAATCATTGCACCAGAAACTGATTCCTCTAAAACTTTGCAAGACAACTTCAATAGCATAGAAAATATATGGGAACACCAAATTGAAGACAAAATGCAGGCAACAGAAAATAAATTAACTCTTTCAGCCTTGCAGACCACAATAGACACACCACTTAAGATAAGACCAGTATACAGATAAACATTTCTCTTATTTCTATATGAATATGTTCATGTATGTTAACCCTTGTCCTGCTGAACCCAGATATACCCTGCCTTTGCAAACAGTGTAGATCCAGATCAGTTGGCTTCTGAAGAAGCCAACTGATCTGGATCTGCACTGTTTGCCATTCAGTGTGTGGATTTATATCAATAATCTGGATCAAGGAATCTGATTGGCTGACAATTAAAAGTGGGTGTGGCATTTTAATTCATTCAGCATGACAAGGGTTGAGTACTCATTAGAAGCATGAAGCACTCACAACATAACTTTTCATGGAGAAACAAGAAAAGTATCAATACTTTTCAGATGAAAAAACTAGAAATGTGTCAGTATGATACAGATGCCCCTGCCCAGGGCCATCCTCACCCACGCGCAGGCATTTTGCAAAAAATGTTGAAAAAAGGGCCATAACTCTCATAATAATTGGCAGATTTTACCCTAAATCGAACTTGACCATATTTTATGATTATATACCTGTGTATAAAATATGAATCCAATACACAAATCAATCTTTTTTAAAAAAATATCTGAAGAAAGCATCTTTTGAAGGTGAAAAAGGGCAATAATAATGGGTTGATTTTACCCTAATTGGAACTTGACCTCTATTTTACGATTATATACCTGTCATTTTGTGTTTAAATATGAATTCAATACACTAATGTTTTCAAAAGATATCAAACTGAAACTATTTTTCAACATTGATAAAGGGCCGTAACTCCAAAAATAATAAGCGGATTTTACCCTAAATCAAACTTGACATATATTCTATAATTATATGATTGTGTATAAAATATGAATCCAATTCACTGATCTTTTCAAAAAGTTATGGGACGAAAACCATTTTTCAAAGTTGAAAAAGGGCCATAACTCCCAAAATAATTGGTGGATTTTACCCTAAATCGAACTTGACCTACATTTTATGATTACATACCTGTGTATAGAATTTGAATCTAATACACTGAACTTTTCAAAAGATATCGAACGGAAACCATTTTTCAACTATTTTTCAACATTGAAAAAGGGCTGTCACTCCAAAATTAATTGGTGGATTTTACCCTAAATTGAACTTGACCAATATTTTATAATTATATGCTTGTGTATAAAATATGAATCCAATACACTAATCTTTTCAGAAGTTATGGAACTGAAACCATTTTTCAAAGTTGAAAAAGGGCCATAACTCCCAAAATAATAGGTGGATTTTACTCTAATCGAACTTGACCTATATTTTATGATTATATACCTGTGTATAAAATTTCAATCCAATACACCAAAGTTGAAAATTTTTCAACACTGAAAAAAGGGCCATAACTCCCAAAATAATTGGTGGATTTTACCCTTAATCAAACTTGACCTACATTTTATGATTATATACCTGTGTATAAAATTTCAATCCAAGAAACCAATCCTTTCAAAAGATATCGCACCGAAACCATTTGTGTTACGTACGGGACGGACAGACGGGACGGACGTATGGACAGCGGTACGGTAATACTATATGCCCTCCCCCATTGAAAATGGCGGGGGCATAAAAATGTCTTATTTGAAAGTACTGTTTGTTTAAATTGGAGTATAGCCCAGTCAACACTGTTGAGGTCATGTTGAGCAGGTTAGCCAACCTACTCACTGTTTTCCTGGGCAGGCTTAGTCCTCTAAGTGGTTTACCAGTACTTGTTTACATAATTTCTCCAGTAACTGACAACTGCCCTTCTTGAATCAGCAGAAGGAGGAGAATGACTGTAGAAATCATTTCATGATCAATCTCCACTAAACTTAAATTGTGGCCAAGCTTAGGATTGATCAGGATTCTAACTTGTGACCCCTGAATATGATGTCAGACGTGCTACCGAGACTGTGCTATGCAGCCTGGCACATGCGCTACCGAGACTGTGCTATGCAGCCTGGCAGATGCGCTACCAAGACTGTGCTATGCAGCCTGGCAGATGCGCTACCAAGACTGTGCTATGCAGCCTGGCAGATGCGCTACCAAGACTGTGCTATGCAGCCTGGCAGATGCGCTACCAAGACTGTGCTATGCAGCCTGGCAGATGTGCTACCAAGACTGTGCTATGCAGCCTGGCAGATGCGCTACCAAGACAGTGCTATGCAGCCTGGCAGATGCACTACCAAGACTGTGCTATGCAGCCTGGCAGATGCGCTACCAAGACTGTGCTATGCAGCCTGGCAGATGCACTACCAAGACTGTGCTATGCAGCCTGGCAGATGCACTACTGAGACTGTGCTATGCAGCCTGGCAGATGCGCTACCAAGACTGTGCTATGCAGCCTGGCAGATGCGCTACCAAGACTGTGCTATGCAGCCTGGCAGATGCACTACTGAGACTGCGCTATGCAGCCTGGCAGATGCACTGCTGAGACTGCACTATGCAGCCTGGCAGATGCGCTACCAAGACTGTGCTATGCAGCCTGGCACATGCGCTACCAAGACTGTGCTATGCAGCCTGGCAGATGTGCTACCAAGACTGTGCTATGCAGCCTGGCAGATGCGCTACCAAGACTGTGCTATGCAGCCTGGCAGATGCGCTACCAAGACTGTGCTATGCAGCCTGGCAGATGCGCTACCAAGACAGTGCTATGCAGCCTGGCAGATGCGGTACCGAGACTGCGCTATGCAGCCTGGCAGATGTGCTACCAAGACTGTGCTATGCAGTCTGGCATAGAGAAATAAGAAAACTATTCTTTTTGGATAAGTCTTATATGAAATTATGAGACCCTTTTGCAAACAGCATTAGTCCTGGTAAGATGGTGCATAATTAGCTGCCTCAAAAGGACTTACACTGTTTGCCATTCTGTTTTGATTTTTCAGCAATATCCCTTTTCACTACAGAGTTTTACATAGATACTAATGGCAACATTGGTACAATTTGGTAATTTAAATAAAATTGATTATATTAAAATTGTTGCTGCTTAATATTTACCCATACAATTAGAGAAAAAGAAACTGCAATTTATACACATAACAGATTAATTATTTTTTCTTTAACCTTTACCACTCTCTGGGCAAATTCAACAGACGGCAAACTAATGATGTTTTTCTTATTTTTTCAGAAAATAGGCTTTGACATATCATGTTAATTGTCTCCTGATGAGACAATTTGCATGAAGTGTGAAAGTCTATTTTCTGGGAAAAAAAAATATCAGTGTGTTTAAACATTTGACTATGACTAAATGATCTCAATGAGCTAATGTTTTGAAATATGCTATGCTTATATTCACAATTACCGTATTGTCTTATTCTCATTACACAGCTCAAAATGCCCAGTCAAACATTAACTCTTTGCATGCTGGGTAATTTTGCATGCTTTTTTGTCATCTGTGGATTTTGTTTTTAAATTAATTTTTCCAAAAAATCTTTCAGGAATACCATCAGTGTCAAACAGTTTGGATCCAGATCAGGCCTGAAGTTTTGTTGGGTCTGATCAGGGTCCAAACTGTTTGCAAAGGTTATCAGCAGACGACAAAAGTCACCACTAGTGGAGAAAGAAGGGGACTGTATACACTAGGTAGGGTTCTGGACATTTTTACAGCGCAGACAATTTTTGCAACTTCCTATGTTTGATTTTCCTGTGCACCAAGCCCCTTATGAAAAGGGGTTTACTCTACATGAAAGAATTTTTTCCTTTCAGAGCAGACCCTTTTTCAGAAGTGAGACCAAACAAACCTGAGACTTGCCTCCCTTAACTCTTTCCCTGCTAGTGGTGACTTTTGGCATCTGCTGATAACCTTTGCAAACAGTTTGGACCCAGATCAGGCCCAACAAAATATCAGGCCTGATCTGGATCCAAACTGTTTGACACTCTGATGGTATTCCTGAGATTTTTTTTGAAAAAGTTCATGTAAAAAAAAAAAAAATCCACTGAAAACAAAAAAGCATGTAAAATTACCCAGCAAGCAAAGAGTTAAGTTACTCCAAATCTGAATCAAGTCTATCAATGATATGGTAATCAAAGTGAATATGATGTTCAAAGTGAGACTCATTTTCCTCGTCTAGTGTTGAGCAGAAATGTCTACTACTACATCTGTATATAATCAGCCAGAGAATTGTCAAGATGAACATGTCCAGAAAACAATGCCAGGCAAAATACATCGGCACTAAGAGAAGAATAGCACCATCATCAACAGGTTTATATACTTGTATCTTTTCACTTTCTGTAATATTTCTTGAGATTGCACTTAATGCTTCTACTTTTGACACATTTAAGTTAAACATATTGTGATTATGAAATGTTTCATTGCTCAATATGACTGCAACATGGAAATTCCATGTTCCCAACAGAAGAGTGCTGAAACTGCGTAACAAGCTGAACCAAATGACATTGTCAAATTTGAACTCAAGAAGAACAGCAACTGCTACAGAGGCAGCTGCAAACATCGTACATTCATCGGCAATTGCAAGCGATGAGGTAACCAGCTCTACATGGCTAGCTGAGACTATTGCTTGCAGCAGGAAGGCAAACATTAGAACAAAGTAATCAGTATTACTGAAGACATATCTTTGGCACTTTTGGGTTATAATATCACATAATCCAGAAATGGCAATTATTACAAATACTGTTACCTCACCTAACTTTCGATTGTCATCACAATTTTTATAACACTTAATAGCACTTAGGACAGCAATCAGGGAACCTGAGATAAACTTCACCACTCCCTCTACAGGCCATTTCCTGAGTGAGCCACAACAGGGGTAGGTAACTCTGCTATGGAAGTCTGTGTTTCCTCGAATACAGCTGGCATACTTTGTTGTTACTGACACAAACCACCACAATGATAATACCAGATAGAAGCCCACAGCTAATGATGTTTCAACATCTATGTAATTCAACATTTTCTATTGTTCTTCATTCTTCCATTATGCTTTTCTTAATTCTGAAAAACACAAGAACATGATACAGACAACTTATTAAGGAGTATTTGATAATAAATCTGGTGTAACTTTCTGCATAAAAATGTATGTTGTTGGTACTCGTTCAAAGGACATTGACAAGGCATTTCTAATAAGTACCCTCAACCAGTGGTCCAACTTAGCTGAAAATTTATGATCGAGGTGGTTATGATATCACTAACATACTACTAGAGGACTAATGGTCATGTAGCTCACCTGAGACTATTTGTTCTGAGCAAGCTTATGGTAACATGTTTAAAGAATGAAACATATAGGTATGGTAGCCGGTACAATTTGAAAAACCTTTGATCTCTGTATCCTACAGTAACTTGGTATGGAATTTAGCTTTACTTAATTTGGCAAAACAGAGTTTTCCATAAAATATGGATTTGATCAAGTGACATGCCAAATATCAAAAGCCTGTGCCTTCTAGTTTCACACAAGAAGATTTTTAATTTTTTTTCTCCATATGAGTCTATGTGAAACAAGTGACCCCTGGGGCATGGCCATTTTTGACCCCAGGTCTATAATGTGAACAATCTTGGTAAAGGTCCAACAGATAAAACTAGAAAAGGTTTTTTAGAAAAAAAAAATGTCCCCTCCCCAACCCTGCCAGAGTTGTCATTCTTGTGGGCAACACTCTGTCTCATCCTGTTCTGCATTTCTACCAAGTATCATCAAAATATTGTGAAGTTTATTCAAGTTACAGAGCAGACACAAAATCAAATTCAAATACAAAAAGGGGAGATAACTCCAAAAGTAAGACAGCCAGAGTTGTCATTCTTGTATGCAACACTTTGTCACCTCCTGTTCTACATTTTTACCAAGTAAAATTAAAATAATTCAGACGTGTTTGAGTAACAGAGTGGACACGAAATCAAATTCAAACACAAGAAGGGCAGATAACTCCAAAAGATAGCCAGAGTTGTCATTCTTGTACAAAACATGTCATCTAGTCCTGTTCTATATTTCTACTAAGTATCATCAAAATATTCCGAAGGGTATTCGAGTTACAGAGCGCACACAAAATCAAATTCAAAGACAAGAAGGGGAGATAACTCCAAAATAAGGGGGAGATAACTCCAAAGGTAAGAAAGCCAAAGTTGTCATTCTTGTACATGACATATCGCCTTGTCCTGTTCTACATTTTTACCAAATATCATTAAAATATTCCAAAGGGTATTTTACTTACAGAGCGGACACAAAATCAATGCATAATCATTGAATCATTGAATAATCAAATTCAAACGCAAGAAGGGGAGATAACTCCAAAAGATAGCCAGAGTTGTCATTCTTGTACAAAACATGTCATCTAGTCCTGTTCTATATTTCTACTTAGTATCATCAAAATATTCCGAAGGGTATTCGAGTTACAGAGGGCACACAAAATCAATTTCAAAGACAAGAAGGGGAGATAACTCCAAAATAAGGGGGAGATAACTCCAAAAGTAAGAAAGCCATTCTTGTACATGACATGTCGTCTTGTCCTGTTCTACATTTTTACCAAGTATCATTAAAATATTCCAAAGGGTATTCTACTTAAAGAGCGGACATGAAATCAATGCATAATCATTATCAAACATAACAAAGGGAGATAACACCAAAAGTAAGAAAGGCAGTATTGTCATTCTTAAACATGACACCTTGTCTTGTTCTGTTCTTCATTTCTACCAAATACCATGAAAATATTCCGAAGGGTATTCGAATTTCAAAGCGGACACTAAATCAAAAACAAAACAAAGGGATAACTCCAAAAGTAAGAAAGCCAGAGTTGTCATTCTGGTACTGAACACGTCCTCTTGTCCTGTTCTACATTTCTACCAAGTATCATCAAAATGTTCCAAAGGCTGTTTGACTTACAAAGTGGACATGAAATCAATGCATAATCACTGTCAAACATAACAAAGGGAGACAACACCAAAAGTAAGAAAGGCAGAGTTGTCATTCTCGTACATGACATGTCATCTTGTCCTGTTCTACAGTTCTACCAAGTATCATCAAAATCTTCCAAAGGGTGTTTGACTTACAGAGCAGACATGAAATCAATACATAATCACGGTCAAATATAACAAAGCGAAATATCACCAAAAATAAGAAAGGCAGAGTTATCATTCTTGTAAGCAACACGTCCTCTTGTCCTGTTCTACATTTCTGCCAAGTATCATAAAAATATTCAAAAGGGTGTTGGACTTACAGAGCAGACATAAAATCAATGCATAATCACTGTCCAGTATAACAAAGAGAGATAATGCCAAAAGTAAGAAAGCCAGAGTTATCATTCTTGTACGTAACATGTCCTCTTGTCCTGTTCCTCATTTCTACCAGGTACCATCAAAATATTCCGAAGGGTATTCAAGTTACAGAGTGGACATGAACTCTTATTTCAAACAAAACAAAGGGTAATATCTCCAAAAATAAACAAGAGGCCCATGGGCTACAACACTCACCTGAGTTAACTGCTATTAGTTAATCAGGTCATTTACTCATCATTCCTTATTAGCCCGTCAAGTTTCAAGGCAATGGCTTAAACAGTTTTTTGAGATAGCTTGCTTATAAGGTTATAATGCTAAAATTTTCAAAGGGCCATAAGTAAAACCAGTTTAAACCCCAGGGGCTTAATTGGCAGGATTTATGTAGGGGACCATTAAACATTGCTACATACTAAATACATAAGCTGTGGGCCTGATGGTTTCAGAGAAGAAGATGTTTTAAGTTTTTCCCATTATAAGTCTGTGGAAGTAAATGACCCCTGAGGCATGGCCAATTTTGACCCCTGGGGCATGGTTGGCAGGATTTATGTAGGGGACCATTAAACATTGCTACATACAATGTACTAAACATATGAGCTATGGGACTCATGATTTCAGAGAAGAAGATTTTTTTAAGGTTTTCCCATTATAAGTCTATGGGAGCTAGACCCCAGGGGCTTCATTGGCAGGAATTATGTAGGGGACCACTAAACATTGCTACATACTAAATATTTAAGCTGTTGGCCTCATAGTTTCAGAGAAAAAGATATTTTTTTTTCCACTATACAAGGGATGTTCGAAATGAATTGCTTATTTCTATCTGGAGACTTCAAATTTCAAGTTAGCCCAAAAGTACACATTTCATGCCCTCGAAGTACTCCCCGTGGAGGAAATGCAAAGTTTCAGCTGATGTATCCACTTCTCGAAGGCGTCACGGTACGCTGATTTGGGCACAGTAATAGGGTACTGATGAATGGCAGATCCAAGTGCCTGTCGGGACTGGTATTTCCGCCCAGCAAGGAATGCTTCCAATTTCGGAAACAAAAAGAAATCACATGGGGCAAGGTCTGGGGAATACGGGGGGTGAGGCAAAACAGTTACTTTTTCTTTCTTCAAAAACGCCGTAACTATTGCAGAGGTATGAGCTGGGGCACTGTCATGTAGAAGACGGACATGTTTAAAACCAGTGGCAGGGCGTCGTTTCTGATACTTTTTCAGTTTCTTCAGTACTACGTCTTTGTAGTACTTTCCGGTGATGCTTTTGCCCTTTTTCACTGGCACTTTTATTGCGACTCCTTCACCAGAGAAGAAGATTGCATACAAAACCTTCTTTGTACTCAAAGAACGTTTGGCAATTATTGGGCGTTTGCTGTGTTTAGTGGCCCAGATCTTATTGCTAACCTTTCTGATGGGCTCAAAATAATGGACCCAGGTTTCATCACCTGTGACGACATTGGCAAACTGCTTTTTGTCATATTTTGGAAACATTTGAAGCAGCTTTTTGGCCACTTTAACCCGTTGCCTCTTTTGCTCGTCAGTCAACAGATGTGGCACCCATCTAGCAGAAATCTTTCTGACTTTCAAATGCTTCTTCAAAATAAGGTGAACCGTTGATAGTGATATGCCTACCTTTCGTGCAATATCACGAACTGTAAATCTGGCATCTCCTTCAATGATTTCTTTTATTTTGGAAACGATTTCTTTACGAGATGCAGATTTTGGCCTACCTGATTTCGGTGCATTTTTTATGGACTCTACACCAGACTCAAATTTCTTTTTCCACCGCCGAACTGTGTCATAAGACACACAAGAAGGTCCAAAAGCAGTAGAAATTTCAGTCATCAGCTTCTTCAAAGAACAACCAAGTTTTGAGCGAGCTTTGATGTAAGCTTGTATTTCATCCTTTTTGTCGACGCTTATACCAGTCATTTTTACTGCAGTGGTCAATGACTGCGTGTATTCAAATGGCAAATTTTATGTCTTACACTTAGTCTAACATATACATTTATACACCATTGTGTAGATATTGAATAACCCTATACAGGTATGTATTGGTTTTTATCGTGCCCCACGTGGATATCGAGCTAGAGAACAATAAGCAATTCATTTCGAACATCCCTCATAAGTCCATAGGAGCTAATGATCCCGAGAAGTGACCAATTTGGACCCCTGGAGCATGGTTGGAAGAATTAATGTAGAAGACCACCAAACATTGCTACATACTAAATCTGTTAGCTCTGGTCCTCATGGTTTCAGAGAAGATTTCTGAAGGTTCTTTAACTACGCAGTTCTATATAACCATATGACCCCTGGGATGTGACCAGTTTGGACCCCAGGGGCTAGATTGGCAGGATTTAAATAGGGGATCACTACACATTGCTACATACTAAATATATAAGCTGTGGGCCTCATAGCTTCAGAGAAGAGGACTTTTTAGGTTTTTCCCATTTTAAGTTTATGGGAGCTAATGACCCCCGGGGCATGGCCAATTTGGACCCCAGGGGAATGGTTGGCAGGATTTATGTAGGAGACCACCAAACATCACTACATACTTAATCTGTTAGGTTTCAGAGAAGAAGATTTTTGAATGTTCTTTAGCTATATAGCTCTATATAAACATATGACACCCTGGAATGTGGAGTTTGGAACCCAGGGGCTTGATTAGCAGGATTTATGTAGTTTCAGAGAAGAAGATTTAAGTTTTTTCCATTATAAGTCTATGGGAGCTAATGACCCCCGGGGCGTGGCCAGTTTAGACACCAGGGGCTTGATTGGCAGGATTTATGTAGGGGACCACTAAACATTGCTACACATTAAATACAGTCGAACTTCAATGACTCGAACACCTTTGGGACCATGAAAAATTGTTCGAGTCATGGGTAGTTTGAGCCAATGAGGGTTAATCATGGTGCCAGGTCAGGAAGCAAATGTCGATCTTCTACACAATAATTGTATGTTGAGTGTACTCATTAGAATTGCTCAAAGAGGCAATTCTAATGAGTACACACAACAGACAATTTCACGATAAAATAAGAAAACTTCCTTAAATATTTGTTTTCTTGAGGTATCAGAAGAATTTCATAGGGACTCAAAAACAAGTTCAAATTAGCCATGGTAAACGAGCCATCGGTGTTCGATTCATCGAGGTTCGACTGTATATAAGCTCTGGGCCTCATGGTTTCAGAGAAGAAGATTTTTAAGTTTTTCTATTATAAGTCTTTGCGAGCTAATGACCCCCAAGGCGTGGCCAGTTTGTACCCAAGGGGCTTGATTGGCAGGATTTATGTAAGAGACCACTAAACATTGCTACATACTTAATCTGTTAGCTCTCTGCCTCATGGTTTCAGAGAAGAAGAGTTTTGAAGGTTCTTTAGCTATATAGCTCTATGAGAGCTAATGACCCAAGGGGTGCCAGTTTAGTACACATTGCTACATACTAAATATATAAGCTCTGAGCCTCATGGTTTCAGATAAGAAGATTTTTTAATTTTTTTTCCATTATAAGTCTATGGGAGATAATGACTGCTGGGGCGTGGCCAGTTTGGACCCCAGGGGCTTGATCGGCAGGATTTATGTAGGGGACCACTAAACATTGCTACATACTAAATATATAAGCTCTGGGCCTCATGGTTTCAGAGAAGAAGATTTTTAAGTTTTTCCATTATAAGTCTTTGCAAGCTAATGACCCCCGAGGTGTGGCCAGTTTGTACCCAAGGGGCTTGATTGGCAGGATTTATATAAGAGACCACTAAACACTGCTACATACTTAATCTGTTTATAGCTCTCTGCTTCATGGTTTCAGAGAAGAAGATTTTTGAAGGTTCTTTAGCTATATAGCTCTATGAGAGCTAATGACCCAAGGGGTGCCAGTTTAGTACACATTGCTACCTACTAAATATATAAGCTCTGGGCCTCATGGTTTCAGATAAGAAGATTTTTTAAGTTTTTTTTCCATTATAAGTCTATGGGAGATAATGACTGCTGGGGCGTGGCCAGTTTGGACCCCAGGGGCTTGATCAGCAGGATTTATGTAGGGGACCACTAAACATTGCTACATACTAAATATATAAGCTCTGGGCCTCATGGTTTCAGAGAAGAAGATTTTTTTAAGTTTTTCCCATTATAAGTCTATGAAAGCTAATGACCCAAGGGGTGCCAGTTTAGGCCCCAGGGGCTTGATTGGCAGGATTTATGTAGGGGACCACTAAACATTGCTACATACTAAATATATAAGCTGTTGGCCTCATGGTTTTGGAGAAGAAGATTTTTAAGTTTTTCCCATTTTAAGTCTATGGGAGCTAATGACCCCAGGGGCGTGGCCAGTTTGTACCAAGGGGCTTGATTGGCAGGATTTATGTAGGAGACCACTAAACAATGCTACATACTTTATCTGTTAGCTCTCTGCCTCATGGTTTAAGAGAGGAAGATTTTTGAAGGTTCTTTAGCTATATAGCTATATATACAATGTATATATGACCCCTTGGGGTGTGGCTAGTTTGGGGCATGATTGGCTGGATTTAAGTAGAGGCCCACTACACATTGCTACATACTCAATATATAAGCTTTGGGCCTCATGGTTTCAGAGTAGATTTTTTAAGTTTTCCCCATTATAAGTCTATGGGAGCTAATGACCCCTGGGGTGTGGCCAGTTTGGACCCCAGGGGCTTGACTGGCAGGATTTAAGTGGGGGACCACTAAACATTGCTACATACTAAATATGTAAGCTGTGGACCTCATGGTTTAAGAGAAGAAGATTTTTTAAAGTTTTTTTTCCATCTATGGGAGCTAATGACCCCTGGGGCGTGGCCATTTTTGACCCCAGGGCTATAATTTGAAAAATCTTGGTAGAAGCTCATTAGATGAAATTACAAACCAAATATCAAAGGCCTAGACCTTCTAGTTTCAGAGACCATTTTTAAAGTTTTTTCCCACTACAAGTCTATGTAAAACATACATGTGATCCCTGGCGCGGGGCCATTTTTTGACCCCAGAGCTATAGTTTGAATAATCTTGGAAGAGGTCCACAAGATAAAGCTACATTCCAAATATCAAAGGCCTGGGCCTTTTTGTTTCAGACAAAAAGATTTTTAAAGTTTTGCCTATAGGAGTCTATGTAAAAAAATCTGACCTTTCCATAAAAAGGTCAAGATCAACCAAAAATTATAATTTTTTCAAATATTATTGGGCCCATATCCCAAATGCTGCATACTGAGCCCCAGGGCCATTGGTCCTATGGTTTCAGAGAAGAAGATTTTTAAAGGGTTTTTACCATTTATGAGCATGGCGGCCACCTGAGTCATGTGACCCAGATGCGTCAAATAAGCTTCTGTCCCCCCCTATCCATTGGGGATACATCTGAAATTTGGCTTCGATGGCCCAGTGGTTTCTAGAGAGAAGATGTCTGAAGAGTTTTCCCTATATGAGTCTATGTAAAACAAGTGACCCCTGGGGCAGGACCAATTTTGGCCCCAGGGCTACAATTTGAACACTCTTCATACAGGTCCACAAGATAAAGCTACATACCAAATATCAAAGGCCTAGACCTTCTAGTTTCAGACAAGAAGATTTTTAAAGTGTTTGCCTATAGGAGCCTATATGTAGAAAAATTCGACCTTTCCATTAAATAGGTCAAGGTCAACCGATGGTTATCATTTTTTCAAACTTTACTGGGCCCATGTCCCCAATGCTGCATTCCAAGTCCCAGGCCATTGGCCCTTTGGTTCCATAGAAGAAGATTTTTAAAGGGTTTTTACCATATATGGGCGTGGCAGCCATCTTGGTCATGTGACGGCCATCTTAGTCATGCGAACAAACTTTCCTTCCCCTTAACTATTGAGGCTCCATATGAAATTTGGTTTTGATTGGCCCAGTGGTTTCTGAGAAGAAGACGGTTGAAGAGTTTTCCCTATATGAGTCTATGTAAAACAAGTGACCCCTGGGGCAGGCCATTCTTTACCCCAGGGATGAAATTTGAACAATCTTTATAGAGATCCAAAAGATAAAGCTGCATACCAAATATCAAAGACCTGGGCCTTCTAGTTTTCTAAAATTTTGCCTATAGGAGTCTATGTAACAAAATTTGACCTTTCTGTAAAAAAAGGTCAAGGTCAACCTAAGGTCATCATTTTTTCAAACTTCATTGGGCCAATGTCCCAAATGCTGCATACCAAGCCCCAGAGCTATTGGCCCTTTGGTTTCGGAGAAGAAGATTTTTAAAGGGTTTTTACCATATATGGGCTTAGTGGCCATCTCGGTCATATATGGGCATAGCTGCCATCTTTCGCCAAACTGCTCAGTTGAACAGCTTCCTAGTGACCCAGATGCGGCAAAAAAACTTTCGTTCCCCCTACCCACTGAGGCTCTATATGAAATTTGGCTTTGATTAATCCAGTGGTTTCTGAGGAGAAGATGTTTGAAGAGTGTGGACAATGGACGGACAAAGCTAAAGGCTCAGGTGAGCTATAAATGGCAGCTTTCATGACAGCAATTTCTAGCACTTAAAAGCCCAATAACTTGCTTATTTCTCAATGGATTATTGTAATTTTTACACCAAACTGCTCTGTTGAACAGCTTCCTTCAAATCTGAACACAGTAATCTCAAAACTAGAGCAAGTCAATGGCGCGCCATCACATATCCCCGCGCCAGTGCCATCATATATCTCCCTGCACATCAAAATTCTTAATGCGTTCCTCCACCCTCATCCATAGGGCTATTACCTGTGACAGTTTCAAGGTTCTAGCTCAAAAAGCCTAAGAGTTGTGTGACAATAAAAAAAAAAAAAAAAATGACCCAAAATCCTACTTTTTGACCTCTAGTGACCCCCAGACAGGCCCCTGGGGCAAAATTTTTGCACCACTGTATTCTACTCATCATTTACATCGATTTGATATGCAACATGACTATCTACGTACAAAATGGATTTTGGACCCTTTGAGGCTACACCCCCTGGCCCTGCCCCCAGGGGTTATATCGAAATTCCAAATGTGTTCCTCCAGTCCTCATCCATAGGGCTATTGCCTGTGAAAGTTTTGAGATTCTAACTTAAATGGTCTAGGAGCAATGGTCTGATATTACAGACGGATGTATGGATGGACAGCTGGACAGACGGACCGGGGGTATCACAATATCCCCGCTTTTTCTTCGAAAAGCACAGGGATAATTAAAACCCTGACTGTTATGAATGTGTGGTGTTATTCTTTGCAATACTGAGTAAATAATTTACAGAAAACAAGAGGGCCATCATGGCCCTAAATCGCTCACCTGTGTACCATTGCTTTAGGTTCAGGATGGTTGTATTAATTTAATTTAAATCAGGCAAGTGGTTTGTAAGATTATCAAAGTTTTCTATACAGATCATATTTTTGTACAAATATATAGGGAAAACAAGTGCTGTCCACAGTGGAGGAGGTGGTGGTGGTGGTGGTGGTGGTGGGGTGGAGGGGGGGGGGGTGGTAGTGGGGGGGTGCATGTTGTGTAACTGAAAAAAATTAGTAAAGGGTCTCTTGAGGAACATTTGAGACAGGCTGGATCAGTGGTTTACTTTTAGACTGTTTTCTCTTCAATTTTTAAAAATTGCCTATTACAATCCATCCACTGGTTAAGGAGGAGAAGTCGTTTAAAGGTTTTTCTATTTTTAGCTCTGGCTGCCATTTTGTTCATCCGAGCGGAATGGTTTAAGCAATTTTGATAGAGGGTCACCCAAGGAACATTCATGTAAAATTATTTCAAAATCCATCCACTGGTTAAGGAGGAGAAGTCCTTTAAAGGTTTTTCTATTTTTAGCTCTGGTGACCACCTTGTTCATCTGAGCGGAACGGTTTGAGCAATTTTGGTAGAGTATCATCCAAGGAACATTCATGTGTCATTATCTTAAAATCCGTTCACTCGTTAATGAGAAGAAGTTGTTTAAAGGGTTTTTTTTCTATTTTTAGCTCTGGCGGCCATCTTGTTCATCTGAGCAGAACAGTTTGAGCAATTTTGGTAGAGGGTCACCCAAGGAATATTCCTGTGAAATTATTTTGAAGCTGGACCAGTGGCCTTGGAGGAGATGTCATTGTAAAGTTTTTCTATTTTTAGCTCTGGTGGCCATTTTGTTCAAAGGAGCGAACCATTTAGGCAATTTTGGTAAAGGGTCACCCAAGGAACATTCCTGTAAAATTATTTCAAAATCTATTCACCAGTTTAGGAGGAGATGTCTTTTTAAGTAAATTGTTGACAGACGCACGATGCAGCGGTCACAAAAGCTCACCTTGAGCCTTTGGCTCAGGTGAGCTAAAAAAAAAGGTAAAAAAAAAAACAAAAACAGTAAGACAAAAATGTACAAGACATGTTGCTAATTTAATAGCAAAAGCAAACTTCACTAACACACCTGATCACTGACAGACAGTCACTAGGGATGGTGAGGAGCTGTGGGGCGGGACAGGACAGGAAGGAAGGCAGTATCCTTTGAAGGACTAAAGGACTGAGTACCAACAAGAGCTCCGCCAAGTGGGGCATTATACGCCCGTGGCAAGTAATAAGATGTAGCACATAAACTGGCTCCTGTATAATTCAGTGCTCTGGATATAAACTGTAAGTGGAATTACAAAAAAAAAAATATGTAAATAAAAAAATTTCATTGGGACATATCTCTGCTGATATTTGGAGATATAATAGGGAGAAGTTTGCTGCTTCTAGGGAGAAGTGCTTTCTGACAGGGGACACACCTTAGAAGCATGGCTATATTATAAGCTCATATGAGCCTTTGGCTGATTTGTTTTTCCTATACTTCAATATCGGACCAAACAATAACATACTGATTTTATTTTTGTTCTTCAAGGGAGCCAAATCAGAAGAGTATTAAAAAAAAAAAATCCAAAAAGAATTATGTACATTTGTATTTATAAAGATTTAATAATGGCAACCTTTCCATGCAAATCTAATTAACGAAGATGTTAAAAAATCAATATCTTGCCCATATGACCAAAACTTTAGTTATTTGCAAAAAATATACCTATTATAAAATAAAAAATAAAATTTGCACACTATTACCTCTAAACAATATGCTGCGAAAAGTTTACAAAAACTTTCAAAAGGGCATAAATCTGCAAATATTTGGTGCACTGTAACCTTGAAATAATGTGCTGCTCCACATCACCGTGTAACTATTTATGAAGTTTCAGCTTGATCGGATGTAAATTGTTGGAGGATTTAGCCGGAAACAAAAAATTAATAGAAAATTTTCAAAGGGGTTTAACTCTGCTAATATTTGGTGGACTGTAACCTTGAAATAATATGCGCTGCTCAATATCATGGTCTAACTACAAATTAAGTTTCAGCTTGATAGGATGTAAACTGTAGGAGGATTTATCCGGAAATGAAAAGTTTACTGAAATTTTCAAAGGGGCATAACTCTGCTAATATTTGGTGGACTGTAACCTCAAACCAATATGTGCTGCTCCACATCATGGTCTAACTGTACATGGTTTCAGCTCCATTGGATGTTAACTGTAGGAGAATTTAGCCAGAAACGAAAAATTAATAGAAATTAATAGAACTCTGCTAATATTTGGTGGACTGTAACCTTGAAACAATATGCGCTGCTCCATATCATGGTCTAACTACAAATCAAGTTTCTGCTTGATAGGATTTAAACTGTAGGAGGAGTTAGCCGGAAACGAAAAGTCTACTGAAATTTTCAAAGGGGCATAACTCTGCTAATATTTGGTGGACTGTAACCTTGAAACAATATGCGCTGCACCACATCATGGTCTAACTATACACCAAGTTTCAGCTTGATCAGATGTAAACTGTAGGAGGAGTTAGCCGGAAACGAAAAGTCTACTGAAATTTTCAAAGGGGCATAACTCTGTTAATATTTGATGGACTGTAACCCCGAAACAATATGCGCTGCGCCACATCATGGTCTAACTATATACCAAGTTTCAGCTTGATCGGATGTAAACTGTAGGAGGAGTTAGCCAGAAACGAAAAAGTTTACGGACGGACGGGCGCCATACCCCGTAACATAATACGTCCTGTTTTTCAAATAGGCATATAAAAAGGACTGCACCATCTTTTTCTATTAATGAAAAACATGCTGTGACTTTTTTTCTTGTCTTGATCTTTGTGTTCACTTTGTGTTTTTTTTTATCAGGTAAAAGTCCATGACTCATGACTGTCTGTGTCTGTCCACAAGATGATCTTTTTTCTTTTTTTTTTTTTTTTTTTATTTTCCCTATGTCAAAATTATAAATAAAGACATACATGTATTACAATCATGGCACAAATACCTCTGCTGGTAAAGGATAAGCTTGAATTAAATGACCCCCCCAAAAAAAACAAAAAAAACAAGAGGCCAACGGGCCACGGCTTGCTCACCTGAGTGAAATAGCCACCACAGATATGCATTTCTTACGCAACATTTTTTTCAATTCTGTCATTGCAACTAACAAAAGGATCATCATTTAAGCAGTTTTTGGTTTTGAAGAAGAAAGTGTTTTTTTACACATTCTTCTTAAAATTATTATTTTTTGGTTTAGGGGCTAGCTAATGCATTTTAAACGGAATAAACCTCAAAATACCTAATAATTATGTCCAAAATAGCCCCAAAATAGCCCCTAAACCTTGGATGTTCACCCGGACAGATGGACCGACACTCACAATTTCGGACGGCATAACATAATACACTTGTAATTTTTTGTGGCGGGGCATAAAAATGCAAGTTAACCATTTCCCATTTTAAGTCAATGGGAGCTTTCTGTTGCTACGGCAACCAAACCAAGAGGCAGACCACCATAATTTTGAATTGCCCTTACCCAAGTAAGTTTTGTACCAATTTAGAGTCAAACTGTTTCAGTGGTTTCGAAGTTGTCATTTGAAAAAGTCCTTTTTCAAAATTGAATGTTGCCATGGCAACCAAACAAAATAGCCACCACTCATAAAACATGTTATAAACTGGATAGACAATCATCAGATGATCATAACTGCCAAATATAGCTCACAACACTTCACTGGTTATGGAGAAAATGCAATTTAACCATTTTCCAATTATAAGTCTATGGGAGCTTTCTGTTGCCATGGCAACAAAACCAAGTGGCAGACTGTCAAAACTTCTGGTTATTTTGAATTATCCTATGCCAAGCAACATTTGTACCAAATTAGAGTCCAACTGCTTCAGTGGTTTTGGAAGAGTTGCCATTTAAAAAAAAAATCCTTTTTTGTTAAATTTAATATTGCCATGACAACTGAACAAAATAGCCGCTGGTCATCAAACACACAAACTGGGTAGACAATCATCTAATAACTGCCAAATATGGTTCACATCACTTTTCTGGTTATGGAGAAAATGCAATATAATCATTTTCCTATTATAAGTCTATTGGAGCTCTCTGTTGCCATGGAAACCAAACCAAGAGCCAGATCAGTGGTTTTGAAGGATTTGTCATTTAAAAAATTCTTTAATGTGAAATTTAATGTTGCCATGGGCAGCCAAACAAAATGGCCGCTGGTCATCAAACACATAAACTGGATAGACAATCATCAGATGATCATAACTGCCAAATATGGTTCACATCACTTCAAAGGTTATGGAGAAAATGCAATTTAACCATTTTCCCATTCTAGGTCTTTGGAAGCTTTCTGTTGCTATGGCAACCAAACCAAGCCATATCACCATAATTTTAGCTATTTTTAAATCCCCCTACCAAAGCAACATTCTTACCAACTTTGGGACAAATCGTATCAATAGCTTTGGAGGAGTTGTCATTTGAAAAAGTTAACGGACAGACGGATGCACAGATGGACGATGGACAAAAAGTGATCACTACAGCTCATCCTGAGCATAGCTCAGGTGTCAGAGCTAAAAACAGAGGATGTGCAACAAAAAAAAAAAAAAATGGCTAGGAATAATCAACAGCACAAATGTTTGATTTAAATACATGTAGATGCCGAAATCTTGCCCTTAACTCTGATAAAGTACAAGCTTTACAAAAATACAAGTGAAGATTTAAGAGACTGTTTGATCAGTTTGTGCAGAGTTTTCCCTGATTCATATTTTGGCAGTTTTTACTCCTCAATAAAAGATGCACATTTGATCCATCTAAATTCAATTTTGTATCTGGCTTTGGATCATAATTTTTTTGCGACTGAGGACCAAGAATTATCAGCATTTGGGCAACAGTTCTTTAATACAACAAATTTATAAAAAATATTTGATGAGGGCAAGTCCTAGTCACACTGCCACGAGCCACAATTAAGAGGTTGCATTGGCCAAAGTTTGTAAGGTTACTCTCCCTCTATCAGCCAAATTTGAGACACCTGGCAAGGTTCTGTACACACTTTTAACCATTTTAATGTTATTATTCCTCGATGATGAAAGTCTAAGGGACTGGAAACTTTACTTTGATTATTTTTGAGGTACATAAGTCAAATACAAGGTTGGCAAAATGCCGGCAAATATGAGTATATTCCATGCCAGTGGTATTTACCGGTAAATACCGGCAAATACTGGCAAATACTGGTCGATTGAATTGACCACCTTGGAATTTATACAATAACCTACACTCAGCATTCATAGGGGTAATTTCAATTACACTTGTCAATTGACTTAATAATTATACTTAAGTTTAACACAAGTATCAACTTATTTAATAGCTTAAATTTAATAAAGTATTAGATACATGTACATGTAAATACCAGCCAATACTGGAAAATACTGGCAAATATTAGTCAATTCCAATAGAATTGACCACCCTGGAATTTATACAATTCAAGTAACCCACAGTAAACAATGATAAGGGTAATTTCAATTGTACTGGTCAGTTGACTTAATAGTTATACTTAAGTTTAACACTAGTAACAAAATATAAGTTTATTTATATTTGTATAAAACAGGAAATCATTGATGACATTTTATCATTTCTGCCCTTGCCCTTGCTATCTTCTGCCCCCTTGAATAAACACTTTCTTGACACTTGTTTTAACAATTTAGATTATTTGGTCTTGCTAATACATGTAGTTGTCAAAGGCTAGTTGCACAGGTGAATTTTTACCTATAATTTGTTTACCTGTATTTCTATGCTATTGAGTTTAAGTCCAAATAATAAAGATGATTTTTTTAATTCAAGATACTGTATGTATTTTTGAAATAATTTCAGAATTTTAGCCATTAATTCACTTTTTGGCTATTTCAACATGCTTTAATTGTGAAATAGTTTATTCTTAATGGTGATAACCTTATATAAAAAATAGCTAAAACATCTTTAACTCAATTATTTTGATTATACATTGTTTTAAGTCAACTTGGTTAAGATTTCTGTAGTTATTTCAAGTTAAGAAAGTTCAATTGACCAGTATTTGCCAATATTTGCCACTTTAGGAGTATTTTCCAGACCGGTAAATACCGGCAGTTACCACTGGTAAATACCAGGGGTGGAATTTACCATCCAACCATGGTCAAATAACTATGGTTCGATCAGAATTTTTGCCAAGGAAGATATGATGCTCAAAGTACATTAAAATTCTGTCAAAAATATTCCTGGGTGTCTCCAGAAAGCAAGATCACTCTTGGTCTGTGATGTCATCAGCAACCTCTCAATTGTGCGGTGCCAGCTGGAAACTAAGAATAAAATTTTATCCTTGGGCTAACGTGAAAGAGCGAACACATACTATCATTATACAGTTATGCAGATTAAGTCATAAAGTTAGAAACAAATTACATCAACCTATATATGCATCAAAGTATGTCAATATATGTATTTTGTATGTATATACAATATATGTATAACTAGACTTATATTGTATATATTTTAAAATTTAAATGGTTGTTTGGGTTGGTTTGGAGTAGTTTGGGGTGGTTTGGGGTAGTTTGGGGTAATTTGATGGACCCTTATAAAATGTCAAGTTCTGAAATGAAAACGCCCACACAGAAGATGGTATGATTGATGGTTCTGTAAAATGAAATTTAGTAAATGCCAGCTTGTCTTGCTTTTGGTATTTATTTTGATTAATGTATTAGGGACAAAGGATAAGATTTCCCAAATAGAAAAAGTTCAGCGCCGAGCCGCATGATGGACCACCAGTAACTACGACTACAGGTCCAGTGTCACATCCATGACAGAAAACTTAGGATGGCAGACCCTCGAACAAAGAAGGTCAGACGCCCGCTTATGCCTGTTTTACCGGATTGTCTATGGGCTCGTGGCAGTTCCCATTCCAGACTATATTCAACCCAAAACTTGGACTTCTAAAAATTGCCACTCAATGACTTTCCGCCAGATTTACACCCACAGAAACTTCTATAAATACTCATTCTTTCCACTAGCCATAGTTCAGTGGAATGCCCTCCCAGAATCGTTCGTATGTTTGCCAATCCTTGATGCGTTCAAGGAAGAAGTTGGTAAACTGCACCACTCCTGCCCCTAGGTCCCAAAAGTGATGTTTTTAATTTTTGTTTTTAAGCCTTCTACCTCACCAACTATTTTAACCCTGTCACCTTTATCCTCTCACTATCCCCTCTTTATTCTTTTGTCTATATTTTCTTTCTTCTTTCAGCACGACAGCGCCCACCTGCCTAGAATGCCCGTGAGGGTGTGAGGCTGTATACAGAGAAAGAAAGAAAGGATGGATGATAACATGAGAAACATCCAAAAATGTACTAAAAATTTCTAAAATGTGGGAAAATATGAAAACAACAGAATTTCTTGTAACTGCTTGAAGACATCATTCTAAACATACCAAACACTGAAGTAAAGTAGTCTGAGTTTGTATTCTTATTGACAGTTGACTCGTAATACTGAAAAAAGTTAAGTGTACGACAATTGGAGAAAGCCTAAACAGTCAGTGAAAAATCACTGTCCATGTGTCAGGTGCCTGTGATCAATTTTACTTGTAATCGTAATATAAATGCCAACACATTCCAAAAATAAGTCAGAGGTAGAGATAAGGAGAGTATCCGGGTAAAATATATCATTCATCCACTTTTTTTTTTGGTTGGGTATAATCTGCAGACCAAACCATGCAGACCAGTGGACCATGGACTGGTCTGCAGTGGACCAAAAGGGGACATTTTGCAGACCAAGTACCTTGCAGACCAGACTTTGTGCAGACTATATAGTGAATAATTTTGATAAAATTTCATTATTTATATGACATGCCTTAATTAAAAACGTTGTTTTTAATTATTTAGTTTTACTGATTCCTCCTATCACTTTGGAAATAGAAGAGCAGAATAACTGAATTTTCCTCTGTGTTAAGATTGTATGAAACTAAATATAATTTTCTCTTTCTATTCAGTTTAGTCTTTGGAAACATATTAAAGCAAATAATAGGATAAAAATGGGCTTGGCTTAGAAACAAATAATGGAAAAGAACAGTAAAAAAAAAGAAAAGTTAAGAGAACAGTATTTAATATTCTCACCGGCATGTTGCAATACTGACGTTAAAATAATAAATAATAGATGGATAATCAGAGATTCAGTGTCAACTATTCCTAAATATTATTATGTTAACAATGAGGTATCAAACAAAATCAGTATCTGAAATCAAATTAACCCTTAAAGTGCCAAGTAAATTTTGTAGCAGACAACATTCAATTTTTTTATTTATTTATTTTTTTATTCAAAGTTTCAGAGAAAACAAGTCTTGACATTTCATGTGAATCATCTGCCAAGCAGACTATTCACATGAAATGTCGACTTGTTTTCTCTGAAAAAAAATGTTATCTGCTGCAGTTGTGATTGGCGCTTTAAGGATTAATATTTAATGTAAAATTTAAGAGGACATCAGAAAACAATGCAATCGTCAGGGTGGATGATGCAATTTTTTGGTATCATGTATATTCTTAAATGTACTGTAGCTTACATAAAACATACTAACAGCATAATAATATATTAGCACATATTTACAAGAAAACAAAATTATAATTTAAATGTAGAAATTAAACAACAAAAATATGCACTCCCTTTGGTCATTTAAATTTATATTGACTAATTTCTGCAGATGAACCAAAATCAATTTATACATATTTACATGAAAACAAGATTTAGATCATAATAATCTATTACTATAATAACCCTACGTACTGGGACAGGTAGGCCTTTGTAAACAGTGTAGACCCAGATCAGACACCTCAGAATGTGATGTCTGATCAGGGTCTACACTGTTTGCCATGCATACTTGTTGGACCATATTTTTACAACTAAGTTATGTATATCTACAATACATATTTATTTATTTATTTATCATAAAACAATTTACACCGAGATAATTTGGTATTTCATGAAGGAAATATAATTATTGAACTGGTCCAAATATCAGAATTGTTTTTATCTCCTATTGCGTAAATTTATTCATTTATTTATTTATCTTAATTATGTAGTTTTGATTTTTGCCCTCAATCTCTGTCCTGTGACAGTATTTGTGTATAGTTGCATTTCACTTGTCTGATAATAAAAAAAATAATGTTTGTGTTGTTTATTATATTTCACAAATATTTTAATATATTTTTGTTACTTCTTTCAATCTGTGTTACTTCCAGTGACTCACTTAAATGGCGTCATGGTTTTATTATTATTACTATTATTATTAATATTTTCTTTTTTTACAGTGAAAGTTTCAAAACTGAATAAAATATTTTTGAAATCTTGATTTGGAATACTAATTAGGCTTTGCTCTTGTTAGAACCAATAGAGGGCGAAACGATTTCATTGGTCAATAGTCTTAGGGTATTCTGATTTTTATGAAAGCTAATGCTTGTATATCTCAGAGCTTTTGCGAACTTGTTCCTTGCGTTTAAATGAAATAAATCACTCGAACGAAATTGTACTGTTGCAATCAAAACAAGCACGGGGCATATATTACATGTGTTTTTGATGCAGTCAGGTCTTTCTGCTGTCAGATAATGGTAATTCAAATCATCACTTTTTGGTTTCTTGTACTTCAATGTTTTTGTTATTTATTTCCGGAAGTCTCTTGCTGTGGGTAAAACCTGAGACCGCTATGCTATGTATGGTTTCGGGTCGTTTTGGCCCTGGGTCATTTCGGCCTGGGTCGTCTCGGCCAATTTCGGGTGGGGGCGTGGGGGGAGGCGGGGTGGGAGGGTCGTTTTGGGCTCGGTAAATGGGTCGTTTCGACCCTGAATCGTTTCGTCCCTGATTCATTTCGGCCTAATTTCAATATGATAGGGTATAAACAGGGCTTATACGGTGGACGGTAGGACAGATGGGCGGATGATGCCAGGATAGATAGATAGATAGATAGATAGATAGATAGATAGATAGATAGATAGACAATCTTTCCCGCTAATACAGTAAATAGGTTTATACAGAGATGGATAGACGGACAGGGACCTATGTACGTACGTAACTTTGTAAGTATGGATGGATAGGATAGATTTTTTTGGTTTTAAAGCAAATATTTAGACAGGTAGATAGACAGATTCCCAGCTAGCATTCTATAAATCTATAGCGGGCCGTTATCAGGTAGCTGATTGGCCGATAACGGCCCGCTATAGATTTATAAAGAATGTTAGCTGGATAGATAGATAGATAGATAGATAGATAGATAGATAGATAGATAGATAGATAGATAGATAGATAGATAGATAGATAGATAGATAAACAGACAGACAGACAGACAACATATAAATAGATAAACATGCAGACAGACAGACAGGCAGGCAGGCAGGCAGATAGATAGATAGATAGATAGATAGATAGATAGATAGATAGATAGATAGATAGATAGATAGATAGATAGATAGATAGATAGATAGATAGATAGATAGATAGATAGGTAGGTAGGTAGGTAGGTAGGTAGGTAGGTAGGTAGGTAGATAGATAGATAGATAGATAGATAGATAGATAGATAGATAGATAGATAGATAGATAGATAGATAGATAGATAGATAGATAGATAGATAGACAGACAGATAGATAAATAAACATGCAGACAAACAGACAGACAGGCAGGCAGGTAGGCAGATAGATAGATAGTATTTTGACCTTCATTAAAGAAAATTGTTTGGACTTAAAGTAAATGGGTTTATACACACAGACTGACGGACATACAAACAGGATAGATAGATAGATAGATAGATAGATAGATAGATAGATAGATAGATAGATAGATAGATAGATAGATAGATAGATAATCTTTCGTCCTTGTTTAATTGATAAAAAAAAAGTAAACTGAAAAGCAGCAATCGTTATTGATGTACATGTCTGTTTTGATACCATGAAATCGATTTATCAAGGTGAGAAAACTCGGGCCACTTGCAGTTAACTCTAATCCTTATTGATAATCCAGGTGGTAATCGATTAATTGAAGTGTGAAAACTCGTGTCTGTTAATGAAATGTGGTTTTTTGACGTTTGACTTTGTCAGTGAATGGGGCCAGACAGTCCTAAAAGTACAAAAACTGAAGGACATATTGTTTAACCTATCATACCTATCCTAGAAGGACTTCGAAAAAATTAGGCCGAAACGACCGATTAAAAGTGGCCGAAACGACCCAGGGCTGAAACGACTCAGGCCGAAATGATCCAGGCTGAAATGACCCAGGCCAAAATGACTCAGGACCGAAACGTCACAGGGCCGAAACGACCCGGAACGTTATGTATACTCAGAATAGAATAGAATACTATTTTATAAGAAAACCTCTTCTTTGTTGTAATGACACTCTACATCTCTACATCTACATCTGGAGTATTAATCTGTCACACTTGACAATTCTTAATTGGTGCGCTAGGTAGAATATAAAAGAGAAAAAAGAACAGACGGAAAAAGAGTCGGACAGACAATAAGAATGTAAAGACAGTAAAAGAAAGAAATAAAAGAATGTTTTGGCCCGACCACTTTTCGCCCATCTGAGTGTGACCAGTCCGCCTTCAGAATCAGAATATTTTACTGGTGCGTATCAATAGATATTCATTCACCAGGGCCAACGATTGCGAAGATTAGTCTCTAGATTTCACAAGTGATGTGAATCTAGCGACATAGTCCTCAGAACTTTCAGCAGAGGATATTATAGATGCAGTAAGTGCATTTCAATCCCTAATGGTGTCTGGGAAGAAACTATACTTGTATAAGTCAGTTCTAGCATATGGCATTTGAAATACCATTGGATGCTGATTCATGCTACGCCTATTTGGGGGTTGAAGGTCATTACAAGGTATACTAGCTCTACCTTTCAGACCTTTGAATAGAGATAGAATAGAGGAGATTAAAGAGAGGGACAAGGAAGAAAGAAGAACAGGAATGAAAGTAAAGAAACAGAAGAAACCCCGAATTTGAAACAATCCGTAGATGTCGGGTACTGTAAGTACTTGAATGAATGGGCTGCTCTAGTCTTTTTACTGGCAGGTTTCAGGTATCTGGATGATGGAATTGTTATCAGATCGTTGACGATTTTGTAAAGAAGTGCAGCTGCATTTTGGTTCTCCTGGCTTCATGTGTCTCCCACCCGAGGTACTTCAACATGTCTGTCACACTGCTAGTGTTTCTGTACCTGTTAAGTACAAATCGGACCGCTCTACGCTGAACCATCTCGACTTGGTATTTCTGATCTTGATGATGAGCCAAATGGTGCAGCAGTCTTGGAGGGAGGGTCTGGCATTTCGAGGCGGTTCGAGGGATTGGTTGACCGTTGTGGGGGAGTCGGTTGTGGCCTGAGTGTTGTGCAGGCTGCGTGGTTGTCCGCCCAGTCGTTGTTGGTGGCTGTGCTTCGCTCTTTAGTTGCACGACAGCGGTTCGGGCCTAGGGCTCGGTGGCGGCCTCTTTGTGGGGCTTTGACCGATGGGTTGGGGCTTGATGGTTTGTATTTGGCTTGGCCTGCCGTGGTTAGACTGTTGGTTTTCATTTACTCTTTTACGCGGTGGAGTTGGCCATAAGTGCTCGTCTTTGTTTAGTACAGTGATGGATTTGATTTTTGTGTTTTCGCTGTGGTGCGTTGGCTGAGTTTGGGGCCTTTGTGCGGGCCGAATTTTTGTGGGTTTTTTTTTTCTGTATTTAGAGTTGCATTGGGTCCCGGGATGGGGTTGGCTGGCTGTGGGGGTGCTTTGGGCCCCCAGGTGGTTTGTTCAACTGGCCCTTCTGGGACCATGGTCCCGGTTGGTCTTGCTCTTTGTTGCTTTGTGGTTTGTTCTACGGGGCGATTTGTTTTATGTCTTGCCTTGTGCTGTTTTGTTCTTGCGTTTTTCGGTCCTTTTGGCATTGTGATTGCCTCGCTTGGGTGCGGGTGGGGCTGGGGGAGGCTGGTTTTGGTGCTTTTCGTGCGTTTGTTCGATTTGCGCTTGTTTGGTTTTGTTTGTTTTCTCTTCCTCTTGGTGTCTGGGAAGGGATGCGGTTTGTGATTGTGGCACTCCCTGGACTTTTCTCTTAACCTTTTTTTGGACTCCTCACTGGCATGTCGAAGATTATGCCGCAGGAAACCGAGCATACTGTTTGCCTTCTTTGTGACACGGTTTACATTTTGGTTCCATGCTAGGTTAGACTGCAGGTCCACCCCGGGTACTTTGTAGTCTTCTCTTCTTTCAAGACTATGCCTTTAAGCACGTATTGGAATGCCATAGGTGATTTGGCTCGGGAACTCACAGCACGTTGCATTTCTCAGGAGGGAAATTCATTCCCCACTTTTGTTCTCACTGAGGATTATTTGCCATGCGCTAGAATGATTTTACAATGAACAGGGTTTGATGCCAAAGAGAGATGTTCAAAAGTCCTTTGCATTAACAAGAGGATTAAAACTTTTACAGGGCTGAGCTCTTAGTCACTGACCTATAAGGATATTTATAAGGATGAACGGGCTTATGTCACAGCTTCCATTGTTTTCCTCCACGGAGGTACCTTCCTCAGTATTTATCGTTGTAGATTAATCATTTATCAATTGACAAAACTTGAAAACTCTGCTCTTGTATACGCTAGAGGGCGTAAGCAGTGTTGCTAACTTCATTACTGCTTATAAAGAGTCTCAATAAAACCGAGACACCCAGTTTCTAATATGTAGTGTGTTCTTTGTTTCCAAAGGCAATCTTTTTGACGTCTATTGAAAATTGCCAAGATAGTTAAAAAGAAAATTAAGAGGGAGTAAACAGTTCTTATGCTCATTATTAGGAATTAATGAATCTTAACATATTCTTTTAAATATTCAAACTAAATTGGTTACTATAGGCGAAGAAAATCAAGTCTATCACCTCCATCGAATCAGACAAAATGGCGGATTTCATAACTTTTTATTGTTTCTTTTGCCCAAAGAGTTCCATGCCGAACATCCCTATAGGTCACTGTCTTAGCTGAGGAGGATTAGGATGTGTAATGAAACAGAAAGAGAGCTTCTGAAGCTCTCAATTTCTGACATTAAGGTTAACCCCAAAGACTTTTATCCAGAGGAAAAACAAAACGGGTATCCCTCCTTTCAAAGAGAAATGGTTGTGGTTTGGCTGAGTCTGAAACTGAGCAGGCTTTCATAGGTCAGTTTACAAATGCATTCTCCAAAAACTTCGGAAAGTGAGGTCCCTCTTCTTGAGAAATCAGCTCCACCTATGAGAGATGTTTCAAATGAAGTTGTCATAAAAATGATAAAAGGCTTGAATCCCTCAAAGGCTTTGGGACATGATGAACTTCAGTGCAGGCTATATTTTATTTCCTTTGGGATCATTGAGCCCATCTTGGTTATTTTGAAAATCGAATACCGCATAAGCCGGCGCTAGGGGGCGTATGCAGCCCCGAAAACTACAGTGTTGCATATGAAGAGATTCAATCAAACCGAGTCTCCGATTTTCGTGATTTTGTGTGTTCTTTGTTTCCAAAGGCAATCATTTTTTTTTTTTTTTTTTTTTTTTTTACTTTTATTCATCCTACTCCTTAAAAACGCGGTAGAACTTGGTCATGTGTTTGCCCATTTGTTTCAATAATCCCTTGATACGGGTGAAATTTCCAAGGAATGGCTTTTGACTAACATCTGTCCACTTCATAAGAAGGACGACAGAGCTTTACCAATTAACTATCGTCCAGTGTCCTTGACGTGTGTTCCTTGCAAGATGCTTGAACACATAGTATATACAAATATTATGGCTCATCTAGATGATCACAGGCATCTATCAGACAGGCAACATGCTGTCAGGAAGAACCGTAGCTGAGAAACTCAGTTGATCACAGTAATAATTGACTGGGCTAAAATTTTGGATGCAGGAGGTCAAGTAGATACATTCATATTGGACATCGAGAAGGCCTTTGACATCCCTCCCCATGAACTTCTGAAATGCAAACTTCATGGATATGGCATATACGTGGAAAAAAAAACCCTTTAGTATGGACTGATTCGTTTCTGTGAAAGAGGCAATAATGGTGCAAAATCTCAATAGGCACCTGTTTTGTCTGGTGTGCCGCAGGGCACTGTTCTCGATCCCCTGTTGTTTTCCTTGTATATAAATGACATGGTTGGAATAGAATCTGATATTCGTCTGTTTGCTGATGACTGTATCTGCTGTCGTCAAACTGATAGCATTGAAGACAAATCAAAGCTCCAAAAGGATATCGATCAACTGGACAAATGGGCCAGGAAATGGGGTATGAGATTTCCGCCTGTGAAATGTAACATACATGATGCAGTTTACTAGGAAGTGGATAAAAAAAATCAATGCAGTTTACTTCTTAGATGGAACCGTCCTCGAAAATGCGGATCATATTAAATACCTTGGTGAGACAATCTTTAAGGATTTGAAATGGAATACTCATGTAAGCAATGTTTGTACAAAAGCAAACAGAACACTTGGTTTCTTAAGACGTAACCTACCGTCATGTCCAAGATGTTAAGGAAATGGCATACAAGGGATTGGTGCGACCAATCCTGGAGTATGCCAGCCATGTTTGGGACCCACACGGTATAGTTGTCCAGGGAGAATTGCAAAAGGTTCATAAACTTGCAGCTAGGTTTGTGACTGGTAACTACAACTTTGAAACGGGAAGTATGACTAGAATTCTTAAATAGTTAGGGTGGGAGTCTCTTCACAAGAAACGCAAAGGTAGTAAAGTCATATTGCTATTCAAAGATCTGAAAGGTAGAGCTAGCATACATTGTGATGACCTTCAATCCCCAAATAGGCGCAGTAGGAATCAGCATCCAATGGCATTTCAAGTGTCATATACTAGAACTGACATTTACAAGTACAGTTTCTTCAAAGGTTTGAATGCATTCCCTGCGTCTAAAGTATCCTCTGTTGAAAGTTTTAAGGACTCTGTAGCTAGATTCACACCACTTGTGAGATCTAGAGACTACTCTTCGCAACCGTAGACCCTGGTGAATGAATGTCTTTTGATGTGTCACGAGTAAAATATTCTGATCTGATTCTGATTCTGAAAGTAAGAGCAGATCTAGGGAGCAGGTAGGGATAAAAGGAGAATCTGTATATGTCTTTGTATGTCTGGATTTGCCTAAACAGTTTGGATTTCAATGTCTTAAACAAGTTGTATCATCAACAGGGAATAGGAAATCTGAGGGATGTACTGTAACAGTGGATAATCTTATAAAGCATTATATTAATCTGGTTCTAAATCTACGAACTTGAAGTGGTGGCAACTAGGGCTTCAAGCAGGGTACCAGTCGTCGATCGGGGAACAGTCGTCGATCAGAATGTTATGAGCATGTAGATAAATAGATAGGGGTTACCCTAAAATGCGAAAAGGAGTCCGTTTCGCAAAAAGGACTACCCTAAATTACGTAAAGGACTTCTTTTAGTGAAATGGACTAATACTTTAGCGAAAAGTCGCTTGTTTTTCCGCCCTGCCTCGTTAGCCAAAGGATAAACATTTATCCTTTGTTTGCAGCTCATTTAGTCTGCGACACGAGGAGGTGTAACTAGGACTTGTTGACCACAAAAAATAAAGACTGCTCCTTTAGGTTGTGTTGTTTTGTAGCAACCATTAGCCAGCCTTTTTATTATTATTATTATTTTTTTTTTTTTTTATGTTGTTGTTTTTTATTATTATTTATTTATTTTTCATTATTTTTTTTTCTTTATGTTATAAATCTTTTTTTTTTCTCCTTTCCTATTTTTCTTTTTTTTTTTTTTTTTTTTCGCATTTTAGGGTAGTCCTTTGTGCGAAAGGGACTCCTTTTTGCGAAAAGGGCTCCTTTTCATACTTTAAGGTAACCGAATAGATAGCGCAAAGTACGTTTATTTGTTGATAACTTTTACTGGCATCAAGATGTTATTTATGGTGGCATATAACTGACATCTAAATATTGAGATTCTAAGTCGACTTTTTCTGCTCTTATGTTGTATGGTGGAATATAACTGACATCTAAATATTGAGATACGAGTACTAAGTCGACTTTTTCTGCTTTTATGTCGACTTAAAATGTATGGCCTGATGCTATACCGACTTCCGTTGATAATGGTTATCGCGACTGCAGGTCGTAATACTGTCCAGAAGTGTCATCCACAACGTCAGCATCATGAAACACTTTTACAACTAAATGTCAACATTATAATTATTATCTCGACTTCAGGTCATGTTATGTTGTAGGATTTGTTGAGAAGATAATGAAAGTCAGATAGTGACTATGCCGGTCGAGATACTTAAATTCGGGACGATGTGACGTACTAAGTTTAGGGCTTAATATAGTGTTTGGGGCATTTAGATGTAATATAATTATCGTTTCTTGTAAACAACTCTGCGATTGCAATAAGACTGGCGCTGCCTACGGAAGCGTATTGGTGCCTCTATTTATTGTGTTATACCGCAACTTGGCGACTTCAGATATAGCGATTTAATGCGAGTATCAAGCATATTTTGACTTGTATTTGTCGAAATATTTTGTTATATCGCAGTAAATCGGCTAAAACTGTCGCGAATTAATTTCCAAGTTGCAAAGAGGAAGTCGACATCTTTGAACTATCAGAAAAGTCGACTTGAAACAAGTCATCTTGAAATTAATTATGGTCATTTTGACTTGTGAAAACTTGAGTAGACTGGGAATGAAGAAAACTTCAAGCATTACAGAAGACGACATAATTGCATGTAGTTTAACTACACGGCTTTCCATAAGTTGACATATTAATAAAGAATCTGCAACTCGATTTTTTATATATAGAGTTTTATTATAAAAGCATGATAATCGATATATGCCTTTGATAATAAAAATCGGTTTATAACTAAGCGACTTCTAGTTCCTTCATCAACATGTCGACTTGTGCAAAATCGTCAAGTTAGAATGCATGCGATTTTCGCGTCTTCGCTAGGACGTGATGTTTTCTTCCCTCCTTGTCTAGTCAATTTTTTACAAGTCAAATAACGATAATTATGTTGAAGACGACTCTTTTCGAGTCGATCATTGTCATATTTCAAATATGTCGATTTCTTTTTTGCCACTTAAATGTTTTTTTCGGGTTGACTTTAGCCGATTTGAGGCAATTCAACAAAATATGTCAACAAATGCAAGTCAAAATATGCCAGAAAACAGTGACAACTTGCGATATTTGAAGTCGCAAAGTTGCGATATAACACAAAAAGTGGAGGCACCAATACGCTTCCGTAGCTGCCTGTGTGATTTTGGTCTAAAAATAAACTTTCACGACTACGAAAATGTATCTCCACGCTAACTGGCAAATCATAACATGTAAAAGAGCCGGAAGTCGAGATAATAAAAATAATAGAAAATAAGTCGTCATACAATGTTAACACGCTTTCTTTTCTTGAAGGCAGCTTAGAGCAATATAACGACCTGCAGACGCGATAACCATTATCAACGGAAGTCGATATAGTATCAAGCCATATATTTAAGTCGACATAAAAGCAGAAGGTCGACTTAGTATCTCAATATTTAGTATGGTGGCATATAACTGACATCTAAATATTGAGATACTAAGTCGACTACTTCTTCTGCTGTTGTTTACAAGAAACGATAATTACATAACATATATATGCCACCAAACATTATACATGTATTAAGCCCTAAACTTAATACGTCACATCGTCCCGAATTTAAGTATCTCGACCGGCATAGTCACTTATCTGGCTATCATTATCTTCTCAACAAATACTACTACATCCTACATAACATGACCAGAAGTCGAAATAATAATTATAATGTCGACATATAGTTGTAAAAGTGTTTCATGATGCTGACGTTGTGGATGACACTTCTGGACAGTATTATGACCTGCAGTCGCGATAACCATTATCAACGGAAGTCGATATAGCATCAAGACATACATTTTAAGTCGACATAAAAGCAGAAAAAGTCGACTTATTATCTCAATATTTAGATGTCAGTTATATGCCACCATAATTTACATGTCAGTTACATGCCACCATAATGTTGACTTAAAATGTATGACCTGATACTATATCGACTTCCGTTGACAATGATTATCGCGACTGCAAGTCGTCATACTGTCCAGAAGTGTCATCCACAACGTCAGCAACACTTTTACAACTATATGTCGACATTATAATTATTATCTCGACTTCCGGTCATGTTATATAGTAGGATTTGTTGAGAATATAATGATAGCCAGATAGTGACTATGCCGGTCTCGAGATACTTAAATTCGGGACGATATGACGTATTAAGTTTAGGGCTTAATATAGTGTTTGGTGGCATATAGATATTATATAATTATCGTTTCTTAATTGTAAACAACTCTGCGATTGCAAAAAGACTGGCGCTGCCTGTGTGATTTTGGTCTAGAAATAAACTTTCACGACTACCGAAAACGTGTCTCAACGCTAACTGGCAAATCATGACATGTAAAAGACCCGGAAGTCGAGATAATAAAAATTAATAGAAAATAAGTCGCCATACAATGTTAACACGCTTTGTTTTCTTGAAGGCAGCTTAGAGCAATATTACGACCTGCAGACACGATAACCATTATCAAAGGAAGTCGAATAGCATCAAGTCCTACATTGTAAGTCGACATAAAAGCAGCAGAAGAAGTATCTCAATATTTAGATGTCAGTTATATGCCACCATAATTTAGATGTCAGTTATATGCCACCATAGTTATTCTCCGAGAAAGTTGTGCAGATGCTAATGCGCATGCGTCACAAATACCGAGGATATAAGCTTCCGCTTGAAGCTGTTAAATAAAAGGGAATAAAAGCAACAACAAAAAAAAAAACAAAAAAAAAAAAAAAAAAAAACACGCAGCATAGGTAACAGTGTAAATATGGCTAAACTAACACCATCTGAAAATCTTTTAAGCAGCGGGACCTAAGACAGTTAGAAAACAAGTTATGAAAATGGGAAGATGACTTGAAATTAGAAGAGTCTAGGTTGATAAAACAGAATACAGTAAACGTGCAAGAATTTGTACATGCACGAAGTAACGTTACCACATGTAGGTATCGTTTTTATTATTATTTTTTTTGTTTTGTTTTGTTTTCTTTGATTTACACAATACTAACAAAACTATGTATTTATGAATTTTATGAATTTTAAAAAGCATCAGGTACTAGAAATAAAATAACAAATATTTACTATGTACATGTCAGAAATAAGGATGTCGAATAATTTCTAATGGATAAAAATCCTTTTTATAGGGAAGCAATACACTGTTTTGACATTTATGTTAAATAATAATCATTTGTATTTTTGTTTTTTTACATTAAATGGATTTTATAAATATGGTTGTTTCCCGTTAAACAAGATTCTGCTTAATATTCAGCTAACGGGCCTCCAGTGGGCCGCCAGCGGTATAACAGAAACTGAAGTTAGCATAGAATAGATAAATGTATTATAAATGTCAACAGATAAGAGAATCAGACAAAAATAGAATGATGATTTTCCTGCTATGTATTCAAATTAAAAAAAAAAACTGCGGGAAACCATAGGGCTGCTGACGGGCTGTGATGCCGATATGATGCTCAAATGCGGCCCGACCTACTCATGCTTACTGAGATTACATTAACAAAGTCGAAGCACGCAATAATGATCGAGCGTCAACAGATAATTAGAACCCTTCAAAGAAAGCTTAGACTTAGAGAATGACTGTTTTAGGGATACGATAGAGTCTCAACATTCAGAAATCATACAATCAAAGCGCTGAGAGTACTGATGGGAGAGGTTGCCTGAGCTCTTAAACTGATTGGATTTTACGTTGAAAATAAAAGAAGCAATACATAAACAATACTCAATAGTGGCCACCCGTTTGGGGTTTTACCTATTTAATGCAGATATCTGTTCTTTAAATACAGAATCTCTTTTAATAAATACAAATATCTGTATTTTTTAATTACAGATATCTTAAATTGAAATGCAGATATCTCTAACTGAAATAGAGATATCTCTAACTGAAATGCAGATATTGTTTTTTGAAATACAGGCATCT
The DNA here is from genome assembly GCA_964016985.1 of Anodontia alba. Classification (NCBI taxonomy): domain Eukaryota; kingdom Metazoa; phylum Mollusca; class Bivalvia; order Lucinida; family Lucinidae; genus Anodontia; species Anodontia alba. Next base: position 64,111,620 of record OZ024830.1, on the reverse strand, counting down.
CTATTTTAGATCATAATACAGACATCTGCATATCTGCATTTCATTAGATATATCTACAATTCAAAAAACAGACATCTGCATTTTAATTAGAGATATCTCTAATTAAACTAAGTTCTGGATATCCGCATTTAAAATACAGATATCTCTAATTGAAATGCGTATATCTGTATTACAGTTAGAGATACCCGAATTTCTAAATTAACGACATATATCTGTATTTCAATGAGAGATATCTGCAATTAAATTAGAGATATCTGTACTTATGATTGAAACAGATATATCTCTATTCACTCCACTTATGGGAAACATACCTCCCGGAACACGGAATTTGCACCGATTTCTGGTGGTCTCTCACAGTTTAATGTACTGTATGGAGGCGTGCTTCAGCAAAAAAAGCGCTTGAGAATAGTCCCTTTTCTGTCCTTTTTCTGTGGTTAGTAGGACAGCAGCTAGGGTAACTTTTTATCAGATATTACTATAGAGCGCAGAATTTGCACCGATTTCTGGGGTCAGTGTATTCCTTGGACCAAATCACTTGGACAATTGGACCTTGGACTGGCCCAAGTGATCACCAACTGGACCAAATTGGGTGTATTCCTTGGGGGACCAATTCCAGTTGGACCAAGTCATAAATACCTGTTGGTCCATATTAAATAATATGTATCTACGTAAAAAAATTGTATTCATTTTATTTGTCTTTTTTTTTTTTTTTTTTTTTTTTTTTTCTTCTTCTTCTTCTTCTTCTTCTTTTTTTATGACAATCAAATGTTTTAAGGCTTAGAACTCTCTATAAAATTTTCAGCAGATAACATTTTGAAGTCTTTTTTTTTTTTTTTTTTTTCCCTGAAAACAGGTTTCATACAAATTGTCTCCACAGGATTTGACATTCCATGCAAGTTGTCTTCAGTGGAGACAATTTCATGAAATGTCAAAACCTGTTTTATGGGGAAAATAAGAAAAAATGTCATCAATTGGTCATCTGCTGAATTAGCCCAGAGAGTAGTAAAGGTTCAATTGGAGCCCGAATTGGACCATGTATTAAGTTTACATTAATCTTAACTTTGTTGTGATGTTTCCGTTAGGGTCTAGTTATTTCGTGCTTGTGTTTCTTTCACTTTGATGTCTCTGGTGGAAGGTGTGTGATAATTGTATCGATTTCTGATCATTGCCTTGCCTTCTATTTTGTTGGACTTTCAATAACAAATTGCCTTTACCAAGAAAATATTTTTATATTATTATTATTATTATAATTATTATTTTACATAATTTTAAATGTGTATAAGTGGCTGGGATTTACCATTTCGTTTGGTAGGTTATTCTCACTTATTTTATTTTAACTTCCCTTTAAAAATGCATTTTGCAGTGACTTGAGTCAAAGCCCTGTATTCATTGGACCAAATCACTTGGACCTTGGACTGCACGTCCAAGTGATTATCAGCTGGACCAAATGGGGTGTATTCCTTGGACCAGTTCCAGTTGGACCAGGTTGACACCTGTTGGACCATATCAAACTATGTTTTTATAACTAAATAATATGTATTTACGTAAATTTTATTTATTTTTTTTCTTTTGTTTCTTTTGATAAAACAATTTTAATTGAGATAATTGGAAAGTAGGGTAAACTCATTTATTCTTTCTGTCTTTGTTCCTTTCTTCAGAGACATACCTATTATTTCTTAACCTTGACCACTCTCTGGGCTTATTCAGCAGACAACAAATTGGTGACAGTTTTCTTATTTTTACCAGAAACAGGTTTGACATTTCATGCAAATTGTCTCCATTGGAGCCAATTTGCAGGAAATGTCAAATCCTGTATTCTGGGAAAATAAGAAAAAGATCAAAATGTCGTCTGCTGAAAATTTTACCCAGAGTCCTAAGCGTTAAAGAATCCCATTTTTTGACTGAAAAGGATGATTTTGCATTACATTCTGACATTCCATATGTGTTCGAAAAAAAAGTTTTATAATCGCTTCTTAATATTTGCAGTTTCATCTTGTGAAGAACTATAACAGTATTATGGCAATCACCCGATAAGACCTGTCAATCACCTGATAAGACTTGTCAATCATCTGATAATACTTGTCATTAATCTCATGTCAGAATACCCTAAACCTACTGGCCAGTGAAGTCCATAGCTGAAAAGCATAGCATTCCACAGAAAAATCAAAACAAACCAATCAAGTATTCCTATTATGATGTTAAAATATTTTGTTCACTTTTAAACTTTCACTTTCTTTGTAAAAATTAAAAAAAAATGACCTTAATGCAATGTGAATCATTGGAAGAAACAAAGATTGAAAAAATGAACAAAGTCTTAAAAGGTTTGGGACATAGACAACACAAAACTTATATTTTTATGAACGTACAAGTGAATAGCAACTATACCAAAATAAATACAGTCGCAAGGCATTAATTAAGGGTACAAAACTAAAAATTGCATTATTAAGACAAAACAACTTCCTTTCAGCTATAAAATACAACAAATAAACAAGCAAACAAACATGTACATAATTAATAAAGTCACTGGAAGAAACAAAAATGGAAAGAAATAAAAAAAATCAGATAAGATTTGTGACATGTAAACACTTACGCAAAATTATGCTTTTATGAACATACAAGAGAAGTGAATAACGATAATACACAAAATAAATAAATAAATAAATAAGTTGTAAATAAATAAGTTGATGTCTAAAAAAAAAATATATATATATATATAGTGTTAATTGAATAGTTTTATGAATTAAGTGTTCATGATGTACTCGTAAAAGTAAATGAAAAACAGAATAAATAAATAAATAAATAAATAAATGGTAGAAACAAAGACTGAGAGAAACAATATATATTAACTTTTGTGACATATAATATTATAAACAACACAATTGTTTATAAATATACAACAGGCCTAAATGAATGAATTATTTTACATCCCTCTCAATTCTTCATTATATTGTGAAAATATAGGGTTTTACAAAATATAATAATTCTTTCAAGAAATGTCAAATTATCTGTTAAAACTGTTTTATCAATTATAAAAATATATAAAGTAAATAAAACAATATCTGTAGATATATAGTATTTACTTGTTAAAAAGTTAGTTAATATGGTCCTTGTCCTCCATCAGTTAGACAAGAAAAAAAAAAAAAAAAAAAAAAAAAGCCATAGTTAAAAAAAATAGATTGTTCAGTTTTGCAACTTTCATTGTAAATTTAATTATTAAAAAAAATTGACATTAAGTGAGTTACTAGAAGGAAAAAGATTGAAAGAAATAGAAAAAGGTTTTAAGATTTGTGGTATATTATAAACACCACAAGTATAATTTCTGATATATGATACGGAAAACAATATCGCTAACTGCTGTTTATGATTTATGAAAAAAAAAAAAAAAAAAAAAAAAAAAAAAAAAAAAACATATATCAAAGAAACCTTACTTAAAAATAGAAAGGAAGGCTATGATCAGGAATCGATACAATTATCCCACACCTCCCATCAGAGACATCAAAGGGAAAGAAACACAAACACGAAATAACTGGACCCTAATGGAAACATCACTATCAGAAAGCCAAACGGAAAGTCAGTTTTAAAAAATAAATAATAAAAAAAATAATACTACTAAAATATTTCAATTTTATCCTTCATCTTTGATACAAAATCATTATCATCTTAAACTATCGAATAGATACAAAGTAATTTTACCAATAAAAGGGAATAAATGAGTGAAAAATGATATATGACAAATCAAAGATTACTTCTAAAACATATCTTTTGCATTTAAGGACAGTGTTACCAATACAATTTTGGAGTGGGTAAATGCCCTCTTTTAGATTAAGAGGGATGGGTAAATGTCCGGGTTGGTAAATGTCCGGGTTGGTGACATTATCACAGACCATACCCCATTTGAAACAGTTGAGTAGCAAAAATTATTATTTATTTTTTGCCAAAGATTATTGAAAACCAGAGAAAATTTGGTTATCCTACCAGATGAAAAATCATGTGATTAAAATCTAATCACATGTCCAATATGTGAAGTTTTAAATTGAATCAGGAATCTGCGCATTATGATCTTGTTTGTTGCTGCTCGTCCATACATTGTTTCATTCGATACGATCCACTATAAGTTCGGCACATCATCTTTTAATATTTAAATATAGCTTGCTATATGCAAAATTCTAGATTACCATATGCATCCGCGCATTCTGATCTTGTTCTTCGCTGATCGTCCATGCATCGTTTCATTCTATACGATCTGCCGTTACCCCGAAACATCGTCTTCTAATAATTAAATATAACATGCTATAAGCGAAATTCTAGATTAGCATGTGAATTTGTACATTCTGATCTTGTTTGCTGCTGCTGATTCATACATTGTTTCATTCGATACGATTTGCCGTTACTCCGACACATCATCTTCTAACATTTAAATATTAAAGCTTGCTAAATGCGAAAATCTAGATTACCATGTGCATCCACGCATTCTGATCTGGTTTATTGCTGCTCGTCCATACATTGTTTCATTCGATGCGATCTGTCGTTACTCCTGCACATTGTAGACTCGTGCGCATATACGATGCGATAATGCACGAGCGTGAGCGAGTGCATTATCGCACGTACACGCGCAGAACCATGGTACATTAAACTGATTTATCTCATTCGCATGTATGTAGATAATCTTTCATGCTGAATATTGGGAATTTTGTACACTATGTGATAAATATAGGACACCCGCGCATTCTGGTCTCATTCTTTGCTGCCCGTCTGTACATTGTTTTATTCGAAACGATCTGCCAACAATCCGGCACATCATCTTCTAATATTTAAATAAAACGTGCTATAAATGCGGAATTCTAGATTAGCATCTGCATGTGCATACGCACATTCTGGTCTCGTTCGTTGCTGTTCGTCTGTACATTAACTTATTCAATACGATCTGCCGTTACTCCAGCACATCGTCTTATATTTAGATATATAAACAATATGCAAAATTCTAGATTAGAAAATAAAAACTTTCAATTTTATATTTCTATTTCAGTTTATTTGTAGTTTTTTTGTTTGTTTTTTCACAGTGCAAAAAAAGAACGACACCTTTGTAGTTTGGGAAAACAACTATCAAAAAATGAATAAAAAAATAAAGTGATACAACACAAATCAACAAATTAAATGCAAAATGTGCAAATTAATTTATTTGGTTCTAAAGTAACATATAGAATGTGTCTCAATTATATGAATTACCCCCTATAGGACCCCACTTCATAATCACTTTGATAAGATAAGTCTTTGATGTGCGCTCTATTATCAGGACTGTATACTGGGGCTGATCATGAGAGGGGGGTCTAGCCAAAGAAGGAAAAAAATGAAATGTGTCCTTAATACTTGGTCCAACTGAACCCCTACCACTCTCTGGGCTAATTCAGCAGATGACAAATTGATGACATTTTTCTTATTCTTTCCCATAAAACAGGTTTTGACATTTCAAACAAATGGTCTCCAGTGAAGATAATTTGCATGGAACGTCAAATCTTGTGAAGGGATACAATTTGTATTAAATGCCGAAACCTGTTTCCAGGGTAAAATAATAAAATAAAATACTTCAAAATGTCATCTGCTGAAAATTTTATACAGTCATGTACTAAGCCTTAAAACATTTAAATGTCAAAAACAAGTTGATTGTAGTGTAAAAATATTTAAGGCTTCACAAAATAAAATAATTCCTTTGAAAATACAAATTTATCTCAATTTAAATTGTTTAAGCAAAAGTAAAAAAAAATAATAATAAAAACAAATTAAAATAAAATAAAATAAATACAATTTATGTAGGTAGTTGTAAAATTGTAGTTTAATATTTAACAGATATTTATGACCTGATCTAAGGAATACACCTTATTTGGTCTAAATGATATTCACTTCGGTGATTTGGTCCAAGGAATACAGGGCTTTAACTCAAGTCACTGCAAAATGCATTTTTAACAGGGGTTTAAAGCAAAATAAGTGAGAATAGCCTACCAACTGAAATGGTAAATTCAAGTCATTTATATACATCTAAAATTATGTAAAAAAAAATACCACTATTAAAATATTTTTGTAAAGGCAATTGTTATTGAAAGTCCAACAAAGTAATGTAAACTTAATACTGTGTCTGAGTCGGGGTCCAATTTAACCTTAACCATTCTCTGGGCTAATTCAGCAAATGACAAATTGATGACATATTTCTTATTTTTTTCCCATAAACAGGTTTGACATTTCATGCAAATTGTCTCCATTGAAGACAAGTGGCATGGAATTTCAAATCCTGTGGAGACAATTTGTATGAAATGCCGAAACCAGTTTTCAGGGAAAATAAGAAGAATTATTCAAAATGTCATCTGCTGAAAATTTTATACAGAGTACATTTAATTGTCAAAACAAGTTGATTGTAGTGTGAAAATATTAGGCTTCACAAAATATAATAATTCTTTCTAAAATACAAAGTTATCTCATTTAAAATTGTTATATCAAGGGTAAAATAAAAAAAAAATAAAAGAAAAATGAATACAATTTACGTAGCTACATATTATTTAGTTGTAAAAATGTGGTTTAATATGGTCCAACAGGTATATATGAACTGGTTCAAATGGAATTGGTCCAAGTAATACACCCCATTTGGTCCAACTGATAATCACTTGGACCTGCAGTCCAAGGTCCAAGTGATTTGATCCAAGGAATACAGGGCATTAAGTTCCTTTAACTCAAGTTACTGCAAAATGCATTTTTAAAAAGTAAGTTAAAATAAAATGTGAGAATAAGCTTCCAAATGAAATGGTAAATCCAAGCCATTTATATACATCCAAATTATGTAAAAAAAATTAATGATACTATAAAAAGATTCGGGGTCCAATTGAACCTTAACTACTCTCTGGGCTAATTCAGCAGATGACGAATTGATGACATTTTTTCTTATTTTTCCCATAAAACAGGTTTTGACATTTCATGCAAATTGTCTCCACTGAAGACAACTTGCACGGAATGTCAAATCCTGTGGAGGGAGACAATTTGTATGAAATGCCAAAACCTATTTTCAGGGAAAAATGAAAAAAAAAAAAAAAAAAAAAAAACTTAAAAATGTTATCTGCTGAAAATTTTATACAGTGTACTAAGCCTTAAAACATTTAATTGTCAAAACAAGTTGATTATAGTGTGAAAATATTAGCCTTCACAAAAATATAAAAATAATGCTTTTGAAAATACCAAATTATCTCAATTAAAATTGTTTTATCAAAAGAAAAAAAGAAAATAAAATAAAAAAAAAAAACAAATAAATAAAATGAATACAATTTACATAGATACCTACGAGGGCTGTTAGAAAAATTCGTAGACTGTGCTGATATCTTTAATGTGTGACATGATATCAGTATGGAAACTACATGACCGTAAACAGCAACTCTTTCTGCATCTAATAACGAATTTTTATGCAAATATATTGATCCGTTTGGTTTTGACGGCATCGTATTCTACACCACTAAACCTCCATCGGCGCACGGTAGGACGCTATTTGCCGACGTCAACGACGTCATGGAGCATGTCGTTCACTCCCAGGTCGCTTGTGTTCCTCACTGCTTCTCAAAATAGCATCCGCGACACTCTATACATCGGCGATGTCGATAAACCCACTGCTGAAAGATATTGTCATACCAAGCTGGTTTATAATGTTTGATTACAGCATTTGTCGCCGCCTGCAGCTTCTTCGGATTTTCGAACCTTCGTCCTTTCAACTGTAACTTGATAGCCGAGAAAATGGCAAAGTCGAATGGGGCCAAGTCAGGCGAATACGGGGGGTGACTGATAACCTGGAATCCAAGAAGTCTAATTTCCAACTGAGTCGATCCTGCAGTGTGGGTAGGGGCGTTATCCTGGTGTAGTTTGAAGCTGTCTATGGGGATGCCTGGTCTCCTCTTCCTTAGGGCGTGAACAAGGTCACGGCGTAGCACCTATCAACGAAACAAAATGATGCTTAAGGGGAATGGATACATCTGGTAGATTTCTCTGCCTTTTTTTGAAGGGAGACAATTTTCGGGACTTCCTGTTTGCTTATCTATAAACTCTGTCCCGCGGAAAAAGGGGTCTACTTTAAAAGGAAAGAATTTGCTCCTGAGGAAAAATTTGACAAAACCGTGTGTGTGTGTGCGAAATCATTACACAAATTAATCATTTGTTTTGAAGTCAGTATCAATAAAATAATTTCGACTCAACAAGAATACCTTTTAATAATAGTCAGCATTGACGGTACATTTTGTAGGCACAGCAAGGCACAGTATCATCCCTCTCCTGTCGCAGAACATTATGTACATCTGCTTTCCCGCTGATTTAGAGACACGCGCTTTTTTCCGGTGGAGGGAAACTGACCTTCTCCAAACAGCGGATTAGGACTTTGTTTCTGGATTATGTAGATATAACCATGTCTCGTCTGTCGTGATAATGTTGTCGAGGAAGGCATCCCCTTGACGGCGGTATCGCTGAAGAAATAACTGGGACTCCCTGACTCGCCTCTCCTTCTCGGTATCTGACAAAAGTCGTGGTACCCACCGAGCATGGACCTGAAGTATATGGATCGATACACTTAACCGATCCCTCAATCAGGAAGTGTCTCTAACATGAAATGATACTTGACGGCTAAAATAATAAGATCTTTGCAGTTTTCATTTTCTAAATAATATTAATATTGAACAACGGGTTTAACAAAATTCTTCTTAAATTATCCATATAAGTGTTATGAACACGGCATTTATCAAATAAAATTTCTGTCAATTTGGTATTTTAAATTCACTAAATTTATACTCAGTAATCAGTTTTACCTTCCTCATCTTCAAAATCTTTTTAAGTATGTTGTACATTGTACCAACACTCGCCTCTGCTAACTCCGACAACTCCCGAACAGTGATACGGCGATCAGCGTCCAGCGCCTCCTTAACTGACGTCAGCTGCGCAGCGTCGACGATTGACTTTCGGCCTGGTCTGGAATCGTCCTGTAGGCTCTCTCGTCCTTCAAAAAAGCGCTTGTGCCATTTGAACACAAGAGCGCGACTGACACATTTCTCTCCACGGCTCTTCTGTAGCATCTTGTAGGTATCTGTTGGTGTTTTACCCAGATCTTTACAAAATTTAATGACTGCTCTTGTTTCTAGCTTTCGTAACAGTGACAGGTTTGTCGCCATTTCTAAGGATGCTGCACTTGCGAATATGTTGTTTTCCACGGAACGTGACGTCCAAATGACGTCAAAATTTCACATGACATTGACGTAACGTCGTATAATGTTTTCGCGTGCCTGTGCAATAGTAATAAAATATATACGAGTTTTTATGAAGTTTGCTTGTGAAAACGTCGACTGCGCCGACAGAGCGTTACTAGGGTTACCAGAATGTCTGTTTAACTTACTGCTGTCAAATTATTTACTTCGAATTTTATTATTATGCTGCGGAATACCCATGCAATCGAACCATATAACTTTCATTTACGTGAGGTTTTTTATATGGAAATACCAGAGGCAGTCTACGAATTTGAACAACCCTCGTATTACTTTAGTTGTAAAAACATGGTTTAATATGGTCCAACAGATATTTATGACTTGGTCCAACTGGAATTTGTCCAAGGAATACACCCCATTTGGTCCAACTGATAATCACTTGGACCAGTCCAAAGTCCAATGGTCGAAGTGATTTGGTCCAAGGAATGACCCCATCATATGTTCAAGAACAACCAATATTTAACAGCTCACAAGGGGCACTTAATACTGGAAACAGTACATGTGAAAAGGGTAAGAGAAAAGTCCAGGGAGTGCCACAATCACAAACCGCAGCCCTTCCCAGACACCAAGAGGAAGAGGAAACAGACAAAACCAAACAAGCATAAATCGAACAAACTACGAAAAGCACTAAGATTAGCTCTCTCTCTTCCCCAAGCCAGGTAACCGCAATGCTAAAGGGACTGAAAAACACAAGAACAAAATAACACAATGCAAGACTTAAAAATCGCTTCGGAGAATAAACCACAAAGCAACAAAGAGTAAGACTAACACCGGGACCACCGCCTTAGAACGGTCAGTAGAATAAACCACCTTTTGTACCAAATTCCTTCGGCAAGATTATGTTAGCGGATAGCGATAAATTGAAAATTGTGACATTTAACTGTAAAAATGTAAAAATGTCAGATTTGGCAATAGAAGAATTATCAAAATTGGCAGATATAATTTTCATAAAGGAACACTGGCTTTTTGTATTGTAAGCTGCATAAATTGAACGAGTTGAATGATGAATTTTATGGAGTAGGCAAAACCGTAGACACAGGTGATCCATCATAACCTGTCCAAACGTCACGAGGATATGGAGGGACAGGGTTCTTCGAAAAAAAAAGAGATACGCATATCACTTGATCAAGTCCTGCAAAGATGGAAGTAATAGGATAGAGTGTACTGAACTAAAAGGACATATGCCGTTATAGTTAGTATCTGTAAACCATAATACCCGACTACTATCGTGTGGCGGGGTATAAAACACATTTGTTTGCAAAGTTGTTTTTTTTTTTTCAGTGACTATGTAATTCACCGAACTGTGTGAAGCCCAACAGATTATTTCGTTACAGATTTTTGCGCTATACAAATGTATTTGTATTTGTAAAAACTTTAGCAGAAAATGTATGTGAAATTCGGGCTATGGAGAATCTGAATTTGTTCGATCATCTGCCAGTTGTCTGTCACATCAAATGTAAAGTTGACAAAACATTTAAAACAAAAGTCTTCAAATAGAGAAATATCTCAGTGAAATGGGCTAAACTGCAGACTGCATGCCTAGTTGTCAACCCTATCATTGTTGATGGCTGTGCTTCACTCTTTAATTGCACGACGGCGGTTCGGGCCTCAGACTCAATGACGGCCTCTTCTTAGAACTTTAACCAGTGGGTTGGGGCTTGACGATGTCTTTGGCTTGGCCGGCCGTGGTTCAACTATTGTTTTTTATTTACTCTGGCACACAGTAGAACTAGCCATGAGTACTCGTCTTTGTTTATCATAGTGATTAATTTGATTTTTATATTTTCGCTTTGATGCATTAACTGAGTTAGGAGCCTTTATGCAAACCGATTTTTTTTATGTATTTCTCTATTAAGAGTAGCATCGGGACCCAGGGTGAAGTTGGCCGGCTGTAAAAGTACTTAAACCCCCACCACTCCACCCACACCCACCCCCGTAGTTTATTCTACTGGTCGTTCTAAGGTGGTGGTCCCGGTTTTAGTCTTACTCTTTATTGCTTTGTGGTTTATTCTACGAGGCGATTTGTTTGTTTTTGTTGTTTTTCTTGCCTTGTTTTTTTTTTCTGTTAGCATTGCGATTACCTCGCTTGAGGGAGAGAGAGAGCTAATATTTATGCTTTTAGTACGTTTGTTCGATTTACGCTTGTTTTGTCTGTTTCCTCTTCCTCTTGGTGTTTGGGAAGGGCTGCATCTTGTGATTGTGGCACTCCCTGGTCTTTTCTTTTACCTTCTTTGATAAAGCCAAATACACCTAAACTTGTAAAAAGTTCTTTGGGTGGCGTCGATACTGATCCTGAGAATTTGTGTGCTCTGGACAGAACAATAAGACAAGTATATGTTATCCTTGAAGAAGCAGAAAAAATAGCAGCACCTAAGGATAAGAAACTAAGAAACGTAGCTGATGGTTGGACTCCAGAGATAAAGGAGGAGACGGTTGAAGCCAAGAAAGTTTCATTCCATACATTGAAGGAGGCTGGAAGAGCCAATGACCCAACTATCCAAGCAATAATGAACAAGTATTTCGGTTTCATTTTGGTAAATCTAGGTACCGGATTTGTTTGGTCCATGTGAAGGTTTTCTAACTCATCCATGAATTATTACAAATTAATCATAGATAAAGCCTATAATGAAGCAAAAATAAGGACTCAACAGAAACAACCTGTTCAGACACTTGGAGATTCCTGGGTTGTCGAATAACACCACTGGAATACTGGAGCAAATGAAAACCACAAGTTGAACCCCGGTAAGCCAACAAACAGACAGAAAGTTCCGGCCCAGACTATCTAATGAATAGTTTTTATGCCGGGGCCATTATAGTCTGAACCCCGACAAATCAGCGTGCAATTAAGGAGGTAAGTTAAGCGGTCAACTCTGATTGGATTAAACTCTAAGCAAGCAGACTTAGAGCTTGCAACCCCACGTGATAGCCCTACTTTTGAAATCAGAAACTGATTGAGCTATACTTCAACGAAATCGTGGATATATGCCAAATGAATGATGAAGTTATACCTTTAGCAAATGAAGAAGTGATCAGAGCAATCAAGTCCCTGATAAAGACAAATTCAGAGACATTTATAATATAACAGCTGTGGATTTCGGCATTGTCTTGATACTATAACACACATTTTAAAAATCTCTTTAATTTCATGTTCAAGATAGGTTGAATCCCAGATTGAATGCAGCTTGGGGTGTTAACACCGGTATTTAAAAGAAAAACTCAGGTTTGAATGCAAAAAAAAAAAAAAAAAAAAAAAAAAAAAAAAAAAAAATCGGGGAATAACGATCACGCCATAATAAAAAATTGAACTCAGGACTGATACAGCCAGATCCACAACAAGGCCCCAACACCAAAGGGAAAGACAGACAAATACAACCAAGCAGCCACTTGAACAGATGGCAAGCACAGTTGGCAACTCCTTCCCAAGAAGGTGGCAACTGTTATCCAATCTTAACTGAATATATCTTAAACTTATATTATTGTTATATTAAAGAATAACTCCTACAAAGATTCTTGAGGCTGTCCTAAGAGACAGGATAAAACCTGCCGCCATTGAAAATAAGAATGGCTTACATCGAAGTTTCACAAAAGGTTCATCACTAATGAGAGACTCAATCATTGTTGAAGAGAACATCAACAATAATGATTCCAGATTGCCTACCTACACAGCCTTCCTCGATGATAAATCGGTGTTCAATGTGGTTAACCATCCCAGCCTGATGCGAAATGCATACCATAAAGGAATCATGGGTGCCGTCTGGAACTTGATCAATAGTCCCCATACTGATGCTCGGTCAGTGATTAAGAAGGATGGCAGGTTTTCACTGGAGTTTGATATAAAGCAGGTGGTAAGAGTAGGTATCTTAAGCACTGACCTTTGTAAGGTATATGAAAACCAACTACTGGACAGGCTGGATGGTATCTACCAAGGTGCAAAGATTCGAGAACACCAGCTTGTGCAGACAATGTGACAGTCGCCAGTTCCAAACCCGACCCACTCCAATCACTTGTGCATACATCTGCTCAATGGAGAGATACGAGTTTCAACTGGTCAAAAGTTTCATCTTAGAGGCTGATCCAACTACTGAAAATAAGGATCATGTCTAGACCTTAAATGGGGTGTCAGTGCGTGTTGTAACTGAAAGTATGCACATGGGAGTCTTGTGGTCTGCATCAACCGAATCGACAGCTGTGACAGAGAACATCAAAAAGGCTAGAAGAACCCTCTGTAGTTTGATGCCATCGGATTGTCACGGTCATAATGGAGTTGGCCCAGAGACATCCATACATCTTCTCCAGACATATGTCCTTCCTGTAATTGTCTATGGAATGGATGTCGTACTCAGAAGAGAAAACACTTAGACTCTTGAGAAGTTTTACAAAAAGTACCTGAAGCTACTACTGTCCATACCAGTTACTACTGCAGACTCGGCAGTGTACATCATATCCGGGGCTCCCCCAGTAAAATCAACCATACACAAGCGAGATCTAACACTGTTCGGTAATATATGTTGGCTTTCAGCAGCGTCGGTTGAAAAACTGATTGAATACAGACTACTTCATATCAAGGGATATAGAAGCATTTGCTGCTTTGCTGCAGTGAAGGAGCTGTGTTAATTACGGACTTTCTGACCAACTTGAAATACTGGAAGACCCTCCTAGCAAAGACGCATGGAGACGAATGGTCAACAAACAGTTAACATCTACTGTGGCGATAGGTTAAAGTGAAATGCCTCCCGCTATACCAGTCTAAAACATCTTCCTACAGAAGATTACCAGTATGAGCGGCGAGATCCTGTGTTACACATAACTGACAATGCTCGCAAGATACAGCGTATAACTATGAAGCTGAAACTTGTGATGGGTACAAACGTACTTCAGTGTAATCGAGCAGCAGATTTTATAGGTGATTTCTATCATATGGGTCGTCCCCAGTTGACAAGAATATTTCCTTGAATGTACGTGGAAACTAATACAACCTGCTTTGGCAATATGGAGAAACATCTGTAAAATACTAGATATGTCATTTTCAAATGAATGTTGTTTTCTGCAATATAACAGGGTGATAGACAACTGGTACCCCAAGGAGAGGCAATGCTTATCATTTCCCTGTATGGATTTGTCTAAAAGCTAGAGATTGTGTACTTGAGTGTCGTGTTGATACATGTTGGTGCACTGAACACTGAAACATTTCTATTTTGTTGATGTCTTGGTATGAGGGCTCCGGACAGGGGATGAAAGGGGCAATTACTCGAATTTCTGGGTTCTTTATACGTATGATAAAGTTTTATTGGCAGAAGCTACCATTTTTCGTCTGTGGTCATTACCAGGTAAGCTGATCATTTAACACTACTCCAAAATACTAAGAACTACTTACTGATTGCAGTCTTGACCATTAAGTGTGTTATCGGAGGAGACTGCATGCAATCTTGGATCGAGTCACATGGATAACGGTACACTTGCTTGGATTAAACTCTATGTCCAAGTCAAATGACCATTTACCTAGCCTGTCCAGATCTTCTGAAACTATTGTAGTATCTTCAAGACTGGATACAGCTAAATAGACTGCAGTGTTATCAGCAAATACACTTACCTTTGATCTAATCTGATCTGGAAGGTCATTTATGATCAGAAAGAATATTGGTCCAAGCACAGAGACCTGTGGCATGGAGCTGTACATTTTTCAATTTTGTTTGTTTGGTTTGCCATTGGGGGTGGGGGGGGGGGGGGTCTCAGACACATGAGGAATACTTTGGTTTTGGTCTAACAAGAGTTGTAAGCATGAGTATGATCTTCCAAAGGTTTCGGACACATCACCTCTGGCTCTGGTAATAACCTGAAGACTTCATTAATGGCCTTGTCAAAGGTCTTGGTTTCTTGTTCGGATTCCGTACCCGAGTCCTTTTAAATTGTTGCACCACATTATCGGAATGTACATTTGGTGTTTCCTTTATAATCCTAACAGGTTGTTGTGTTGTCTGAACATTGACAACCTGAGGAGAGGGATGTCTTTGTCTTTGGTATATACCACAGTCTTTCATACATGTAGATTAAGAAGAAGACAAAGAACGCCTTCGTTTCTTATGTGAATGTCTAGACTTCTTTGACTTCTTGCTTCTTCTATGAGAAGACAAAGAAGATGATGATGAAGATGATGATGAAGACCAACTGTATCTTCACTTCTTATGTCTTGATTTAGGTTGATCTCTTCTGCTCGGTCTGTTTAGAGATGCAGGCCTATTAGATTCACAAGTATTTGTTGGTGGATCTATCACAATACTGGGATCTGACATAGTACTGAAATCTGGTTTTAGTGGTAGTGGCACTCTTTATTAATTTCTTGAGTTTGGAGGCTCATTTGTCATTGATTGCTCCGAACTCAAATGTTGTCTATAACTGGTCACCCTTTGTTCAGAGCCTAACGTTTGCTGCCTGATGACCAGTACCTGGTACCCTGTGCCTGGTAGACCGGTGCCTGGTAATCAACACTCACTGACCAGTGCCTGGCGATTGGTGCCCAGAAGATGCTACCAATATGGGGCCTACCCCGGGAAGTACTGCCATGTGGGGTGGTGATCCCATCTCTTACAGAGTTGTCATCGGACAAGTCCGAGTGAGCAACTTTCTTCTTTTTGCCAGTCTTTTCCTAGTCATGGTAGATCTTCTTGAACTAGAGCAAGTGCCCAGAGGGTCACGAATACCCACGGCCGGTGCCATTTCCCAATTATAAAATATTTTAGGCAAGCTATAGTTTACAATGTCACTGATCTATCATTCCAAGAACAACTTTCCATGAGTAAATAGTCTAAGATATGAAGCAAATTCGCTGGGCCATAAAATATAGGTCACTGACCTACATATGCTTGAGAAGTTAATCTGATGGTCACACTGATGCATTATACAAACTATGATGTTAATCCATTAAATAATCTAAAAGATACTAAGCAAAATCACTAGACCATGAAATATAGGTCATACTGATTTATATTTACTTTGAAGTGAAAGTTTGGGTCACAATGTGTCTTTATGTAAATATGACATTTAAGTATCAAATAGTGGGAGATATAAGACAAAATTACAGGGCTATGAAATATGTCACATAATCCCAAAATATGATAGTAGTACATCAAATTGTCTTCAAGATGTAACATAAAATCACTGGACTATGAAATATATTTCACAGTGACCTACATTTACTTTTAGGTCAACTGTTGGATCATACTAATTCATAATCCCAAATAATGATGTTCATAAATCAATTAACATTCAAGATATGAGGCAAAATTACTGGACCATGAAATACAGGTCAAGGTGACCTACATTTGTTATGCTGTCAATCATGGTGTCACACAAAACAAATATTCCAAGTATAACATTAATCCATGAAATAGTCTTCAAGATATAAGGCAAAATCGCTGGATCATGAAAATATGATCACAATGACCTTGACCATATGACACTGAATGTTGATGTGATAAACATGTCTGATGCCCATCCGTCTTAAAGAAGTTGTTTGTATAAATAAATTGCAACATACTACTTTATTGAGGCAATAATTTATGAAATAGTTCAAAATATACGTCAAAATCACTGAAGCATGAAAATAAGGTCACAATGACCTTGACATTTTTGCCAACCTCAGTGGCTCAGTTGGATGTGCCAGTCCGACTGGAGACCAGGAGGTTGCGGGTTCAACCCCTGCCAAGGTCGGCAACATTCTTTCATGGAGATTGATCATGAAATATTTTCTACAGTCATTCTCTCCCTTCGCTGTTTTCAAGAAGGGCAGTTGTCAGTTTCTGGCGAAAGAATGTGCACAATACTGGTTAACTGCTTAGAGGACTACGCTTGCCCAGTAAACGTGTGGTTAGGTAAACTGACCGCGCTCGACATGACCCAATTGGGTTGACTTGGCCGTAAAACCTCAACACAAATTTTGACCTTATTACACTGAATGTCTGATGCCCATCCTTCTTTAGTAAGAGATTGTATAAACAAACTGCAATATACTACTTTATTTGGATGTCCTAGATTTTGACCTCTAGCCCCGCCCTAGGGCATGACCCAGGGGTTCATTGATGTAGAATGGAAGAGAACCACCCCAGGTACTCCCATACCAAATATGAAAAGTTTTTGATCACTGGCTGCAGAGATATTAGTAATCAAAAAACTTCAAAGTAAAACTTGGTTATAGAATCACATCTGGATGGACAGATGGGCGGACAGACGGACGGATGAAACTTGATTATAGAATCACATCCAGATGGACGAACAGACGGACAGACGAACGGACAGATGAAAACTATATACGCCTTCGGCATACTTCGTATGCCAGGGGCATAACTATATTGTTGTCCAGGTCTTACATACCAAACACATTGATAGCCTGGAAAAAGAAAAACAAGACAGACAGGTACAATGATTATCCCACGACACTTTGATATGACCACAAATTCCTCGAACGGTCGTAAGTCCTGAAAATGTATGACACGGATCGATTGATTGTGTTGGGGCTTAACAACACTTCAACCCTTGTGGGTCATTTTGTTTCGTCTCCCAGAGAAAGGGAGAAAAGAGATAGAAGAGATAGTAGAGGAGATGAAAGTGAAGGAAATGGAAGAGATAGGAACAGGAATGAAAGTGAAGAAACAGAAAATTCCCCCTCTACCCTTATCTGCTACAAGGATAGCAGGCCTTGCCCAACTGTAAGCAAATATCAGTTGGACACCCCAATGATATAAGATACACGACACCTTCGCCACAACCGACCACCCCCATGACATGGATCGACGATCAATAAATAACAAGAAATTGAAAAGTGATTTTTGACGAGATTTTGTTTGTGTTGACGTTTTACGGCCCAGTCAACCCAATGGGGTCATGTCGAGCACGGTCAGTTTACCTAACCACACGTTTACTGGGCAGGCTTAGTCCTCTAAGTGGTTAATTAGTATTGAGCACATTCTTTCGCCAGGAACTGACAACTGCCCTTCTTGAATCAATGGAAGGGAGAGAATGACCGTAGAAAATATTTCATGATCAATCTCCACAAAAGAATGTTGATGACCATGGTGGGGGTTGAACCCGCAACCTCCTGGTCTCCAGTCGGACTGCGCATCCAACTTTGCCACCGAGGCCGGCTTTAGAAGAGATAGAATCATCTGTGAAAGGAATGATAAAGGAACACAAGAATGCCAGGATATAAGAAATATTCCAGAGAAAAGAAAGATAAATTTGATTTTTTTTTTCATCTGGTAAAAAAAAAATCCTATTTATTTTCTTTGTTCCACAGAAAAACTGACACCTGATCAAAATAACGGGAAGAGTGATGTCACACTGGTAAATGCCTCAGGGACCTTCTGGATTAAGACTTGCCATTTTTCTGTGGAAGAGACCAGCACATTATCTGGTTAAAGTTATTAATGTATTATGCAATTAAAATAGTGTCTGTTACTGTCAAAAATTTATCCCAGCGGTGTATCTGTCCCATACCCTTGGGCTTTACAAACTTTCTTTTTTTATAGCTTTTTGTTCATAACTGAGAGCATTAAAAATCTGTTAAAATTAGTTAATGCCAGTGAGAGATCGAATGACACTGAAAGTGGTATCATTTTAGTAGGACAGTGCAAGATAATGATGGTTTGGTATTTTATGTCTCATTTAACATTATTTATATCAAGACAATAGAATGATGATAATTAAAGGCTCTGTGCAATGAAATGCCATACAGTCATGTTGAATTCCATCTTTAGCAGGATTAGAACCCAGGGCCTCATGATCGGAAGTTTGGAGCCACAAAACTCAGCCATCTGGATGCTTTTAGGGCAGTACAAGAATTTATAAGTGAAATACATTATTGTTGATGGTAAACTTCTTTCTCAAAAACAGTTGGTGTGAAATTTCATTTTTCCCAGTGGGTCTTTGAAACATCTTCACACACTGATATCTTGTTTTGTGACATGCAGAAATAGTGGGATAGTTTAAGACAAGAGGCCCATGGGCCACGGCTCGCGCACCTGAGTGACACAGCGACTGCAGGTCTGCAGATGTTATGCAACATTTTTCCAATCCTATCATCGCAGCTAATGAAAAGATCATCATTTGCCCAGTTCTTAGTTTTGAAGAAGAATATATGGGCCTGACAGTCAATGGAGAGTGATCATTTGAACAAACTATCGATCACATTTCAACAGTAGGATCAATGTGAAATTTGGTGGAAATTGGCTAAGTGGTTTCTGAAGAATCATGATTTTATTCATGTAAACAGAACAGTAGCTGGGAAATATAACAAACAAGATGGCGGCCATCTTTGAGTTCAAGTCGGAACAATTTTAGCTACTGTTGATCTACAAGTCACCTCTATACTTCCAATATAAATGTATATGGCCTACAGGCCCTATACAAATGCATGGGGAAGCAAATTTGACCTTGCCGTAAAAAGGTCAAACGTCAACATAGGACCATCATTTTAGCAATTTTGGTAGATCTCCTGTCCCCCATAATTTCTGCAAAGATTAGGACCCAGGGCTAATGTGGTTCTGGAGAAGATTTTTAACCATATATGGGCATGGCAGCCATTTTGATCAATGGACCACGCCCATTTAAGCAATCTTTCATTCTCCTGCCCCTAGGAGGCTCCACACGAAATTTGAGCAACACTGGCTCAGAGGCTTCAGAGGAGAAGTCATCTGAAATTATCAACATTTTTTCCATACAAATGTATGAGGCCCATACAAATACATACAGAAGCAAACTTGACCTTGCTGTAAAAAGGTCAAATGTCAATATACGACCATAATTTTAGCAACTTTGGTAGATCTCCCGTCCCTGATGATTTGTGCAAAGATTCAGCCACAAGGCATCCTCAGTTCTGGAGAAGTAGTTTAAAGGTTTTTACCATATATGGGCATAGCAGCCATCTTGGTCAATGGACGCCAACTATTTTAGCAATCTTTCATTCCCCTTCCCCAGGGAGGCGCCAAATAGAATTTGAGCAACACTGGCCTAGAGGCTCCAGAGAAGAAGTCGTTTGAAATCCCCAACATTTTTCCCATACATCTGCATACAGAAGCAAATTTGACCTCTCCATAAAAAATGTCAAATGTCAATGTAGGACCATTACTTTAGCAATTTTGGTAGACCTCCTGTCCCCGATGATTTATGCAAAGATTCAGCCATAAGGCATCCTCAGTTCTGGAGAAGAAGATTTTTAAAGGTTTTTACCATATATGGAAATGGCAGCCATCTTGGTCAACAGATTGCGACCATTTTAGCAATCTTTCGTTCCCCCAACCTAAGGAGGCTCCATATGAAATTTGAGCAAAATTGGCTCAGGGGCTTCAGAGGAGAAGTCGTTTGAATATGTTAATGGACGGACGATGGACGAAAAGTGATCACAAAAGCTCATCTGAGCATAGCTCAGGTGAGCTAAAAATGCCATTCCAAAATTCTTTGACTGGAAAGAAAAAACAAGAAAGTAAAGTAAAATTTCAGTCACTGTATTTGTCCAATTCATTGAAGAATGGAGCTGGTTAATCTACAGTCAAGACAACACAGTAAATCTGAGTCCACCAATACGAAGCAAAGACCACTGTGACCATATAAAACCAAGGGCTTAGTCTGTTGTTCTACCATCTTGTTAACCCTTCTCATGCTGAATAAATCAAGATGTCACACCCATTTCTGTCAGCCAATCACATTACTTAATCCAGATTGTTGATGTAAATTCTCATACTGAATGACAAACAGTGTAGATCTAGGTCAGTTGGCTTTTTAAACCAACCGATCTGAATTTCCACTGTTTGCAAAGGCAGGGCATATCCTGGTTAAGCAGGACAAGGGTTAACACAAGTAAGCCAGTGTATAGTTTACCTATTGAAGTCTGGAGACCCCTAAAAGGGTATTTGGCAAACAGTGCAGACCCAGATCAGATGCCACAGCATGTGGCATCTGATCAGGGTCTCCACTGTGACATACCTAAAATCGAAATTAGAATCTTCTAATATAAAGTGTGGGAGAGTTCATTCAGTCTACAATGGGTTAAGAGCCTTTCTTAAAGCTTAGCAAGCTGGGTAATAATTTCAACAGACAACACTCCAAGATAATTGTTCTTAATTTTCCCAGAATATAAAATAAAGGTCAAAATTTCATGGAAAAATCTCCATGAAAGGTCAAACCCTGTTTTCTGGAAAAACATTGTGATGTGCTACATTTGTCCAAGTGCTGAAGATTTAACAATATACATGTATGTGTAAGCTTTGTTTTTTGTTTGTGTTGAGGTTTTATGGCCCAGTTAACCCAATGGGGTCATGTTGAGAGCGGTCAGTTTACCTAACCACATGTTTACTGGGCAGACTTAGTCCTCTAAGCGATTAACCAGTGTTGTGCACATTCTTTTGCCAGACACTGACAACTGCCCTTCTTGAATCAGCGGAAGGGAGAGAATGACCATAGAAAATATTTCATGATCAATCTCCACGAAAGAATGTTGCCGACCTCAGCGGGGGTTGAACCCGCGACCTCCTGGTCTCCAGTCGGACGGCGCATCCAACTGAGCCACCAAGGCCACAGTAAAGGTTCTGGTCAATGTAAACTCCACTATTAACCCATTGTATACTGAATAGACTCTACCACACTATGTATTGGAAGAGTCCAATTTCAATTCCAGGTAGGTGAGGCTATGAGATTTAGATATTCCTAGAGAAAAATGGCTGAAGTATGTGCAAACAGTGAAGACCCTGATCAGATGCCACATTCTGCAGCATCTGATCTGGGTCTGCATTGTTTGCCAAATACCCTTTTAGGGGTATCCCGACTACAATGGGTTAATATGCTCACCTCTCCATTGGTGAATAATAATACATTTTTACTTAGCTCTAGATAAGAGGTGGTATCAAGTTAATATTTTTCTAATTTATCACAGCATATTGAAGGCACTCATTAGAAGGGCTTAGCAAGGAACTTCTACAGAGTAACAACAGCCTATATTTTTTTGGAGAAATTAGAAAACTTACAATACTTTTTGGTTAAAAAGCCTTATCTGGACTTTTTGCTCTGTTCAATTTGTCACTGTACTAAGGGAAATAGAGTATTTTTATCATATTACCCAATAAAAACATGCTATACTACCCCTAAAAAGCACCTTCCCAAGATTGTAATGAGTAGCGGTAACATGATTTCATGTAGAAATAAAAAATATTTATCTGGCTATCACCTTATCTAGTGATTGTTTGTTTGTGTTGAGGTTTTACGGCCCAGTCAACCCAATTGGGTCATGTCGAGCGCGGTCAGTTTACTTAACCACACGTTTACTGGGCAGGCTTAGTCCTCTAAGCGGTTAACCAGTATTGTGCACTTTCTTTCGCCAGAAACTGACAACTGCCCTTCTTGAATCAGCGGAAGGGAGAGAATGACCGTAGAAAATATTTCATGATCAATCTCCACGAAAGAATGTTGCCGACCTCGGCGGGGGTTGAACCCGCGACCTCCTGGTCTCCAGTCGGACTTGCGCATCCAATTGAGCCACCGAGGCCGACTTATCTAGTGATATTACAGCTTAACAGACTATACTAGGTTTTAAAATGGTCACTATGGAGTTGCACATTTCTTTACTAATAGAGGTGGTTCATATATATTCTAGTCTCATAATCAGCTTTCACTCTCACTTCCACACCAGCTACATGTACTTAAATTTAATACAAGTTTTGATACAAAAATAGAAGTTCTCCTGTGATATCGTCTGACAAAAGAGCCCCTCTAAAATAAATAACCAATCTTAAAACATATGTGACCATCATAGAACCAGATCAGCCTGTGCGTTGGTGCACGCTGATCAGTTGCACTGGTTGCTAATGACATTTATTAGCAAAGAGCATAGACCCGATCAAACTGCAGGATGTACAGGCTCATTTAGGTCTACAGTGGTCGCATGTCACAGTGGTTTTGTATTTGGAGAGACTCAATTACAGATACTTTTACCACATCTTGTGAAGTCAGGAAAATGGTAACTTTTTTAAACCTATGAAAAGACCTTTGAAAACTTTTGACTGTTAATAAGTATAATGCTCATATGCAGTTGCATACCATGTGAAAATTTGTACCTTTGACCTGTGGATCTAAGGAAGATTCGAATCAGCCTCCTCAGCCACACAATCTCATCAGTGTTCACTGTCCACTTGAAGGAGCCTTGATCTCTGGCAATGCACAATCTGTCCAGCTAAGACTGATGAGAAAATGCTAATGTGCAGCAGGCTGATCCAAGTTTTCACTAAGCAGTATTTCTAAAGTACAGTATCTCCGGTTACTGTCTGTCCTGATTTTATATTTGGAACTAGTGTAGAAATGGGAAACAATATTCTATTTACTTCATCTTAAAACCCATCACAACAGTATATACACCTTGAGCTTTAAAATCTGGATTTTAATGCTAAGCATGCTGGGTAAAAATTTCAGCAGATGACATTTTGAAATATATTTATTTTTTCCCACAAAATTGTATCTTAGGAGACAATTTGCATGAATTGTCAAATCCTATTTTCTGGCAAAATAAGAAAAAAAAACACAAAAAAACACCATCAATGTCATCTGTTGAATTTGCCCATAGCATGCTAAGAGTTAAGCAATGGGATGGTTAAATGCACCAGTAAAAATGTTACAAGCCCAACATACATTGAATACATTCATTTTGAGTTTGGCCATTAATCAATACCTACAAGCAAACTGGCCTATTATGACTATAATGTTGATATATGAGCAGTCATAAGAAAATCACATATATTAACCTTAAATTCAGGAGCAACAGAGCAGTTTGCAATTCTACACTGCATGCCAATCTGTCAGCACTTTTCAAACATATCATCAAGTAAAGTCAAACCAATGTCAAATTTTAGCATTTATTACATAGCTCTGATATTGTTTTTTTTTTTTTTTTTTTGATCAGGAAGTGCATCTACTTTCCTTATTTCTCACAAAATATTTGTGGGTACTCCTCAGAAGTGAAATATATATCATTCTTATCTGGATAACACTGGGATTAACTTTAGGACAGTAAGGTGTCCAAACCTTTAGGGTATTTACATTGTTTTTTTATCAATGATTCCCCATGATATAGCTAAATATATGTTGCATGGGATATGTCATCTAGAAAAGTAAGTTTTAGGGCACATGAAAACCTTCATGCTAAGAGAGACTGTGCTGTTCTGAGCAGGCATGGTTTGCCCAGACAATACATGAATATAAGTACATTTGTATTCTAACATGGAACATATCCCTTATCTCTGAAACATATCTGATCCCCAGTTTGGTGTGTTCATGAAGTTTACATATGGGCTGCAAGATGAGAAAAAGGTCATTACATGGGCAATGAAGGACCTCATCAGCCTGCATATCTGTGTAGTATGATCAGAGCCAATGCTGCCCACACACAGACTCACATGATTCTCTAGAATATTTGATGAACAGAGGTCCTATTCAAACTACACAGATGCAAGCAAGGACTTAGCCATTCGCATGCCTTAAGGGCCCTTGTCTCAGTTACAATCAGTCTCTAAGCTAATTCAGCAGAGGACACATCGATATTTTTCTGATTTTTCTCAGTAAACAGGTTCTGATATTTCATGCAACTTGTCTCCACAGTGCTTAACGTTAGAGGTTTTCTCATGAAGCTGCTCAGGTGTAAATGCGGCCTATCTCTTCTAACTTAAAACAAGCTTGGTCTACCAGACTTAACACATAGCTCCAGACTAAATGTTTCTTTTTTCTACCAGGAAGTACTGATGTTTTTCTATTTTCTCCATGAAAACATATGTTGATGATACTAATGAGTGGGGCATCTGACAGCAAGAAATTCTTAGCAATGTATGTTCTTATTTATCTGCTTACTCCTCTTATCTAGAGATATGCTTATCATAATCACTGTCAGCAGCAGAGTTACCTTCAAAACAGCAGACAGCATTATACAGTCGACTCTCGTTATCTCGAATTCCAAGGGACTCTCTGAACTTCTTCGAGATATCCATACCTTGACATATCAGATTTGCAGAATTGAGGAAAAGATAATTCGAACAACCACATTTAACAAATATATATGTAATTGAACTTTTGAAGTTAGAGATATGTCAAAAATATTGTGGAAAAGTTTCTCCTCTTTTCCACAATATTTTTTACCTTTTGTTAGATTTTCATGCTTAGGCAGGGACCAGATTTTCACTTCAAGAAGCTGTTATTCAAGATAAGCGAGGTCGAGATAACAAGAGTCAATTGTATATATATATATATATATATATATATATATATATATATATATATATATATATATGGGCAATGAAGGACCTCATCAGCCTGCATATCTGTGTAGTATATATATATCTTTCAGAGATTGAGCACTCTTCAGTTTTAAGCTGCTGTCTCCCTGCTCAAAGAAAGAAAAGAATTTTATTCCGTGCTATATAATGCCATTCTCAAAGTGGGGCTACTCATAAAAAAAAAATTCCTGCCCCACTGAGAGCAAATTCTTTTCTCTAAGAATAACCCCTATTTTAGCAACTTTGGTAGACCGCCCATTCCAGATGATATATGCAAAGATTCAGCCACAAGCCATCCTCAGTTTTGGAGAATAAGATTTTTAAATGTTTTTTTCCCATGCAAATGCATAAGTAAGCAAACTTGACCTTACCGTAAAAAGGTCAAATGTCAATATATGACCATTATTTTAGCAACTTTGGTAGACCCCCTGTCCCCGATGATTTATGCAAACATTCAGCCCCAAAGCATCCTTGGTTCTAGAGAAGAAGATTTATAAAGGTTTTTACCATATATGGGCATGGCGCCCATCTTGGTCAACGAACCGTGACCATTTTAGCAATCTTTTGTTCCCCCTACCTAAGGAGGCTCCAAATGAAATTTGAGCAAAATTGGCCCAGAGGCTCCAGAGGAGAATTTGTTTGAAATTCTGAACATTTTTCCCATACAAATGCATAAGGAAGCAAAATTGACCTTAACGTAAAAAGGTGCAATGTCAATGTACGACCATTATTTTAGCAATTTTGGTAGCCCTCCTGTTCCCGAAGATATATGCAAAGATTCAGCCATAAGGCATGCTTGGTTTTGGAGAAGAAGATTTTTAAAGGTTTTTCCCATACAAATGCATAGGGAAGCAAACTTGACCTTGCCGTAAAAAGGTGAAACGTCAACGTACAACAATTCTTTTATCAATGTTGGTAGACCTCCCATCTCCGATGATTCCTGCAAAAGTTCAGCCCCAAGGCATTCTCGGTTCTGGAGGAGAAGATTTTTAAAGATTTTTACCATATATGGGCGTGGAGGCCATCTTGGTCAATGGACTGCGACCATTTTAGCAATTTTTCGTTACCCCACCCTAAGGAGGCTCCATATGAAATTTGAGCAAAATTGGCCCAGAGGCTCCAGAGGAGAAGTTGTTTGAAATTCTGAACATTTTTCCCATACAAATGCATAAGGAAGCAAAATTGACCTTAACATAAAAAGGTCAAATGTCAATGTACAACCATTATTTTAGCAATTTTGGTAGCTCTCCTGTTCCCGAAGATGCAAAGATTCAGCCATAAGGCATGCTCGGTTTTGGAGAGTAAGATTTTTAAAGGTTTTTCCCATACAAATGCATAAGGAAGCAAACTTGACCTTGTCGTAAAAAGGTCAAACGTCAACTTACGACAATTCTTTTATCAATTTTGGTAGACCTCCCGTCCCCAATGATTCCTGCAAAGGTTCAGCCCCAAGGCATTCTCGGTTCTGGAGGAGAAGATTTTTAAAGGTTTTTACCATATATGGGCGTGGCGGCCATCTTGGTCAACGGACCGCAACCATTTTAGCAATTTTTCGTTCCTCAACCCTAAGGAGGCTCCATATGAAATTTGAGCAAAATTGGCTCAGTGGTTTCAGAGGAGAAATCGTTTGAAAATGTTAACGGACGGACGCATGGACGGACGAAAAGTGATCACTATAGCTCATCCTGAGCAGAGCTCAGGTGAGCTAAAAAAAAAAAAAAATCTGTGTAATCTGCATTATTTTCCAGAAGGGGGAAAGAATGCAAACAGGAAGCCACAAGACTTGTCTCCCCCCGTTGAATATGACAGAATAGCTAGCTACCAGGTGATAACTCCTTTAAAAATCTTTGAATACAAAGCTTCAAAAGACTGGTACATTTGGACGATTATCTGCCATTTGTTTTGAAAGGGAGACAACTTCTGTGACTTCCTGTTTTCTTTCCTGCATGAAGCCCTAAAGCAAGCAAATTCTTTCCTTTTAGTGTAGACCCTTTTTCAGAAAAATGGCAAATATGAGTTATAAGAACTGCCTCTCCTGATACTGAATCCCTTGCCTCTTAATTACTTAGTAATGGTCTAAGGTCTGAAACTGAAGTGATCACTGCACATACACAGATCCAGCCAACATTACAGCTTTGTAATGATCATTCATTCTCAAATGTAACTGCAGGACATGTAGTCATAGCCCTTGATAAGATGCTTTTTTCAATCTAAAAGTATTGATATTTTTCTTACTTCTCCACGAAAACATATGTTGTGGGTACTCATCAGAAGCGCCTCGCTGAGGCGCTTCTAATGAGTACCCACAACATATATTTTTGTGGAGAAATAAGAAAAAAATTGATCTGATACACCTTCTTATGTAGACCTATGCATGTAGTCCATTACAACCATTACTCCAGCTAATGATAGGCTAACCATCTTCATGTTATTTAACTTATACACTGCTGAGCCACTAGTACCAGGAAACTTATGAAGTAACTACAAGCAAGTCACTCAAAATAAATTACTGTATTTACACTATTCACTATTCACAGTATTCAGAAAGACGGTCCTGAGCAAACTATAGATGCAGATCAGACCCCACAGTACACTATCTGATAAGGGTCTAAACTGTTTGCAACACACCCAACAACTTTTAGACACTTCCACAGGTTATATAATGGGCTGTTCAACTTATTGGACATATATGGTTAAGAAAACTTAGGGTCAATATGGCAGTCTTAGCAGGAATTTTCAAATATTTGTCTCAGAAAATAAGGCCTTCGGTTTTGTTCCTAACACCTCATACATTCATCTTTCAACTGAAATGCAAATCCTTAATTTCTGAGAAAATAAAAACAATTGTGGGAATTTTTCGCTTACACAAGGCTTTATTTGCTATAGCTTATTGCCTTGGTTTCAGCTGTAAATCTTCTCAACATTGACCTTTCCTAAATCCGGCCGACTGGCTCGTCTTAATCATGCTATTATGTGACAAATAAAAAAAAAAGTAAGAAAGAAATAGGCTAAATCAGACATTAAAACTTAAGCAATATATACAGGAAAAAAACATGGCCAAAAAAAAAAAAAAAAAAGTAGCCATGCAGTTTTGACTCTAAACAACAGCACTTAATCCATCGTTCACACGTACATGACATCATAACAGTATTTTTTTCTATAAAATGAACATATATATATATGTATTTACATTAGTTCTTCGATGGGCTGCCATTTTCTCTTTAGATAGTCTAAATACTTGTAACCCAGACTCATCAACTGCTTGTAACAACACGGCCATCTACAAGACAACTGACCAGTCTCATTTTCTATATTTTACACTTTAATCACCGAAATAAAAGCTTTCACCAGCACCTTAACATGATAATCAAATCCACCAGAACGTTTTTCCAATACATGGGACAGTGTCCACAAAGAGGTCCTTAAGATTAAAGGTTCCAGATCAGAGGAATCATTTTACTCTTAAAGCATAATTTAAAATTGTTGCAGATGCCATTCTATTTTTTTCTTTTTTTTTTTTTTCCACATAGAGTTTGATATTTCATGTGTATTGTAGCAGAAGATTCGCATGTTATAGCAAACCTTACTTTCTCTGACATATATCGAGCCAATCATTCATCAAAGGTGGGCGAAAACCAGAGAACCCAGGGAAACACCACCTAACATCCGTAAGCAGGACTTGGCTTTCCCACCTGACCCAAGCGAGGCTCGAACCACAGCAGTCAGAAACCTAACGGATTAAGAGTCAACTCTCCTATCCACTAGGCTACGGGGGCCCCCTCCTTCTCTGACATATAGCTCACAAAAATAATCAGAATGCTACCTGCTGTTTTGCAACTGGCACAATCACACAAGAAGTGTTATTAAAAATTGTAGTAGAGGACATTCAATATTTTCCATTATTTTTCTGAGAAAACAAGACTTGGTATTTCAATTAAACCAGAGCCCAGTAGTACACACAGATCAGCCTGCGCTGATTTCCTAGAGCACCCAGTGAAACCTGATCAGACTGCCTGAAAACACCGACCATACGAGGGTCCTGCAAAAAGTTTTGTCACTGGGTTCGGATTACTTCAGTGCTACGTTTTATCAAACATATTTTTATTACAAACCTTCAAAGTATTCCCCCTTTACTGAAACACGTTTTTGTAACCTTTTCATCCAGTCGCGAAAAACAGATAAATAGTCTTCTTTTGGTATCTGTTGGAGACACTGATAAACTGTTGGAGACACTGATAAATAGCGCTGCCAAGAGAACTTCTAGACGTATACTTATTTCCAGAAAGCATTTTCTTAAGCCTTGGAAATAAAAATAAGTCACAGGGACTCAGGTCAGGTGAATAAGGTGGATGGTTTAAAACTTTCACCTTTTCGAAGCCAAAAAAGACTTAACAACCTCACACTTATGAGAGGAGACGTCATGTAAAGGTGGGCTCTTGACCATCCTTTGCTTGGTCCATGTTCCAATGTAACAAGTAAATTGGTCAGTGTATATGACTGCATCTATTTCAATTTGAAATAACTCAGTCAGTTGGAAAGCAATTTGAATGAAATAAACTGATATTGTTAGCTATTCAACACACCATTCAAGTGCAGAGGAGCATTTTAAAATATACCTGGGATAAAACTTAGGAAGCGTATTAGTGACAGAACTTTTTGCAGGACCCTCGTATGAAAGCTATTTTCTCATACTGTGGCTCAATTATAGGTTGTACTGTATTTACCCTAAATATTGGGACAGCTTAACATCCTACCACATTGGTCCCAAACTCTGAGCTAGTCCATTTTACTATCTGTTAATGAGTCTAAAATCGGTTGATGCATGATTGTTGGATGAATGGTAAACAGCGTGAACCATGAACAGACGCTGAATTCTGCCGCAAACATTCTGGGTCTACAGTTTGCTTGCTTCGACATGCTTGTTCCAAAACTTAAAACATTATTACGGCATTTTGGATTTTTTTTTTATATATACTTATCTGTACCCAGACTTAAACTGTAGCTTCTTAATGAAACTGTACCATCAAAGCAATTCAATGAATATTCATAATGAAACTGTACCATCAAAGCAATTCAATGAATATTCATAAAGTAGGATTTGGTACAAAAATAATATAAAATTTATTTTTTTGATAATCCATTGATCTGGACCTGAGGGTCAAACAACAGTGTCCTCGTCTTTGTTCATCATGCACCTTCTACTGGACATTAGCCGGATCACAAAACCTTTCATGTAAGAATGTGACATGGAATTATCCCACATTTTCTTGCACCAAAATATTATCTATGATGCAATTTCAAGAAAACTACTTATATGTAGAGCATGTATGTTATCTAAGTTCAGAAACACGAGATATACATAAAAAAAAGAATGCATTCACAAATCATGCATAATGTACAAAGCGCTTAACTTCATTCAACTGTAGTTGTTGCAAACCAATAAAACTCTACAGTAAGTCCAATACAAAAAAAAAAAAAAAAAAAGAGATTTTCCTTTTCCTAAGTATTTTGTACAAATTTACAAGTCAGAACTGACAGATCAATATTTGCACCTTTCAAGAAGGTCCATTAACAAAAACTGAACTAAATACTCATTTTACAAGGACAACATCACATTAATACACTATTTTTGTAATAAATATTCTACATAAGACATGACAATTACAAGAGGAAAACACAGCTTAGCTTTTTTCTACCAAAAAGTTGACAGTTTCTTATTTCTCTGCAAAAACCTTATTTATGTTGTGAGTAATCATTAGAAGCCCCCACCTTCCCTCAGCAAAGGGCTTCTAATGAGCACATAGCAGAGTTTTTAGTGGAGAATGTTTATCTGGATACAATCTAGAACTGTGGGAAAACCTACTTAACTACAATTGCTGCATACCTCTAGTAATGTACAGGCTACCAAGGTTCCAGAAGACAAGATTAAAAAACAAACATCTCTATTCTCCATGAAAACATTATGTTAATGGACCAAGTTCGCCCTTCTCTTGCTCAACACGACATGCCCTGTCTTAACAAACAGTGCAGATCCAGATCAGTGAGCCAACTGATCTGGATCTGCACTGTTTGTCATTAAATACGTGAATTTCTATCAAAACCCGGATCAAGTAATCTGACTGGCTGGAAATTAGAAGTGGGTGTGGCATCTTAATTTATTCAGCAGGGCAAGGGTTAGAATTAGTTCCATTTATAAAAAGTGCTCAAAATTCCAGCAAGCCAATACAAGCAAAAAAAAAAAAAAAAACGAGCTCCGCCAAGCGGTGCATTATACGCCCGTGGCAAGTAATAAGATGCAGCACATTAACTGGCTCCTGTATAATTCAGTGCTCCGGATATAAACTGAAAGTGGAATTACAAAAAAAAAAAAAAAAATTAAAACAAATTCATTGGGGCATAATCTCTGCTGATATTTGGTGAACTGTAACCTAAGCGTCCAAGCTGGCCAAGAAATTAAGGGAGAAGTTTGCTGCTTCTAGGGAGAAGTGCTTTCTGACGGAGGACACACCACAGAAGCATGGCTATATTATAAGCTCATATGAGCCATTGGCACACTATTACCTCTAAACAATATGCTGTGAAAAGTTTACAAAAACTTTCAAAGGGGCATAAATCTGCAAATATTTGGTGCACTGTAACCTAAAAATAATATGTGCTGCTCCACATCATCTTGTAAGTATTTATGAAGTTTCAGCTTGATCGGATGTAAACTGTAGGAGGATTTAGCCGGAAACAAAAAATTAATAGAAATTTTCAAAGGGGTTTAACTCTGCTAGTACTTGGTGGACTGTAACCTTGAAACAATATGCGCTGCTCCACATCATGGTCTTACTACAAATCAAGTTTCAGCTTGATCGGATGTAAATTGTAGGATTTAGCCGGAAACAAAAAATTAATAGACATTTTCGAAGGGGTTTAACTCTGCTAATATTTGGTGGACTGTAACCTCGAAACAACAGCGCTGCTCCACATCATGGTCTAACTGTACATGAAGTTTCAGCTTGATTGGATGTAAACTGTAGGAGGATTTAGCCATAAACTAAAAATTAATCGAAATATTCAAAGGGGTATAACTCTGCTAATATTTGGTGGACTGTAACCTAGAAATAATATGCGCTGCTCCACATCATGGTCTAACTATACATGAAGTTTCAGCTTGATTGGATGTAAACTGTAGGAGGAGTAAACCGGAAACGAAAAGTCTACTGAAATTTTCAAAGAGGCATAACTCTGCTAATATTTAGTGGACTGTAACCTAGAAACAATATGCACTGCTCCACATCATGGTCTAACTATACATGAAGTTTCAGCTTGATCGGATGTAAAATGTAGGAGGAGTTAACCGGAAATTAAAAGTTTACAGAAATGTTCTAAGGGGCATAACTCTGCAAACATTTGGTGGACTGTAACCCCGACATAATATGCGCTGCACCACATCATGGTCTAACTATATACCAAGTTTCAGCTTGATCGGATGTAAACTGTAGGAGGAGTTAGCCGGAAACGAAAAGTCTATTGAAATTTTCAAAGGGGCGTAACTCTGCTTATATTTGGTGGACTGTAACCTCAAAATAATATGCGCTGCTCCACATCATGGTCTAACTATATATGAAGTTTCAGCTTGATCGGATGTAAAATGTAGGAGTTAATCGGAAATGAAAAGTTTACAGAAATTTTCTAAGGGGCATAACTCTGCAAACATTTGGTGGACTGTAACCTCGAAACAATATGCTCTGGGCCACATCATGGTCTAACTATATACCAAGTTTCAGCTTGATCGGATGTAAACTGTAGGAGGAATTATCCGGAAACGAAAAAGTTTACGGATGGACAGACGCCATACCCCGTAACATAATATGTCCCGTTTTTCAAACGGGCGTATGAAAACAAAAAAACAAACTACCTTACATCGTAACTCCAGACAAGTGTATCCTATAAACATTTTTCTCCACAAAAACCTATATTGTGGGTACATATCAGAAGCACCTCAGGGACGCCCTTCTAATGAGTACCCACAACTTTTAAAGTTTTTGTGAATAAATAAGAAAATATGGAGAAAAATATTACTACAGTTTGCTTGAAAAAAATGTCTTATCTGGAGCTATGTTTTACTTTAATTTTACATTTGTGAAATACACAGACACAGATCTATAAAGCATGGTCATTCCATCAGAAACACACTTCATAAACACTACCTGT
This sequence comes from Anodontia alba, assembly GCA_964016985.1. Taxonomy (NCBI): domain Eukaryota; kingdom Metazoa; phylum Mollusca; class Bivalvia; order Lucinida; family Lucinidae; genus Anodontia; species Anodontia alba. The sequence continues at coordinate 64,077,851 of OZ024830.1, read as the reverse complement.
TCTATTCTAGTTAAAAGAAGGCTATACTGGCTCTTGTTAACCCTTTCAGCCCGGCAGACCAAAATACACATCTGTGCAAAGTGTAAATCCAGATGAGATGGCTTCTAACTAGCAGTCTCATCTGGATCTCTGTTTGCATTCTGTTTTTTTTTTTTTTTTTTATTTTAGACTGAAACCCCTATTTGCATCAGTGGATATGTCCAAATTCAACATGGAAGAGTCCACTTCAGAAACATGGGATTATTCACCTTCACTCCTTACCATACCGGCCCTAAACACTGAACAAGTCCACTTTCATTACCTGTTGTTTAAACTTGCTGGATGTGCGGTAACAGTGTAGACACCACATTTTAAGGTTTCTGATCTGATGCCACTATCTACTGCGTACAATTTGGACCTACACTGTCTACTAGGCCTGTCAAGGCCTTGAATGGAATAATATTCAGGGTAAATATGGTAGATTTTCTCTCTGTTCTCTGTAAAAAAAAAAGAATGCCTCTGCCAAGACAACCCAACTTCTATGGAGAAATAAGTAAAAATAGCTCTAGATAAGAAGGGTATCCAGATAAATTTTTCTCATTTCTCAACAAAAACATACCTCGTGAGTACTCATTAGAAGCACCTTGCCTACTAATCAGTACCTACAATGTATGTTTATGTGGAGAGAAGAAATATTTCAAAACTTTTTAGCTGAAACAAATGCCTTATCCAGAGCTATGAAGAAGATTATAAATAATTTTTGATAAATCTTATCTGCAGCTATGTTTGTGGGATAGTGTGCCACTCGGCTTGTTACAGCTAAAAGTGTTTCCATGAGAAGGAATGCTACTAATGAATATTAACAGATGAGTTCTGTGAAAATGTTGTTTTTTCCTGTGCTCAATTATTTCACACTGGTGTTCTGGCTATTCCAAGCACCTCAGTGTCTTTTGAAACATTCCATTAACTTTTACTTGGTACAGCCAGATTTTAAATCCACTGAGAATCCTCTTCGAGAGAACTAGATACTTCTGTTTTTCTATTTTTATTTATTTTATTTTCATGCCTGTAGAAGTTCCATGTTTTACATTTTTTTTTTTCATTTACATTTTTCCTTTTGCCTTTGCTGTACCTCTGGGAGGAGTGACCGGTCGTCCTGCATTTAATCCACCATATGGAAATTTCTTCTTGTCAGCGGGTTTCAAAATCTACAATGAATATACAAATATTATCACTCAATGATTACCTAATAGATTACTTAAAGAACTAGCTACAGTTATTTTATTATTTCAGTATACACCTAGGAACTTCTCAGCCAGCATCATAACGTTTCATCTTTCTACCTTTCTATCTGACCCTGTTATTTAGCGCTTTAATTGCTACCGTCAGGAGTGCTATCTTCCTGGGCCTGGTTGTTCAAAGCTAACGACATTGTTAGTTAACAATTTGTTAAAATTTACATCGAGTGATACGCTAATATGCTGAAAGTTTTTGCTGATAAAAAGCAGTGCAAAAGCTACTCACAATTTTTTCAGCAAAAAATATCAGAATATTGTATATTGAATCCGTAAAACAACTAACAAAATGACCCTAAACAAGCTCATTAAGCTAACGACACTTTGAACAACTGGGCCCTGTACTTTGTTCATTTCCGTTAGCAGATCTGTGACATCATCATGTTCTTAGCTGCATATATTCATCAGTTCTATTTCTGTTTGGTTGCATCTCTTAATTGTTTGTTCTTCTTTTGATGCCTCAAGAAGGCTGTGACATTTCCTGAGTAAATTCATTTACAGTCAAACCTGTGTTAGTGGTCACCTCTATTAAGCAGCCAACCTGTATTAAGCAGCCAGAGGAAAGTTGCCTGAAAATTCATAGACTTATATATTTGAACTGTATTAAGCAGCCACCTGCCTTCAGCAGCCACATTTTAAGCTTCCCATGGGTGGCTGCTTAAGACAGGTTTGACTGTATATTTTAGATTTGATGACTAAGTCAGTCCTCCAGATACCCTCCATACAGCCGTAAATTACCAATCCTTTTGCACCAAATAGAGGTCAGTTTGAACAAGAGGGCCATGATGGCCCTGGAACGCTCAGAGCACTTAAAGCTGACCAAGAAATGATCAAAGCAAACAGTCTGACCAAAATTCATGACTGTTATATTATTAACAAGAGAGACAATGTAGCATGCCTAATGGACTGTGAAATATAGGTAAAGGCCAAACATGGATGACTACGCTCAAGAGGCCATGCTAAGATCTATGCATGTGCTAAGTATCACTGGCTGTAGGGAGTAATAGTTGCCGAGAAACACAAACACTTTAAGTCAGTGGACCCTGAAATAGGTATTGGTCAAATATGGATGACTGCATTCAAGAGGCCATGCTAAGGTGTATGCAGGTGCCAAGTATCACTGCTGTAGGACCAAAAGTTACTGAGAAACTGACCTAAACGCAGAATCTAAGTAAGTCACTGGACCATGAAATATAGGTCATAAGTAACTCATTTCCAAACTTCACCAAGATATCATCAAGACAAACATTTGACCCATTTCAAACTTCACCAAGCCATCATCAAGACAAACATTTTGAGCAAGATTCAAAATGATGATTACTTCAAAAATGTTACCTCTAGAGTGTTAACAAAGTTTTCCTTTGATTTGGCCCATGACCTAGTTTTTGACTCCAAGTGACCCAGTTTCGAAGTCAACCTAAAGAACTTCAAGACTTACATTTTGAGCATGTTCATGATGATTGCTTCAAAACTGTGACCGCTACAGTGTTAACAAGGTTTTCCATTGATTTGGCCCTTGACCTAGTTTTTGACCCCAACTGACCCAGTTTCACTTTTGACCTAGAAATAATCAAGACAAACATTTCGAGCAAGATTCATGATGATTGTTTCAAAATGTGACATCTAGAGTGTTAAGAAGGTTTTCCTTTGATTTGGCCCAGTGACCTAATTTCTGACCCCAAGTGATCCAGTTTCAAACTTCACTGAGAAATCATAAGGACAAACATCTTGAGCAAAATTCATGACAATTACTTAAAAAAATTTGACTGCTAGAGTGTTAACAAGGTTTTCCTTTGATTTGGTCTGGTAACCTATTTTTTGACCCCAAGTGACCCGGTTTCAAACTTGACCTAGACAAACACTTTGAGCATGATTCATGATGATTGCTTCAAAAATGTGACCTCAGTGTTAACAAGGTCTTCATCTTATTTGGCCCCTGTGACCTAGTATTTTACCCCAAGAGACTCAGTTTCAATCTTGACATAGAAATCATCATGATAAAACATTTTGAACAAGACTGATGATCAATTCTTTAAAAATGTGACCTCCAAAGTGTTAATAAGGTTTTCCTTTGATTTGACCCGAAGACAGTTTTTTAAAAAGCCCAAGTGATCCAGTTTCAAACTTGACCAAGAAATCATGAAGACAAACATTTTGAGCAATATTCATGACAATTCCTTCAAAAATGTGACCTCTGGAGTGTTACCAAGGTTTTGAAAAAATTTCATTCCTTCAAACCCATAAAAGCATTCATATGAAATTTTGACTTCAATTTGCCCAGCAGTTTTTAATGAATATTAAGTTTTATTGTTTGTGTTGAGGTTTTATGGCCCATTCAACCCAATTGGGTCATGTCGAGCACAGTCAGTTTACCTAACCACACGTTTACTGGGCAGGCTTAGTCATCTAAGCGGTTAACCAGTATTGTGCACTTTCTTTCGCCAGAAACTGACAACTACCCTTCTTGAATCAGCGGAAGGGTGAGAATGACCGTAGAAAATATTTCATGATCAATCTCCACGAAAGAATGTTGCCGAACTCGGCGGGGGTTGAACCCGCGACCTCCTGGTCTCCAGTCGGATGGCGCATCCAAATGAGCCACCTAGGCCAGCAATATTAAGTTTTAATATTGACATCTGAGTGACCTTGGTCGAAGGAGTGAATTTGACCTTTGATACTCATGTAGCTTCATTTTCTCATTTAGTTGATTGCAAATACAAAATTGACAGGCAACGATAGATCCAAAAAGACCTGTCACCAGACAGGATAGCTCACCTGATATTTCACATGGATGGATTGCACTGCGCACATCAAACCAAATAAATCAGTGATAAGGTTAGGAAATAATGAGGTCTTAAAAATTTAAACGAAAACTTTCATTTTTAATAAAAATTCTAAGGCTGTGACCTCGACCCAAAGGTCATGGTCATGTGCTGATGGTGCTGATAAAAACTTTTGACCAGTATCTGTCTTGATACCAGATAGGAACTAAATCAATCATGTAGTTTAGAAGTAATGAGATCCTAAAAAACTTTGAAGTAAAATTTTAACATCAAAATTCTAAGTCGATGACCTTAGTTCTGAGAAATCAAATGGAAATTTTTCTTTATTGGTAAATTGTAAAATAACTCCAAGAGTTATGGGCCCTTGCCCCTGATTCGGGTATACAGCATACATCAGACCATTGTCCCTGTGTGTACCAAGTTTCAACTTTACAGCTTTCACAGTTCCTGAGAAATCTGTAACAAAATTTTTTTCATTAATGGCAACTGCAAAACCTATCAAGGAATGTAACTCCAAGAGTTATGGGCCCTTGCCCCTGATTCCAATTAAGGTGATACATCAACCCACTGGGTATGTGTGTACCAAGTTTCAACTTTTTTTTTCTTTTTTTTTTTTGATTTGGGTTTTACGGCCCTTTCAAGAATATTTCACTTATATCGAGCTGATCGTTCATCAAAGGTGGGCAAAAGCCGGAGAACATGGTGAAAAAACCACCTAGCATCCATAAGCAGAACTTGGTTTTCCCATGTGACCCGAGCGAGGCTCGAACCACAGCGGTGAGAAACCTAATGGATTAAGAGTCAACTCTCATCTACTAAGCTATGGGGGCCTGCCAAGTTCCAACTTAAAAACCCTTACAGTTTTTGAGAAAAGTGCGACGAAAATTTATCTGATAACTGAAGGGAAGGAAGGAATGACGGCCGGAAGGAATGACGTACAGAATGATGGAAGGAATGACAGAGGCACAAGGCAAATCCAGTATACCGCCACTTTTTCAAAGCGGTGCTATAACAAGAGCAGGGTTCATACAGGCAAGGCCAAGCCAAATTCAAGGACTTTTCAAGGACCAACCTTATAGTTTTCAAGGACTATAATACTTACACAAATTTGTAAATTCTGGCACTGTCTTTCACTGGTTTCACATTGGGTTAAAAAACTGATAATTTCTGCCAATAAACCTGAAGTATTAAGTTGTGGTTGCAGTTTCTGTTTTAGCCTGTGAGAAATTTATGAAAGTCCAAGACATCACTGTTTTTCTTGTTTCTTATGCCCCTCTCCCTGCACCTGTGACCACAATTCACTTTCATCCATTTGTATCCATGTCCTTATTATATGGCTGACAGTGCGCCTTATGTTTACTGTTCGTTTCCTTTACCCAGGGATATCATTTTGGCCACTCTCTGCTATAAACACACTTTCCCAATTCGCAGAAATAAATTAAGGGTCAAAAAAAAAAACACACACTAAAGAGAGTGTTCTTTATTTAGTCTGGTTATTGGAATTAACTTTTTTAAGTAATAAAAGTTGTCACAATCGCCAAGTACCAGTCTGCAAAGGAGACAATCCAAAAATCAAGTACAAACATTCGAACCTATGTGTATTCAAACTTTTTTGTGCCGAGCATATTCGACCTATTTAATTATGGCACTCCTGCACCCGTGTCAATGCTAAAAAACTTGCCGATTTTTTCTAGGAACTTTTCTTTTGATTCTCACAATGATTTAAAATTGTCTAGACTACAAAACCAGAATTCCATGGAAGGCGGCGTCCCACCTGCTGGGGCAAAAGTCACAGGAGCCACAATCAGAACGTTTGTTTGTGTTGAGGTTTTACGGCCCAGTTAACCCAATGAGGTCATGTCGAGCGCAGTCAGTTTACCTAACCACACATTTACTGGGCAGTCCTCTCAGCATTCCCATTCACGTACTGCAGTATGTGATTCACGTAGAGAATCTGCCATGAGCGTACAGAATTGTAAGTATCTACATACATAAAACGTACCAAAATTTGGTGCACGTATAATTTGCAACATGCGTACGTCCTGCTGAGTCAGTTTTTGCTCATTAGCATATCCTTTTGAATATTAATAAAACACTGCGATTGCTGGCGGACAATAACGAATGCGTGTGACCAGTGCATAGAAACGTATCGAGGATCGCTACGGCGATCACGAAATGTATTTATATTCTTACCGAGAGGGATAAGATTATTGTTCATTGGTTATTGTGTATGGTCTTTTTTTGCTCAAGTGTATATGAAAGTTGTCAATTAGATCTGTAATTACTGCATGCAAAAGAAAATATTTCGTTTCATACAGATTAATTTAGGATAGCTGTACTGCTGCATGACTACTTTAGACAAGTTTTTAATGACTGATATCAACAAAAACATGTACTTATTGCCGTAAAATCTACCCGTCATAAGTTTTCGCAACTTCCTAATTTACCGAAAAAAGTTTATTCAGTCAATAAACATTGTTATGAATATTAAAAGCACTCAGAACTCCCAGGAAACTGTCATACACTCTTTCATAGAATTTCCAGCCATTTTGCAGTAGCGATTTTCTATAAATCAGTATGTCCGGCTCACACTGAATGAAAGGAACAACATTCTGGACAGAACCTGTTTTCGAACATTGCATATCTAGGAAGCTTTAATAGTACTTGAACTTGGCTGTTAGTATTACGGTAGATTTTCTATTAGTTCGAACACACGAATAATTCGAACACCCCTTACTGTTTTGAAATCGTCTCCCGAAAATTGCTCTTTTAGTCCGAACAGTCACGCATTTTTCTCAAACTCATTTTTAAAAAGTTCGAACACGTGAAGTGCGATTCACAAACTGTATATGTGTAGTTCGTTGATGAACATTACGTACCTCGAATTTCCGTGTGCAATCCGATGAAAAAAAAAAGATACACATGAATTGTTACACAAAAAAACAACAACTTAATTTAACAAAGAAAGCAGTCACCAACAAAAGTACCTCGCCGCTTATGTGACTGATCAAAATAGTGACCGAAGCACTCGGGTCAACGCATTCTCGCAGGCAGTTGAAAATTTATGTAATTTGTAAAGCTGATTCTGAAGAGCCTAAAAACAAATCAGAATTCATTTTTTTAAAGCGCAGACTCATCTGGGTATTTTGCAATGGTTATAAGGTACAATTTTCCTCGTTGCTATTCTGCAGGTGGTCATTAAATACTGAAACCAAAAAAGGTATCTTACCGATTGTAAAAAAAAAAAAAAAAAAAAAAGGCAAAAATAGGGCAGGGTGTCACATCGGCTTATTCCGATCAGGACCTACTCTGTTAGCTTGACAGAGTTTGCAGGGCCTAGAAACAGAGAGTCGTTTCAAACAGTCAATGCGCAGGCTGGTCCAGGTCATTGTATCTTGCCCAAAAAGTAAGTTACTATTTTGCGGATCACGAGTCTACCTCTGCATGAATCCCATGCAGCGTCCTACTGACAGGCTTACAATATTTCTGTTCCGACAAGTCAAAAAAAGTACCTTATCGCAAATATGAAAAAGGAAGATCCAGATTAATGTGCTCATATGCGCAGTCCGATAAGTCTATTTTATTTATTGTGCATACTTACAAGGCCTGACATTCTTTATGTATAATATTAGCGGTTTTATTATTCTGAGTAGCCTGCGCAGCCGATCAGGTTGCGATTAATTTGTATGAACAAAATAAGATCTGTTTATCACAGTTCAAATTTCTAGTAACATCAAAGGGATTATAAAAGTGGCCGATTCCTTTGATGGCAATAGGTTTGTTCGCCCGTCAATCATGTGGCTAGCTGGTGAATGTGTCATTGAAATGTATATGATTAACCTTTACAGCTCTGTAGGCTAATTCAGCAGACGACAAATTGATCACATTTTTCCAAGAAAACTGAATTTGACATTTCATGCAAAATGTCTTCATTGGAGGTAACTTGCATGAAATGTCAAACCTGTTTTTGGGACATTTTGTTTGTTTGATTTGGGCTTAACGTCGCTTTCAACCTTTTTCAGTCATATCACGATGGTGTCTGGATGTGGCAGGGAGCTCAATGCTCACTTTTAGAGTGCTGCCTCACTGAAATATCACGCCCCAGACACTTTGACATGATATTCCACCCAGTCACATTATACTGACACTGAGCTGACCAGTTCTAGCTCTACTTTCTTAATGCTGAGCGCCAAGCGAAAGAGCAGCTAGTACCATTTTTAAAGTCTTTGGTATGACCCGGCAGGGGATCGAACCCGCAACCTCCCGGTCACAAAGCGGACGCTCTACCACTGAGCCACTGTGCCGGTCTGTTTTTGGGACATATATGCATCAGAAAAAAATATTTCTGAAGTAATTTTGCCCAGAGTGCTAAGAGTTCAGTCCTTTTTTTTTTTTTTTTTTTTTTTTTTTTTTTTTTACATCTAATTTCCTTTCCCGTTTTACCTAATGGACCAATCCGAAAAGTCTGTGCAATTATTTCCCGTGTTCATTGTAAGGAAAAAACGAATTGGTTTTAGTGTTCCTCAGGGATGGATAACATTTTGGAACATAATGTGATTTTAATTAGTCTGGATTAGTAAATTTCTGTCAGTGGACGAAGGTAAACCCGGCTTCGATGATCGGCACTTTCCGTGACCACGTGGCACCACCGGACTTGCCAAAAATACCGATATGGCCGAAGATCTTGATAATATAGACGGGTCTGGTTTTTGGGGACATTTTTTTTTTTTTTTTTGTGGAAAAATCACAGTCTTATAGGTGGACAGAACCAGGTTGATCCCCGAGGAAGAAAAAATAAATCGGAAACTGCGGGGGAAAAAAAAAAAAAAACTAGAGCTGGTGTTTGTAAAACACTATGCCCCCAACTGCCTGACTCTAACACTGTTTGACTCCAACACTGCTTAGCCATGACGGTAACAACAGTACAAATATATGATTTCAATGTTATTTTATCAAAGGGAAATAACTCTAAAATAGGAGATGATTGGGATAAGAAAAAAATATGGATCACCTATTTTTTCATGAGGAATCAAAACATGAAATTTCAAAACATTAGCATACATGGTTCTAAACTTATGCTATACACAATAAAGCAACGACATTAAATGGCCCGAAATTGCGAAGGGCCATAACTCCAACATTTCATTTAATTGGTTCAAAATTTATTCAGGTGATCTCCTCCTCAATCCCAATCAGTATACCAAATATCATGGCTCTAGCTTAAATACTTTTTGAGATATCTTGCTGAAAAAGTCAAAATGCCTAGAACTACAAAGGGCCATAACTACATCAATTTTTCATGGAATTCCCTAAAAAACAAACCAGGTAATCTCCACATCATCCCCAATCAGCATATAATATTTCAAGACCCTAGCTTAAGTGCTTTTCAAGAAATCTTGCTGACAAGGTCAAAATGAGCAGAACTGCAAAGGGCCGTAACTTTATCAATATTTTCATGGAATTCTCTCAAAATATAATCGGGTAATGTACACATCATTCCCACTCACTGTATCGAATTTCAAGAACCCAGCTTAAATACTTTTCAAGATATCTTGCTCACAAGATTTAATTCTGATTTTTTTCAAAGGGGCATAACTTTAAATAAACATGCTAGACAAGAAACAAAATACGGGTCGGCTATTTTTTCATTGGGAACCCAAATATAAAATTTCAAAACCCTAGCGAGCAGGGTTCTTAAGATATGGCATGCACAAAAAAAGCTTGATGAACGGACAAACAGTCGGATGGACAAATGAAGGCAAAATAATATGCCCCATCAATTTCATTCGAAACTGGGGGCATAATCAGGTCATCTACTCATTGCTACCAATCTATTCATCAAGTTTCAAGGCTCCAGCTTCAATAGTTTTTGAGATATTTTGTTCACAAGGGAAACATGCCCAAATTTACAAAGGGCCATTACTTATGAAATATTTTTCAGAATTTACAAAAAAATTAATCAGGTCATCTACTCATCATTACCAATCAATTCACCAAGTTTCAAGTCTCTAGCTCTAATAGTTTTTGAGATATTTTGCTGACAAGATAAAAATGCCCAAAATAACAAAGGGGCATAACTCAAGAAGTATATTTCAAAATTTCTTCAAAAGTTAATCAGGTTGTCTACTCATCACTACCAGTCTATTCATCAAGTGTCAAGGCTCTAGTTCCAACAGTTTTTGAGATATTTTGCTGACAAGGTAAAATTGCCCAAAATTACAAAGGGCCATAACTCATGAAGTATTTTTCAGAATTTCTTCAAAAATTAATCAGGTCATCTACTCATCACTACAAATCCATTTACTAAGTTTCAAGGCTCTAGCTCTAACAGTTTTTTGAGATATTTTGCTGACAAGATAAAAATGCCTAAAATTACAAAGGGGCATAACTCAAGAAGTATATTTCAAAATTTCTTCCAAAGTTTATCAGGTTGTCTACTCGTCACTACCAGTCTATTCATCAAGTTTCAAGGCTCTAGCTTCAATAGTTTTTGAGATATTTTGCTGACAAGTTAAAAATGCCCTAAATTACAAAGGGCCATAACTCATGAAGTGTTTTTCGGAATTTCTTCAAAAGTTAATCAGGTCATCTACACATCACTACAAATCCATTTACTAAGTTTCAAGGCTCAAGCTCTAACAGTTTTTGAGATATTTTGCTGACAAGGTAAAAATGCCCAAAATTACAAAGGGCCATAACTCAAAAGGCATTTTTCAAAATTTCTTCAAAAGTTAATCAGGTTGTCTACTCATCACTACCAGTCTATTCATTAAGTTTCAAGGCTATAGCTCCAACGGTTTTTGAGATATTTTGCTGACAAGATAAAAATGCTCAAAATTACAAAGGGCCATAACTCATGAAGTATTTTTCAGAATTTCTTCAAAAGTTAATCAGGTCATCTACTCATCACTACAAATCCATTTACTAAGTTTCAAGGCTCTAGCTCTAACAGTTTTTGAGATATTTTGCTGACAAGGTAAAATTGCCCAAAATTACAAAGGGCCATAACTCAAGAAGTATTTTTCAAAATTTCTTCAAAAGTTAATCAGGTTGTCTACTCATCACTACCAGTCTATTCATCAAGTTTCAAGGCTCTAGCTTTAATAGTTTTTGAGATATTTTGCTGACAAGATTGCATCTATATTTTTTCAAAGGGCCATAACTCAGAAAAGGGGCATAATCCTGTCAAGAAAAAAAATACGTGTCAGCTATTTTTTCATGAGGAATCCATATATGAAATTTCAAAACAGTAGCATTCACGGTTTTAAAGTTATGCTATGCATCAAAAAGCGTGACGAACGGACGGACGGACGGACGGAAGGACAGACGGACGGACGGACAGACGAACAACCCAGAAGCAATATGCCCCTCCAACTTCTTTGAAGTTGGGGGCATAAAAAAAAAAATGAGTCGCGGCGATTTTTGCGGGTCGGTCAGAGCACAGCAAACTTACAAAACTTTAAGGATGGCCTTAGTTCTTCTTTTACGCCCAAGAAGCCCAATTCGTTTTAGAGTAAATAAATTTCTGTCCGCTGAAATGAAAAGACCCGCAGAGAAGAGCGGGAGACCAAAATGCACTGAAAAGCCGGTAATCAGTGTTTTAGCATCGGTGTATTAGCGCTTTATAATCATCGCTTAACCCTTTAAGAGCCAAGCAAAATTTGTAGCTGACAAAATTTTGATTTTTTAGCCATTATTATTTTTTTATCAGAGAAAAAAGTTTTGACATTTCATGTGAAGCATCTGCTTGACTGATGATTCACAAAAAATCTCAAGGCTTAGTTCTCTGAAAAACTTTAAAAGTAAAACTGTTTTCTGCTGCAGTTGTGATTGGCGCATTAAGGGTTAAATGAAGTAATACCCTTTACACGCTCTTGCATTTCTAATTCAGCAACTTATCTGTATCTCCGTTAACCCTTAAACCGCCAGTCACAACTGCAGCAAACAAGATTTTTTACTTTTTCTTATTTGTCAGAGAAATTAAGCCCTGACAGTTCATGTGAATTGTCTGCTTGGTAGACAATATTGGTAGACAATTCACATGATATGACAAGACTAGTTTTCTCTGAAAACAGAAAAAATAAACACCACAAATTTTGCTTGGCACTTTAAAGGTTAATGTCTTCACAACCTATGTTAACATCAAAGCGTTTTCGGCTCAGATTTCATTCATACATGACACGAGGGCCTTTACAGTTATAGCTGATTGACAGCCAGTTTAAACTAACCCTTGAAGCGCTAAGCAAAAATTTTAGCAGACGACATTTTGATTTTTTTTATTAATTTAAAAAAAAAAGTGAAATAAGAGAAATGAGTGATGACATTTCGTTCGCAGATGATTCACATGAAATGTCAAGACTTTATTGTCTGAAAAAAGTAAAATAAACAAATAAATAAAAAAAATAAATAGAATTTTTTCTGCTGCAGTTGTGATTGGCACTCTAAGACTTAGTTTAAACTGTACAGAAGGCATGCGGTAGAATGGAAAATAATCTTTAAAGCGCCAAGCAAAATTTGTAGCAGACAACATTTTGAATTTTTTATTCTTTATTATTATTTTTCTTGACACTTCATGTGAAGCATCTGCTGGGCGGAGATTTCACATGAAATGTCAACTTGTTTATCTGAAAAATAAGAAAAACTCAAAATGTCATCTGCTGCAGATGATTCACCTGAAATGTCAAGGCTTAAAATCTCCGAAAAAATAAATAAATAAATATATGTTAAGTTTTTTTTTTTTTTTTTTGTTTTTTTTTGCTGCAGTTGTGATTGGCGCTATTTGGATTAATTAAAACTGTACAGATGGCAGCGCTAGATTGTATATTAACCCATAAAGCGCCAAGCAATCTTTTTTTGTTGTTTATTATTATTTTATTTTTCAGAGAAAATAAGTCTTGAAATTTCATATGAAGCATCTGCTTAGGAGATGATTCACCTGAAATGTCAAGACTTTATTCTCTGAAAATAAATAAATAAATAATTAAATAAATAGAAATAAATTAAAAAAGTTTTTTTTTTGTTTTTTTTGCTGCAGTTGTGAATGGCACTTTAAGGGGTTAATCTGTGTTAACACGGTTTCTCCAGCTGACTGCAGGTGCTATTTTAAGCATGTTAGTTCTTACCATGCTATGGGCAAATTTAGCAAACGACAAACTGAAGACAGTTTTCTATTTTTGTCCTAGAAAATAGCAGCCGACTGTTCTTGCAAATAGTCTCCTCGGGAGACAAATTGCTTGAAATGTCAAATTATGTACACTGAAAAAAAAAATATAAGAAAAATGTTATCAGTTCGTTGTCTGCTAAATCGGTAAAGGTTAACAAGGTCAATAAGTATGTTTCACAGAGATTACCCGTGAGCAAAAATATGGTGTTTCGCAAAAGAAAAAGGGACCTTACAAGAATTACTCACAACCCGATCGGCTGCGCAGGCTTTTCAAAATAATAAAACTGCTAACATCTTGCATAAAGAACACCTGTCCTTGTAAGTATGCACTATAAATAAACTAGACCTTTATCGGACCGCGCCGACTTGTCTGGATCAGCAATTTTCGCATTTGCAATAAGGTGCGCTTTTTACTAGTCAGGATTTTCCGGTAGACTCGTGATTTGATTGTGTTGGGGTTTAATGACACTTCAACCCTTGAGGGTCATTTTGTGTCGTCTCCCAGAGAAAGGGAGAAAAGAGATAGAAGAGAGAGTAGAGGAGATGAAAGAGAGGGACAGGGAAGAAAGAGGAACAGGAATGAAAGTGAAGAAACAGAAGAAATAAAAACATTCCCCCTCTACCCTTACCCACTACAAGGATAGCAGGCCTTGCCCAACTGTAAGCCAATATCAGTTGGACGCCCGGTAGACTCGTGAACGCAAAATGGTTACTTCTTAGGCAAGAAACGATGGCCTAAATCAGGCTGCGCATAAAAACATTTCTAAGTCCTGTTCACGCTGTCAAGTAAACTGCTGGTCCTGATCGGAATAAGCGGATGCGACAACTGCTGCCCTATCATAGTTTTTTTTTTTTTTTTTTTTTTTTGTTTGTTTTGTTTTAGTTGGTAAGGTACCTTTCTTCAATGACCGCTTTCCGTTATGCAAGCGATTAGTTTGATGTTTTTATAGACGGTTTTTGATGATCGCCTTAGACAACTGTCGTGTGTCACGTCCGCACCAAAGTCTAAGGAATGTTGAAATGCATAGTATACGGATGACTTATTACGAATAAAGACAATTATCCGCATCAAAATGATAATGTTACTCTATAATTGAAGAAAGTTTAGAGTGACGTCAGTTGTTTATGATTATGACCAGGCTACTGTTTTCTGAGGATAAGAAGAAAGTGACATAGAATGTTTTTGTTATTGAAAATGGTCCATTGTTAGGGAATTCGCACAACCATGAGCAATTATCGCTAAATACCGCGAGTTACGTTCTAGTTCAATCAACAGTGGGAAAATAGCTCAAATCGTCAACACATCACACAGGGACTGATGGTTAGTTATTGATTTTTTTATCATGCTCGTTCATTTTTTATCGGAGATTTTCGGCAATTTAAAATAGTTCGAATAGTGTTGTTTTTTTTCTGAAACTGATTTTCGTATAATTCGAACACCCGGATCAATATTTATTTTTTACCTGTTCGAACTAAAGGGAAATCTACCGTAGGTTCTTTTGACTGAAGAATATGTTTTGGAAAAGTGACGTCTTGATATCATGAATGAAGCACAGTTTACCTTTTATTTTAAATACTAAAGCCAAAGTATCTAAAACTGACCACAATGACATTTATAGTATACAGTCTTCCCAGTGCTTTACAATGCATTTAATTACCCCAAAATATGTGTACCCTCAAAAAGTGATCTGTACCCCCAAATGCTAAACCCAAGGGGTACATGTACCCCTAAATCAAAATGTGAGTGGGAATGCTGCCTCTAAGCGGTTAACCAGTATTGTGCACATTCTTTCGCCAGAAACTGACAACTGCCCTTCTTGAATCAGCGAAAGGGAGAGAATGACCGTAGAAGATATTTCATGATCAATCTCCCCGAAAGAATGTTGCCAACCTCGGTGGGGATTGAACCCACGACCTCCTGGTCTCCAGTCGGACGGCGCATCCAACTGAGCCACCGAGGCTGGCTACAATCACAACGTGGTTATTAAATAAGTTTATTTCATTCTTAGCGTGCTAGGTTGGAAAAGTGACAAAAATTAAGACAAGGTTTATATGAAAAGCAGATGCACATCTTCAGACTATGGAGAAAACATGTACAAAGTTTTAAAAAGATTGGTATAAAATTGTCTGAGGTTAAGAAAATGACAAAGTTAAAGTGGAAAATGTGATAAAAATAAAAATAAAATCATGTCCAACCCATGTGCACTTCTGCAGACCCGGGAGAAAACATGTGCAAAAGTTTCAAAAAGACCGGTTTAAATTGTATGAGAAGTTGCAATGACATGGTATATCCACTGTCTACACATCTGAGGTCAGTAAATGACAAAGTTCAAAAAGAAGAAAAAGTGACAAAAAATATGGCAAGGATTATATGAAAAGCATGTGCACATCTTCAGACTATGGAGAAAACATGTGCAAAGTTCCAAAAAGATTGGTATAAAATTGTATGAGGAGTTATGCTCACGAGGTACCCATTGTCTATATATTGAGGGTGAAAAATGACTAAGTTCACAATGTGGAAAAAGTGAAAAATAATCTAACAATTACATCCAAATCACATGCACATCCTCATACCATGAAGAAAATATATGCAAAGTGTCATAATAATCGGTACAAAACTGTAAGAGGAGTTGCACTCACAAGAGGTACCAACTGTTTATATATAAAGGGTGAAAAATGACTATATATTTGTGTTGAGGTTTTACGGCCCAGTCAACCCAATGGGGTCATGTCGAGCGCAGTCAGTTTACCTAACCACACGTTTACTGGGCAGGCTTAGTCCTCTAAGCGGTTAACCAGTATTGTGCACATTCTTTCGCCAGAAACTGACAACTGCCCTTCTTGAATCAGCGGAAGGGAGAGAATGACCGTAGAAAATTATCCAGACCACATGCACATCCTCATAGCATGAAGAAAACAAATGCAAGGTTTCAAATTAATCGGTACAAAACTGTAAGAGGAGTTGCGCTCACAAGAGGTACCCATTGTCTATATATTGAGGGTGAAAAATGACTAAGTTCACAATGTGGAAAAAGTGACAAAAAATGTTCTAACAATAATACGCAAACCACATGCACATCCTCATACCATGAAGAAAACATATGCAAAGTTTCAAAACAATCAGTATAAAACTGTAAGAGGAGTTGCGCTAGACAAGAGGTACCCATTGTCTATATATTGAGGGTGAAAAATGACTAAGTTCACAATGTGGAAAAAGTGACAAAAAATGTTCTAACAATTTTACCCAAACCACATGCACATCCTCATACCAAGAAGATAACACATGCAAAGTTTCAAAACAATCAGTATAAAACTGTAAGAGGAGTTGCGCTCACAAGAGATACCCACTGTCTATATATTGAGGTGAAAAATGACTAAGTTCACAATGCGGAAAAAGTGACAAAAATAATCTGACAATGATATCCAAACCACATGCACATCTTCATATTATGACGAAAACACACGCAATGTTTCAAAATGATTGGTACAAAACTGTAAGAGGAGTTGCGCTCACAAGACACCCAGGGTAAATGTTGACGGAAAGACGAAAGGACGGATGGATGGGAACTTGCACGCCCAAGTCGCCCATGCTAAAGCAGGTGTGACAAAAATGCAAAATTCAAGTACTTTTCAAGGTCTTTGGACAGTTTTCAAGGGCTTTTCAAGACAAATTTTGTTTTCAAGGACTTTTCAAGACTGCCCTTCAAGTACTTTTCAAGCCTGTGCGAACCCTGAAGCCGGCCACAACGGCACTGTATCGCTCACCTTGTACCAGACAAGTGAGCCCTTAGTGGGTCCATTTTTTACCTCATTTTCAAGATGGCAACACTGGTGGCAATCTGGGACTTTCAATTGGAACTATTTTAGCTGCTTTTTTTTTTTTTTTTTTTATTTATCAACAAGTCACCCTAATACTTCCTATCAAGTTTCAGGTCAACTGGCCTTTCTGTTTAAGGGAAGTTCTTTGACTGTGTTGGGGTTTAATGACATGTCAACCCTTGTGGATTTTTGTGTTGTCTCCCGGAGAAAGGGAGAAGAGGGACAGGGAAGAAAGAGGAACAGGAATGAAAGTGAATAGAAGAAGTTAAGAAGTACTTCAAATTATATTTTCAATTTAGATTTTCAAGATGGATTTCCAATCTAAATGATTTTAGATATTTTCGATCTACAAGTCACCCCTATACTTCCTGCCAAGTTTCAAGTCAATTAACCTTTCAGTTCAGGAGAAGCGCAAAATAGCTTTTCAAGATGGCAGCCATCTTGTATTTCCAATAGAAATGATTTTACCTATTTTTGACCTACAAGTTGCCCCAATATCAAGTTTCAAGTCAGTTGGCCTTTTGGTTCAGGAGAAGAAGAGCCATCTTGGATTTCCGATCAAATGACTAGCTATTTTTATCTACAAATTACCGATACTTTCTACCAAATTTTCAGTCAATTGGCCTTTCTGTTCAGAAGAAGAAGCGCAAAATATATTTTCAAGATGGCAGCCATGAGGGCCATCTTGGATTTCCCATCAAACCTATTTTAGCTTCTTTTGATCTACAAGTCATCCTGATACTTCCTACCAAGTTTCCAGTTAACTGGCCTTTCGGTTCATGAGAACAAGCGCAAAACAGATTTTCAAGATAGTGGCCATTTTGGATACTTCCTGCTAAGTTTGGAGTGAATTGGCCTTTTTGGTTCAGAAGAAGATGAGCAAAATAGAGCATCATAGCAAACATCTTGGATTTCCAATCGAAAAGAATTAAGCTATTTTTTGTCTACAAGATGACCCGATACTTCCTACCAAGTTTTGAGTCCCTTGGCCCTTCAGTTCAGGAGGAGAAGCATTTAATATATTTTCAACATGGTGGACATGGTGGCCATTTTGGATTTCCATTATAAAAGATTTTAGCTATTTTTTGATTTGCAAGTTGCCCTGATACTTCCTACAAAGTTTCCAGTCAATTGGCCTTTTCGGTTCAGAAGAAGCGCAAAATAGATTTTCAAGACGGCCCTCTTGGATTTTGGATCAAAACGGTTTTAGCTAATTTTGATCTGCACGTTGCCCCAATACTTCCTACCAAGTTTTGACTCAATTGGCCTTTCAGTTCAGGAGAAGCAGCGTTAAATAGATTTTCAAGATGGCCCCCGAGCGAACATCTTGATTTCCAACCTGAATAATTTTAGCTATTTTTGCTCTGCAAGTTGCCCTGATACTTCCTTCCAAGTTTTGAATCAACTGGCCTTTCAGTTCAGGAGAAAAAGTGCAAAATAAATTTTCAAGATGGCAGCCATGGATTGGAAAAATTTTATCTATTTTTAATCAACCAGATGCTTCCTACCAAGGTTCAAGTCAATTTCCTTGAATTTTATATAATTTATACTTTGAGTTTATATAATTGTTTCCATGGTTTTTCCAATGTAAAAGCCAAAATGAACAAAGTTGACCTTGTATTGAAATAGGTCATGTTTAACCCAGAGTCATCATTTATATAACTTTTGTAGGGCTCAAGTCCCTTTTACTATGTTCCCAGTTTCAAGGTCATCTGAGAACATTTTTACCATATATGGGAATGTGTCACCATCTTGGTCATGTGACCAGGGTTAATTATATAAACGTTTGTTCCCTTGAGGCATAGATGTTCCATAAAAAATCGACTTCAATCAGTCCAGTGGTTTCAGAGGAGAAGATGTTTGACGAAAGTGAGGATGGACGATGACGGCAGACAACACACCATTGGTATACTATAAGCTCAACTTATGACAGGCTCTGGTGAGCTAAAAATCAAAATGATATCTGCTGCAGTTGTGATTAGCACTTGAAGCCTTATTATGGGTACGAACCTGGAATGAGCACATTAAAGTTTCGTCCACACTCATCATGGCTCCAGCATTATCAAACTCCCCACAGTAGTTTGGTGCTGAGAAAAGTGTTACTAACTGCCTTTTGGCAAAGAATTCATAGCCATCTTCTACTACCTGAAACATTCAAAAGTAATGCAAATATATATAGTCACATATATTATTTGTCGGTAGATATTATGATATGTTCCTACTACAGAAACATTAAATCAGATCTGACCTCTTTCTGTGCCTCGCTGAAGGCTGTGCTTTGTGACTGTGGCCTGTCCTAGGTAACTTCATTATATTTCTGAAACATAGCCATATTAACAGACACGCTATTTTCACCATATTTTGCACAAGAAAAACAGACCTGTGTATATTTTATAGGCAGATGAGTTCAGATTTAACGAGGGTCATTTGCATCAAAATTACTTATTTAATTAGTTTTAGATTTTAAACAGCTATAAATACGATGATGGTATGGTGTTTTACATCCGTTTAAAAAGTACTTAAGTTCTATCGAGACAATGGAAGGATGATGAGGACTGGTTCTGTGCAATAAATCACAGTTCAATCATGAGCTAAATTCTACCCATAGTGGGATTCAAACTAGGAACCTCAAGATTCCAAGTCACCAATGCTAGACACCCGGCCATCAGATACTTCTTCAACTGCTATAATAATAAAGCATCACAGACATTGCATGAATGCTGCCACTGCATGGTAACAGAACATGCAGAGACGATAGCTGTGTTTGATGTGCAATAACTCTAACAAATAAAAATGTTACACTATATCCCGCCATTATCGTGTCACAGGCAGATAACTGTCAAACACTGGCATTAGCAATCCCAAACCATATCTTAATATCAATGCATGTACCAAGTTTGGTTAAAGTTCCTTGACATTTACACATGTTATTGTATGGAAACGAAAATATGGACATGTCTCGGTCAGGTAACTCCATCACAATTTGACAAAATTTGCCCATTAGCAATCCCAAACCAGATCTCCACAATATCAATGCACATACCAAGTTTGGTGTAAATCCATTAAGTTTACTCAAGTTATCATCCGCAAATGAAATACAGATGGATGACTGCCGACGGTCGTTCTTATTCATTTGATCTTTCTTTGATCTTCTTTAACCCCACAGCACCACTTTTTATTTATTTTTAACCCCACAATGAAGGAATAAACAGACACCCATACAAAGGCTAACCTCTGAATGTACATGGAGTATGAACGGACAGACGGATGAACAGACACACAGATGTCCAACGTAAAACCATAATACCCCGCCACACGATAGTGGCAGGGTATAAAAATTGGTGTACTGTAGCTTGGAAACAATATGTGCTGCATCATGTCATAGTCTTGACTGCTATTGGTTAAAACTGAAGGAGTTGGGAAATGAAATGCTTGAACAATCTTTATAAAAGCTATAACTCTACGAAAATTTGATGTACTGTGGCCTCAAAATAGTCTAACTGTCCTCCATGTTCATGTTTCAACCCGATCGGATGAATACTGTAGGATATATATAGAAACAAAGACAAGTCAAAAAAAAAACTCGTCAGATGAAAACTGTAGGATATACACTGCAGCGCCGTTATAATGTGGTCGTCGGGAGCCATGAACACTGACTGCGTTATACGTGGTCCGCGTTATACTGAACATGACAACCACACCTACTTGCACCACTGCAGTTTCCTCCAGTTATTATGAGATATTACACATTGCATGTATGTTATATTGTATGTTCCTTTTTTATTTATTTATTTTTTATATTTTTTTTTTATTGTTGAAACTTTGTGCATTACCTTGCCTGATTTCCGTTTTATTCTTTTAATCCTGTAAATAATAAATTGTTAAGCTTAAATTGTTTTGTTTTCTTTTATGATCATTCAAGGGAACTAACTGCAACAGTCTTGCATTATGGATAACTGTGTAATAAACAAGGTGCCCTTTACCGAAATTGCATTGAGCATGTGCACAGTTGATCAGCTGTCAAAAAATAACCTTTGTTGCTCCCTGGAAAAAATTTAGCAGATGACAAATTGATATTTTTCTTTTTCTTTCTTTCTTTTTTTTTTCCATACAACAACTTTTGTCATGCAAATTTTCTCAAGTTTGAATGCAGTGTCAAAATCTTGCAGCCTGAGGATATAAGAAAAAAATATTTCAGAAGGTGGTCTGCTAATTATATGCACACAGCATGCTAAGGATTTAGCAACAGGTGCAGAAAAAAAATCAATACCAACTGTTGCATCAGATGTTTAGTAACATGATAAAAGGGACAGGCTTACCTGCTTGGTCAGTTTTTATTGCTGCTGTTGATTTCTTTCACAATAAAAAAATCTAATCTCAGATATTTTTTTTTATAAAGAGCACTGACCAGTCTTAGTTTCATGTTTGTCCAGAAAGTACATCTCCTTTCCCAGCAGTCTATTTCCCTTAACCTAGGGTAGCAGTACTTTTTAACTAAAAAAAAAAGACACCTTATCTGGAGCTTTAAGCTGTCTCAGTGTATTCACACTTGACCCATTTCTTTGATCTATTTGGACATGCCAACTGTCGTAGCTCCAGATAAGAGGGTCTATCCACAGCTCCAGACTAGAGGAGTCTCCACATATTAAATTTCTTATTTCTCCACGTAAACGTAGGTTGTAGATACTCATTGGAAGCGCCTCGCTGAGGCACTTCCAGAGAGTACCCGAAACCTACAATTTCATGGAGAAATAAGGAAAAATAACAGTCTTCTTTAATTAAAAAAGAAAAAAAAAAGACACCTAATCTGGAGCTATGGACTATGGCAGTGCATTCACATGTCACACAAACGGATTAATTATCAGACTACCATTACAGCAAAAAGGACAGTGAAGTGTTGATTTATGACTGTGTTAGGATAATTATGTAATTAATTTGTGTTGCGTAAGTTACTCTTATTATTTCTTTTATTTCTCTTATAATACATGAAAATTATCGTTACCGTAGTATGGCTTTTAAATGGTGCGCGGACGTGATCTGAAATAGCCTAAAGACAAAAACTGATGAAAAGTTTGGTAAAAAAGAATGAGTAAATCAGCGAGTATATGGTCACGGCTGGCGATTTTTAGACTGCCGCGTTCCGCGGAAAAAGGGCAACACTTTCAAACTGGTGGGGAAAAAAAACGGGAGCCAAGGCCCAACCGCGTTATAACGGTTTCCGCGTTATAAGCGACCGCGTTATAACGGCGCTGCAGTGTATATAGAAACAAAGAAGAGTCCAAAAAATTTGGTGTAGTGAAACCTTGAAATAATATGAAAACTCCGTGTACTGTAACCTTGCTGCAATACTCCACATTTTTTTTTTCTATCCAACAAGAAACAAATACAGCTAGCAGCTTGATCAGATGAAAACTTATAAGCGAGCTGGAAATGAAATCCTGCTTGTACAATCTTTAAAGAGCTATAACTATGAAAATTTGGTGTACTATAACCTGGAAACAATATATGCAGCATCATCTCATAGTCTAACTGTCCATCATGTTTCTACTCAATCGGATGAAAACTGTAGGAGGATTTATCCGGAAACAATGTAAAGTCTGAAAAATTTGGTGTACTGTAATTTTGAAAGACTATGGAAATTTGGTGTACTGAAACCTGGCTGCACTCCTCCACCTCTTCTTTCTATCCAACAACATACAATTAACAGCTTGATCAGATGATAGGAGTGAGCTGGAAATGAAATCATGCTAAACAATCTTTAAAGAGGTGTAACTCTTATATCAAAATCTGGTGTACTGTATTTATACTTTTCAAGTTTCACCAGAGTTTACTGCTTGAAGATTTTGGATTAAATTTTATTTTCAAGAGTGATGTGGTGGTCCTATAAAATGGAGTAGCAATGCCCTATATGTTAAGCAGTGCCTCTTTTTTTTTAAATATGATCTTCAAAATTTCTATAAAAGAAGAGGCCCAAGTGGACTAGGAATCGCTCACCTGGATTAGGCTGATCATGATATGTTACATTGTG